>OX387376.1:18166820-18766820 GCA_947563715.1 Lycia hirtaria
TTACGTCATATCTCGAGCATGAGACGTTGGAAAAACTCCTGAAAAGGCAAACTGCGACACACCCTCACATTTAGCTAATGAGCTACGGATTTAAAGATTAGCCCTTAATATTCCTGTTGTGTATCTCGAGAAAATGCTTTTATATTTTTCATTCTTTCGAAAACTTGAAGATAAGACCTTTTCACGAGAAGTAACTCGAGATTAAACCTTCGCATTGATGATATGCTTTTGTTCGATGAAACATAAGAGAAATGTTTTCCTTGTAAGTAAGTATAAGTAACGAAAATAAATGCGTCTTTTGTTGTTTAGTTGGTACTTGACTTATTAATTGTACAATGTAGGTAGGTTTTAAAGCTGGTATTCGTATTAAAATTTTTCGCGAACCGCGATTTATGGAAGTGACGAAGATCCACCAGGGGGTTCAGTTCATTTATTTCTCAAATATAGGTATACCAGTGTACACTTATGAATGTCAAAAACAATACAGAGTTGGTACAGAACAATATAAAATATCAATTAAAATTTATAATGCAAACATGTCAACAAACCGACAAACAGAATTTAACGTATTTGTCAGAATTAAATGTCACAAAGGTTAAAAAAACATACAATGTCAAAAATTAAATAGTAAGTCTTTGGACTTGGTCAGACTTAGTCAAACATCTCAACTTCAATTCTCAGGAAACTCTAGGTCAACTTGAATTTTCAGGAAGTGGAAAGAGACGTTTATTAATTTACATATTTGAACCAGTCTGCACACACAAACAGGGCAACTGTATCTACAAACAAAAGTAACACTTTATCTCTACGTCTTGTACATTATACTTAGGTATACCATTACAATGTTATTCTAATGTTGTTATGCAAAACAAGGTTACTTTTATTCAACGTGTTAGGTTGAATATATTACTTAATATATTCATTGCAGCGAAAAACTTGTTACCACTTACTTACAGTTTACAAAAACATACAATTTACAAAAAAAAATCAATTTACAAAATAAAATATTATGATTTAATTAAAAACTATTGTTACTCGTTTTATTTTGATTGCAAGGAATATCGTTCACCATAACAGTTTTTAACCGACTTCCAAAACGGAGGAGGTTCTCAATTCAACTGTATTTTTGGTGTATTTTTTACGCGGTTACTTCGTCAATTACATTTGATTTTGATATGAGGAGGTGGAAGAAGTGGCGTCTTATTAATTTTATCAAAGTCAGTTCAGTACTTTGGTTTTAATAACAACTGGACTGGCAGACTTAAGCCACTCCCAGTACCTAATCGTCACGACGTCGACGGCTAGTCATGTCCATTCTTTTTACAAGAAATTCCCGCTACTGCACAGAACACATACGTATTTGTAAAATAGTTTGTAAATTCAGCTCTTCAATCAATTCAATTCTGTTTGTAAATAAGTAGGACACAATATTATATTTTGATTCTAAATCGTTATGTATGAAAACACAACATAATTTTTTTATTATGTAAAATCTATGAATTATAAGAGTAAATCTTATTCATTGTTTATCTAATACCTTTAAACGAGCAATTCTTGTAAATATACTCGTAATTATATATAATCTGAATCTCGGAAACGGCTTCAACGATTTTAATGAAATTTGATTTGTAGGTAGATTAGGGACGATAAATCGATCTTGCTAGGTTTCATTTTTAGTGAACCCGGGTTTGCTCAAATTTTCATTTATAAAAAATCCGAGTGGAGCTCGGTCGCCCAGGTACTATGCAATAATTTGAGAACCAGAACCATACAGTGGCGGTTAAGTCCCTACACTACATGCTACATGTTACAGTGATGAGGTCAGCCTCGGAGTGAGATGTAGGTAACTAAATAAGCAAAATTATGGTATGTATTTGATTCCAGTCACGTATGCCCCTAAAAGTTTCTAAATGTACTTTACTGAATGTATGCAGTTTCTATTTTGCCTACGTCATTTTTCCCGTCACGCCTGTGAAGTTCTCTGGGTATTTACAGTAATTTACTTAGTAACTTTTTATGCGTAAGGTTCTTATAATCGTGACGATATTTTCTCGATGATCTAATTGGTAACACATCTGCTTTATGACGAAAAACTATCGAATTCCATTTCCGCTCATACACTTTTTTTTATTCTTAGACTAACTCGCGGACTCGCTTTCCAGCAGGCTTAACGCGCTTTTCTTAAATAAAATAAAAAAGAAACATTCGCACGCGTTACATATCCATGGTGGATATGTAGCACGTGTAAATATTTCGCCATTTCTCGTTTTCGTTATATTTTTTAGGGTTCCGTACCTCAATAGGAAAAAACGGAACCCCTATAGGATCACTTTGTTGTCCGTCTGTCTGTCTGTCCGTCTGTCCGTCCGTCGGGTGTCAAGACCTTTATTTATGGAAAACTCACTTGGGAAAATTAAAATCTAAGACTAATTTCTGGAGTGGCACCACGTAACGGCAAGCGCAACGTAGGAAGACCAGGAACAAAATGGAGAGAAGACCTCATACAAGTGGCAGGTAGACACTGGATGCAAGTGGCTTCCAACCGGTCTTTTTGGAAATTTCTCATTAAAATACCAAAAATCCGTTCTCAGCGATATCAGTCTGATGCGTACGGCACAGTAATTGAATTCTTTGCCGCCGTCTCTGTTTCCTGAGAACTACGATCTTGGAATTTTCAAGTAAATAGATATCTCTTAGATCGACGAACTCTATCCTCGACCACACCGTCGCTTAACATCAGGCGAGTCGGTGGTCAATCGTAGAGCTATCTTGCGTAAAAAAAACCATGGTCTATATCCAGAGGTGGACTTCTTGTGGCTGAGATAATGATGATGCAATTATAGATAATGTGTCTCTTATCATATAGTTGGAAGCTGGAATATGAATACAGTATAAGTAGTTAAATGCTAAAGTCAAGGCCTTCGCGAATTCCCGCTAAATAAGTAATCTAGATTTACGGGAACATCGTGTTAATAAGCAATTTCGCTGAACGCAAGTCGAGATGTGCGATAAGACACGCGTGCGCTCTTCCGACTCTTACCAGAAAAACGCCGTAATAATAAAAAGATTTGATCGAATAACCCCATGAAGGTTAAGTTACGTTTTTTTTATATTTATAGATATACGATACACCACTAACTCACATGATGCCAAGGTCGTGTGGCCGAAGATGGAGCTCGTTGATCTAGAAAATCTATTCACTCTAACCTTGAAAATTCCAATATTGTAGTTCTCAGGAAATAGCAAAGGCGGCAAAGAATCCCATTCCTGTGCAGTACGCATCAAGAACGTAGATCGTAAGCGTTGAGTACCTACGGATTTTTGACATTTCCATGATACTTGGGTGAACGTCTTGTAATGAAACAAGGGAGTAAACCATTATGAGAAGGGTAATACCAAAATCCACCCTTTAGCAAAGTGCAAGTCGATAGACTGCAGATATGTTAAAGTTAGTACTCTCAAAATACACCATTCACGTTACACGTTTTTTAACGATGTTTTCTTTCACTGGCTAAAGTCAGCGGTAACTAAGAATAATCACGTATTTCTGAAAAGACAGAAGTGAATGCCTTAGAGTTCTAACCCAGACCTCCGATGAGCGGCCTTATTGGCTGATTTTAATCGCAATAAAATTTATTGTCTAATCACTGAAAGCCGATTATCATCTCGATTTTGCTAATCAAAACGGATATTGGAGTCCAGAGTGACTTGAGACTTGTCAGAGTGACAGCAACGATTTTCATTACGGCCAAAACGGCCGCAAAATTTAAACTAAGTATCTCTAGTCCGCCATAGCTTCAATTCTAATTTAATTTATACAAATATTTTACAAAATCTTAGCTTAAATTTGTACAAGACTATTGTTTGCTATAATTTTAGTATGTGTATAGTGGGATCTGTTAAAATAATGTAGAGTCGTAGACGATAGTAATCTTGTGCGACAACTCGTTAGAATCGTGTTTGTCAGTTTAAATCTATCAAAAAACGTGTATGACATCGTGCTCTTGAATTCTTTCTGAGAAACAAACAAATCAAAATGTTAGGCCTAGATCCTACTTCACACAAAGATAATAATTGTCTGACCGTAATCGAATAGCAATTTAGTAAGCTTTTTACCGACTTCAATAAGAAGGAGGTTAACAATTCGGTTGTATTTTTTTATGTTTGTTACCGCTTTGTAACTTAAATATATATTTATATATATATTTTAATATAAGTGAACATTTCACTGAACAACACCATCTAGCCCAAACTAAGCAAAGCTTGTACTATGGAACTAGATGGCTGATAGAATACATAGTACCTATAATACTTTTGTTGTAAATATATACTTATGATAGGTACATAGAAACATCCAGGCACAGAACAAACATCCATGCTCATCACATAAATGTTTGCCCTGAGTGGGGATCGAACCCACGACCTACAGCACAGCAGGCAGACATACTACCGACTGCGCCACAAGGCCAGTGAAAACTAGTAATTTATAAACCGATTAAAAAATTCTTCTAAAGACCGATTTCAAAATGCGCAATTTTAATTTAAAAACTAAAGTATGTACTAAACTAAAGTATGTACTAAACTAAAGTAAATTTAAAAACTAAAGTACTTACTAAACTAACGAAATTCTGTGGGACAAATCTGAAAGTACCAACATCCTTATTATATTTATGTTACATACATATATATCTGTATATATTTTATATTGTTAAGTATTTATGTATTTATATATATTATGTTTTGTATAAGTATCTATGACACAATTATATTATTTAATATGTACTGTACACCACAACCTCCTTTTCAAATTGCCTGTTTCCTATACAACCTAAGGTTGTCTGGAAGAAATCGCTCTATGCGATAAGGTCGCTGTTGTATTTTCAACTCCGATTATCATCTATATTTAAATTAATCTGTATGGATGTACAATAAAGTTATTTTATTCTATCCTTTTAAGCATTTTTTTTTTCAAAAGGCGTTATGCGGTAACAAACATTATTTTAAAATAAACAGCCGAATTGTTAACCTCCTTCTTTTTAAAGTCGGTAAAACTCTCGGGTAATCAGCAGAAAAAATGTTCTACATCTAAATTATCTCAGTGGTGTGACAGTGAGTAGTTAAACAGCGGTGTCCCGTGTCGGTGAACTTGTGGCTTGTAGAAATACGCTCGTGTCGTGTCTTCCTCGAGTTGAATAAGAAACATCAAAAGTGACTAAATTGTAATGAGGGATCTTTTAAAAAGAAACCTTAGTTCTTTTGTGGTTTACTAGCTGACGCGCCGTTTGGTTCTAATGTCAAATCGAACAACTTGTATAGATTTCGTTCGAAAACATCTGTTACAATTTGTTGTCATATGAACAAATCGAACGTACAAATGATAAAAATTTAGATGACTGAAAATTTTTAATATTTCAAATTCAATTAATAAATAATACTTATGTTTAAAGATTACTGTACATATCAAATTACAACTTAATCATTAAAATAGTGATCAAAATAATATTAACACCACAGAATTCGTGGCCCTATTTACATTCATTCATCATCATTCATCTCAGCCATAAGACGTCCACTGCTGGACATAGATGGATTTCCTAAAAGACCGATTGGAAGCGGCTTGCATCCAGCGTCTTCCCGCCACTTGTATGAGGTCATCTGTCCATCTCGTGGCTGGACTTCCTACGCTGCGCTTGCCGGTACGTGGTCTCCACTCCTATTTACATGTAAGTCTTTAATTAATACCTACTATACATTTTTCGCTCGTGTTTTTTTTTCTTTTTAATGTCCCTCTGAAAGGCGCGCCTTACACTTCATGTGCTCCACAGTTCCACGTAATCCTCGAAGAAAAAGTAATCTTGACAGATAAAAGCCAGAACATCTGCGCCTCGTAAGACAAAGCAAACAATCGACGAAATGAGAAAGTTTTGTTTGACCTTCAGCACTCTCTTAATCAAGGAAGTCTTTTGTAGCAGATGACAATACAATAAACATTTCACAATATACTGTATCCACGCGAGAATATAAAATGAACAAGCCTGGCGTGGAAAACTAATTTTCATTCCACTTGTCAGGGTTCCGTAGTCAACTACGAACCCCGAAAGTTAAGCCATGTCCGTCCGCGTGTCCGTCTATCCGCAGCTTAGCTCAGACTATTAGTACTAGAAAGTATTGTAGTATGGATATACATATGTATTATAACGCCAATAAAATGGTCAGATAAACTTTAAAAAAATTAAGGTACCTCTTTACAAGTAATGTGAGGATGATTTTTATTTCTTGCCTACACCATAGTGTGGGGTATCGTTGGGTAAATAGGTAGATTGAATCAAAAAACATTGTTTAAATACTTTAAATGGGAAAACCATTTTTAGATTTAGTAATCTGTTTGAAAAATATTAATCTTCAAAGTGATATTTTTTGTTAGAGTCAAGTGTTCCCATCTTACCCCTTGCCAGCTAAACGTTTGATTTTGGAGATGTGAAATAGTTCATGCTAATAGCTTAGAAAAATAAATGAATAACTATCACAGCTAAGTAGGTATTAAAAGTTAACGTGTTATACACCATTCATTCAAAATTCAATTTAAATCGCAAAATTAATCAACATGTTCATTATTCATTGTATCAAATAAGTAGCTCTACTCTAAGTTCGCATTAGTGACGTACAACTACGGAACCCTGGCCTGTGCGGGGCCCGACACGCACTTGGCCAATTATTTGTCTACTCAACAGTGAAAATATATAAATAGAAGTTGGAGAGGAGGCTGTAAAAAACGTTGAAACTGGTAATCTTTAGTTTTTTTTTCTTTTTTCTAGAAGATAGATCTACGTTTGACCACCAACTTGCCTGATGTTAAGCGACGGTGTGGCCGAGGATGGAGCTCGTCGATCTAGAAGATATCTATTCACTCTATCCTTATTCTAGATATATCAATTTTCTCATTTTGTTCATGATGTACCTAATCAATTTTCTTTACTCATATTTAAAGAACCCCATTCAGTACCCAGAATCCGAGGTCTTGTTTTAATGTTTGCGTGTAAGAGGGTAATATGAAATAGACAAAAACCTACTAGTGACGTATGAATAGGTAAAACTGATATCGAGGTAGTTATTTTCAAGTGACTACTCTTGAAAAGGGTTACCTTGATAATGAATTTGTCATTCATGTAAGGAGTACAGGCCTACTCATATCGGAAGAACTAGTGTTGTACCAAACATAGTTGTCGATAAAATAGAATTGTTTAAGCAACAAGTAGGTAATCTACGATAAAAGAAAATGTAGTTTTTCTTAGGATATAATTATTGCAAAAATTGCTTTTCTGCATCTGCATCAGAAATCAATTTTTGCAGTCTAACTTACGATTTCCTTACGCTTAATATGCTGTTGAGTGTACGTTTTTTGTGAGATTGTATGCGTAAAATCGCCGTAAATGATTATACATATATGCACATTGTTTAGAATAATTCTAGTAAAACCACTTGTTTATTACGATAAAGTCCGCTGGAGGTTGTGAAAACACACATTTGTTTTATTTTTATGAGAGATGTACCTATTATTATTATTACAAAAAGATACAGACTGTGACACTCTGGAAGTGAAGACAAATCTAACGACGATTCGCCTACATCAAAATCGGTGAAGCCGCTTTGGCTGTAGGCTATCATATAGAAACATACATACATACATACCCACATACATACAAACTTACATACACTCTAAAAACAAACCCTCCTTCTTCAAATTTGGGTAAAAATAAAGACGTATCTCGATACAAGAGTTACGAAGAAGCAGGAATGATATAAATAAATATTGGTGGAAATTTTCACACAACACCATCTATCCCAAACTAAGCAAAGCTTGTACTATGGAACTAGATGGCTGATAGAATACAATATACTTTTTTTATAAATACGTACTTATGATACATACTCGTAGAAACACCCAGGCACAGAACATCCATGCTCATCACACAAATGTTTGCCCTGTGGGGATCGAACCCACGACCTACAGCTCAGGAGGCTGACGTACTACCACAGAGCCAGGCCTGTCAAACTAAAAAAAAAAAAAACAATATTTGAATATATTATATTTAAAAATCAGGGAAACAAAACATAATAATAGGATAAGTTATAGAAGCTATTAGAGTTATGTCGGTTATGCGATAAACTTCAGCTGTTTCTAATCCAATGACATGATGAATGGTGACATATATATACATAATTATACATATACATATACATAATTGAAATGTGAGTGTAGACAATAATTTATAGATATTTAACTGACGGTGTTTATATTATTGTTTATATATATTTATATTAGTTTTACTTGACATTATCTATTACTTTATTCAATTCAATTCAATTCAATTCAATTCTTTATTTGTCCGTGAAACTAGGTATATGCATATAGATAGGTATACATAGATCTTACATAAGACAGAGAGCTCTAGTTTCTACCTGGGAAGGTATACAGACGACAAGTTTGTTCTAGACACTTTAACGTAATTTAAAAACAGACAATATGTCTTTTCAATATCAATAATTTCAGTGTCTCTATTCTAGAATGTTAAAATTAATAAATGTCCATTATTATTATTTTAGAGTCAATTTGGAATGTCATTACAATTACCTACATACCAGAAGATGTCAAACAATCAAATAAAATGTCATTAATAAAAATAAAAATAGTAACAATCAATTTTGATAATGTCACAACGATGTCAATTTATACATATTGTAAAGAAATAAACCAAGTTACCAAACTTCACATGAAATGTCAAGAATATAAGTAATGATCATGTCAAGTTGTATTCAAAAATTATTTAACGTTATTAAGATTATCTGTCAAAAACATGTTAACGCTATAATATGCTTTTTTTACTAACAAGTTGTTCAAGGAGTTTTTGAATATAGTAATATTCTGTTTACATCGTATAATCTCGGGTATCTTGTTGTATATAATTGGAGCCATGCAAAACACACTTTTATTTAGGAATGATGTTCTGGATGGTAAAATTTGAATCATACCCTCACGTCTGCTGCCTACAGGCCACATTTTGAATAGCTCAGGATTAGATTTTACGAATACAGCAACTTCACTTATATATAAACATGGTAGTGTTAGGATATTGAGCCGAACGAAATGAGATTTGCAGGAATCTCTCTTTTTGAGTCCGCATATTGCTCGTATACAGCGTTTTTGAGCTCTAAACACCTTTAGACGGTCAGTTGAGTTCCCCCAGAATATGACTCCGTATCTCAATACTGATGCGGCGTGTCCATGATATGCTGTTAATAATGCGGGTTCGTTGACAACTTTACGCAATTGAAATAGCGCATATGCAAATTGATGCAACCTTGTCGAGACAATATCAATATGGGACTTCCATGTTAACTTATTATCAATATTTAACCCTAGAAAACGTGTGACTTCTATTTCTGTCACATTTTTTCCGCCATGTTTAATGTCAAATTTTTGATTATCATGTCTAATTGTAAAATTCATTAGATGGGTTTTTTCAATGTTAATATTTAAATTATTATTATTTAACCAATTAATCAGAGATGTCAATGTTACTTCAATGTCAGATTTTAGCTCGCAATGATTGTCATTTATAAATAAAACCGTACTATCGTCTGCAAATAACGTCATAGGATGACTGGTAACGTTTGGAAGGTCGTTAATATATATTAAGAAGAGTAATGGTCCTAGTATACTGCCCTGTGGCACACCGTACTGAATCATCCTTTTTTCTGACTGATATGTCTTATTTGTGGTAGTTTTTAGACACATTCTGCTTAACTCCGTAATTTGTTGCCTATTTTTGAGATATGATTTAATGAGGCTGTATGCATTGCCTCTAATACCATACTTATATAATTTCTGTAGCAGGATGTTGTGGTCAACATAGTCAAACGCTTTTGACATATCCATGTATAGAGCTGTTGCCTTACATTTTTTGTCAATATTGGTCATAACCTTTTTTAAAAAGTGGAATATGGCCATATTGATTGTTTTTCCCTTTCTAAATCCATGTTGTTCTTTTGCAAATAAATTACGCTGTTCAAAGTAATTGTACATCTTATTATAGATAATCCTTTCGAAAACCTTTGAAAATATCGGGATAAGAGCCACAGGACGATAGTTACCTGCTTGGTGTCTGTCTCCTTTTTTGTACAATGGTTTGACTACCGATATCTTCAAGGATTCCGGAAAGACACCACCCTCCATGCACAAATTTAATACATAACTAAGTACTGGCGCTATTAACACTGCTACGTCTTTGACCACTCTCGTGGACACACCGTCAATACCTACACTGTTTGTATTTTTTAGCGAACTAATAATTTTAAGAATGTCAAAAGGTATTGTGGGAGTTAAGAAAAGCGATTCCCCTTGCTGATTATGTACAGTTTCGCTTGACTTATGGTTTTTAGTGTCAGAGTTTTTATTGTTTTGTGATTTGTCGATAAAGAAGTTATTAAAATAATTTGCGATTGCTTTAGGTTCATCAATCGTTGTACCATTCGAGGTCACAATATGTGATATAGAATTGGCAGGATAAGAGACCTTTTGCTTATTAATGATGTCCCAAGTAGCTTTAGATTTGTTGTGTGCATTTTTTATGTAGTATTCATTCTGGGATTTTTGAGTTAACCTAATAACTTTTTTGAACCTTTTCGAATATGTTTGAAATGCTTCTTTTGTTGCCGTAGATTTGTTAGTTCTATATTTCCAAAGAAGGTGGATTTTTTTCCTAGCGCAAGTTTTTATGCCTTTCGATACCCATTTTGGTTGATGAATGTGACAGCGTTTCACTTTGATTTTAGGGAAGCACAAATTATAAAACAAAAGAAAATTCTCATAAAATAAATTAAACGCTTCGTTTGGGTTACTATTATTATACACATCGTTAAAGCTGAGGTTGCTAATGCTTTCATAAAATTTGCATCTGTTCTCGACACTATAATCACGTTTTGTAATAAACCAGGACTTGATACGACAACTCTTTTTTACAGGCAATTTAAAAAGTTGTGCAGTATGATCTGAAAGAGCCAATTCCAATATCTCCCCTGTTCCGCCTCTTATGTTATGTATTATATTATCAAGACTTGTGCCACTGCATAAACGTGTCGGTTCGTTGAAACTAAGTTTTAGGTTATAGTTTGCAAGTAGTTCTTTAAATTTTTGCACTTTAGGACATCGTTCTAATATATTAATATTAAAATCACCACACACTATTACTTTAAAATTTCTTTTTTTGCAGCATTGGTCTAAAATCTCTCCAAGTTTTTCAAAGAATATTTCTATTATATTATTTTTTCTTTGGGGAGGTCTATAGACACATATTATGTAGCTCTTATGTTCGGTCAGCTCAATAGCGCAACATTCGATTACGTTTGTTATTGCTATGTTATCACTAATTGCATGTATTTCTCTAAATTTTATGTCATTTTTTACTAAAATACATGACCCTCCACGTCTCTGAGCTCTGCAAAATTGTGCTGCCAATTTAAAATTAGGAATGTTTAGAAGTGAGGTGTCGCTTTGTTTCATATTGTGTTCTGTGAAGCAGAGTATATCTATATTTTTGCCTTGTGATTCTAAATTCGACAAACCTACTGTTACTCTATTTGCTTTGTTAATCAACCCATCTATATTTTGATGCAATATATTTATATGATTATACACGAAAAAGATTATTATTAGGAACAGATTCACTATTTGACGTTCCAGAGTTATCATTATTATTACTCGGTGTATCAGAATTAGGGTTAATGTGATTTTGTTGAGTATTCTTAGTCAAATTATGATATTTTTCCACTGTCATAGTTTTTGTTTTAAGTGGCATATTACTTTCTGTTATATTTTATCAATATTATATAATGAGATGTGAAAATAATATTTCACGTGGTAATCTGGCCATGAATGCACAGCCTTATTCTGGATATGACGTTTCGACTTTGACAATTTGTTAATTTTGTTTGTGTTTGTTTACATGATTTCGAGATTGAGGGTAATTTTTCTGTTTGTGGTTATTTGTGTGTGATATTGTTTCCCGTTTGTGTTTCATAAAAATGGATGATTTCTAAGCTGGTAAGGCAGATATAAAGTCTATGTGACGCCTAATTATATTCGGTTAAACAATGTATACAAATTATAATAATATGATAACAATGTACCTATACAATTTTGCACGCCGGTAAGGCAGAATATGGAGAGCTATCTTTTTTACCTGATGTTCCACCTACTGTACCCATATGCGCAATAAAGACATTATGACTTATGAATTATATTTTTTCTATCTATTTTGTTTTAAAAACCATATTACTGAACCCATTTTGAAAAAAAATAATATGGGACCACTTTTAAAGTATGATCTATCAAGGTCAGGCGCCTAGCCTTTGGAATATAAAAGCTATTAATATTAACTATGCAATCTCGTAGTTAGTTTTTTTTAATGATAGATCTACAATTACCACCAACTCCGGCCGGTATGGCCGAGGTTGAAGCTCGTCGCTCTTCAAGATATCTATTCACTCTAGCCTTGAAGATTCCAAGAGCATAGGTCTCAGCTCAGGAAACAGAGATGGCGACAAAGACTTTTATTTCTGTGCAGTACGCATCAAGAACGGACCGATATTGCTGAGTACGGATTTTTGGCATTTCAATGAAAAATGGGTGGTAATGTACCGACTTCAAACAATAACCTAAAAAACAAATAAAAAAAATACCTCTAATGAACTATGGCTAGGATATTATTTAATAAAAATCTGATTATATAAATAAGATGACAAAATACCACTACATAATTATATTATGATAAAATTTACCGGTTTCTGTAACATGGGTAAGGTATGAAGGAAAATTTAATAAATTAGTCGCCAGTCGATAAGCAAAGCGAACAAACGTCGCATGGTTTATTGTTTGAATCAGAAATTAGTAATCTTTGTACCCCAACACACCCCAATCGCTGTATTGAGATAATATTTTATTGTATAACACAATAGGTTGATTGTCTTTGTTCTCTGTATCCTGTATAGTTATCAACAGTGCTACATTTTAAATTAAATACGGTGACAGAGATGCGGGTTTGTTTGAAAAGTCGTCCAAAGACGCTATGATTCGATTCTAAAATCTCTAAATACGTACGGCTAAATGTGCTCCGTGTTGTTGTGTAATTAAACTTAATTTTTATTATTAATTAAAAAAATTAAAAAAATATGATTCATTATCTCATTCACCTTCACCAAATTAGTCCTTTGTCTTCTTTTAGAGTTACGTAGTAAACAAGGAATCATTATAGTTTCGCCATGTCCGTCTGTCTGTCCGCGGCTTTGCTCAAAAACTATTAGTACTAGAAAGCTGTAATTTGGCATGAACATACATATTAATCATGCCAAAAAATATGTAGAAAAAAATATTTAAAAAAAAATTTTTGGAGGTACCTTTTCAACATACTTATAAAGTGGAGATGAACGATTTTTTCTCATCTACCCCATCGTGTTGGGTGTCGTTGGATATCCAATCAAAAAACATTGGGGGTGTGCGAAAACTATTTTTCAATTTAGGGATCCATTTGCCAAATATAATTATAATAACCATTGAAGATAATCTTTGTTAGAGTCCAGAGTCTAAGCGGTTGACTTTGGTTTGGAGATTTAAAAAAAAATCATACTAGTGGCATATATAATGAAATCAAAAGAAAAACTATTACGGCTAAGTAGACTTTACAGTCTTTAGTAGATTTTACTTTAGGTAAAAAAATGTACTTTGAGAAATAAGAAATGAATAATTTTGTGTAAATTTAATTTAAACTAACATAAGTTAACATAGTATGTCCATAGTATCAAACAGAAGATCTTTTTTTAAGCTCGTATAAATTATGATCAACTACCAATTCCTACTTTGCGCGTGGCACGATACACACTTGGCGATATATTTAGTTATATAAATAATCTTATTTCGGTATACTTACATAAGGCTTAATACCACCATAATCCGATCAGTAATTACTATTCATATGCATACATTCCCACCTAACTAAACATGACACAAAATTGAATTTCAGATATCGATAGTGAAAGCAGGTAAATCGTACTTTCACATCACTAGTCTGTAGCTAGCCTGCTTAAGCGATAAGTTAGGGATTAATACCCATCTCTCTGTTGACAGTTTGCTGGTATGTTATAAATGGTTTCCTCTTCTCTGCGCCTTTGAAACAGGGATCAAGGTATAAATAACCAAAGATCATCTATTTGTAGATAAGTAAATCAATTTCGTGGAGTAATTTCAGATATTTTTAACGGGGATGTAGCGGCCAACTTTTAACTATAGGTAACTTGGCGGCCTAACGCAGATTTAAGTCCATCTTTATTTTAACTTTAAACTAAAAGTTTTGGTTTTAAAAGTTAAAAGAAAAAACAAACTGAACTCGAAAGTGAAGGCAACTTTTGTAAAGAATACAAAACAGTGTTTCTTTAGCTGACTTTAGATAAAGGTTATAATACCTATAATAAAGTAAATAAACAAGTCATGCGGTAACAGATATAAAATAAGTGGCCAAAACCGTGCCGAGACACGTGTATAATTGGGTTCCGTAGTTAATGCTGTAATTTGAAAGAAAACTACTTGGCCCGTATTTTAAAAAATGTCAATGACATCAGTACTATAATGACTTAGGAGTTTTGTACATCGCTATATTTTGTTTTTTTTTAATATTAAAGTGATCAAAACAATTTAAATTGTAATAATTTAAAATGTTTAATCATGAATTTCTAGGTTTAATAGTTTAGAAATACAGGTGGGCGCTGGACACAATTTTTTCACTTTTGGCGGGATATATCTCGCATGCATCATATCTGTGTACAAAAATAAACCTCTAAATCGAACTTTAGTATTATTTTAAGAGTCCTACCCAACGATACCTTACACGATGGAATGCGGTTGAAAAATAAATCATCCTTTCTTTATATGTATGGAGATTGGACGACCGGGTGGTCGTCGTCTATCTATCTTTTAAATAAATGTAATTAAATAAATTTGACTACGTCCTACTCTTAGTGTGACTGTGACATACGAACAAAAAGACAGACAGACGGACGGACATAGCGAAATTATAAGGTTTCCTTGTAGTGTCTATGGAATCCTAAAAATAGCATATTGAGAACCTCCTCCTTTTTGAAGTCTATTAAAATAAACGGAAATATTTTAATGCAGAATCTGTTCTTAATTTGCTAAACTGATGACTTCATGCTTTCATAGAGTGCTAATTATTCCCTCAAATGTCCCTTTAAGGAACATGATTCATATAATTTAGAATCGCAACGCTTGCTTCGTCATTACGCTGTAATGAGCGTGAAATCATTAACCAGACATGTCTAATGTGTATCAGCAAGTCTTGAGACACGTTGGCGTTGTTTTGCTTAAGAAAATCTTTAGGATCGTAATTATTTTGGTACTTTAGGCATTTTTTTATACAACAGAAGAAAACTTTTTTCTATTTTGGGGGATAAATGTATGGAATTGACATTACGTTACCTCAGTGCTTGTTTGAGCTATCTACCACTGGTAAAATTTTACAGGAAACGTTTTTTGGACAATTTTTTTAAAGCTTTAAAGAGCTATGAGTTTTTTTAGGGAATTAATTTTTTGAGCTGTTATTTAAATATTCGAGATGTTTTTATGATCAGTTCAAAAACATATTGAGCAGTTATTTCATTTAATGGTGGTTGATTAATTATTGCGACAGTAAAACATGGACAGTAATAAAAAATCAATTAGTCGGTTATTTTATCATACAATGTCAATTCTAAAAATAATTGAGCAGTCCAATAACTTGAATGAGCGGTAAAAATAATGGAAAGTTATCTATGTATATAGGTATAAGCAATAATTTCTTCAGAGATTAGGTTATGGTATTTTTTTTTATACAAATTTATAGATAATAATTTATACCGCCCATTTAATTATTTTCTTGCTCAATTATATATTCACTGATCCATTGCATTATTTTTTATTACTCATTTTTGTTTACTTTACTGCTTAGTTTTAACTGCTGAACTAGTTATTAAATTTACCATTTATAATTTTTTACTTACCAAAACTGCTATTTACAACTGCCTCTTTAAATCAGTGCCTTTTTAGGGTTCCGTACCCAAAGGGTAAAAACGGGACCCTATTACTAAGACTTCGCTGTCTGTCTGTCTGTCTGTCTGTCTGTCTCCAGGCTGTATCTCATAAACCGTGATAGCTAGAAAGCTGAAATTTTCACAAATGATGTATTTCCGTTGTCGCTATAACAACAAATACTAAAAATTAAAAAAAATAACATATTAAGGGGGGTCCCCATACAATAAACGTGTTTTTTTCGTATTTTTTTGCTCAATATTAAAAACGGTAACAGGTAGACGCTTCAAATTTTCACAGAATATTTACTTGTATATTACCTTTCAAAATAAATAATTTAATAACAATAAAGTAAATATTAAAGGGGGGCTCCCATACAACAAACGTAATTTTTAAGTAATTTTTACTCGATCTTAATTAACAGGTAGAAACTTGAATATTTGTAAGTAAATATTTAGAAATATATTAACTATAAAAATAAATACCTAATCTAATACATAAAAACTCACAAAATTAAAATAATCCGTGCATCTAAACGCGGTGCGAGCGCCGCGCCGCGGTGTGGTGGTGGCGCGAGCGCGAGGCGGTGGCTAAGCAACGGCCGCGCGGGTAGCGGGGGAGGTAACATCACATGTATCGAAAACCTACATATAAGTTTGCAATTTACTATTTGGAATTTCATTGATTTCTCGTTATTTTATAAACAGAACTAAACTTTGTAGTATTATAGATGATAGTACGGAACCCTTCGTGCGCCAGTCCGACTCGCACTTGGCCTATTATTATACTTATGTATAAAAAATACTTACAAGTCTTACAAATAAAGTTTTTACAAAGAAATAGAGCAAAAATATTTTCTCCTGTAAAATGTTATCAATGGTAGATAGCTCAAACAAGCACTGAGGTGACGATTAACTAACGACTGTCACGTGACGGCACGTCACAGTTTCTTACTATTTCGTAACGTAAGAGTTTGTACAAATAGGAACGTTTGTCACTTGTCTAAGCCTGCTGAAATTGTATCCCATTTCGATGATTCTTTTTGACGGAACGAGCGAAGCGAATAAAGGTATCTGCATCAACTGGTAAAACTTTATTTCGTATATCTGGACGTTTGTCGATACTCGCAAAACTTATACAAGTTTTACAATTTTATAGATTTTTTTGTTGTCGTTTTTGTTTAGGGGTGTTTTGCTCCAAAAATAGGGGTGTTTGCTATGGCACCTTTGATATATTTTTTTATAGAAACGTTTGGTGCTTACTCCACTCAATTTTACACAAAAAATAATATCAGAAAATTGGTCAACAGGTGGTCGCGACAAAAGTTTATTATTTCTCATTTACAATGAAAAGTTTTTGGCCAATTCTGATATTATTTGGTAAAAACATGCGATACTCAATTTTGAATGGAAGCAGCAGACCTCGCGATCACAGACTTTTTGTAACAAGTAAAAATTTGTTCTAAACATTTGTCCTGTTCGTAGAACTACAAGTACTTATTACAGGAATCATGAATCGCCAGACTTCTTTTTTGTTGCATTCGAATTTAAACATTTAAATATTTACTTCGAAGTTATAGGAAATAAAAAAAAACATACAAGACGAAACAGAATCCATCTATGACTCCAATCAAATAAAATAAAATATATAAACGGAATAATGTTTACAAGTAGATGTCAGTTTTTTAAAATAATTTTCTTAGATTCTCTCAAGGCATTGTGTATATTTGAAATTATTTAATTTAATAAATCTACAACAGCCAGTATCTACCGTAAGAAAATATCCAAATATTGACCAAAATGCCGTAAAATAAACTTGAAACTCGATTTCTCCTTGCAAACAAGCATTATCAGAACATTACATTGCTCTTTCCATTTATACAAGAATTAGCGCAGTGTACTGAAGGCGTTTGCACAAGCCGCTCAGGAAATTGATACCCGGTGTTGCCACAAGAAAATAATTAGCCAATTACTTTCTTATACCTATGGCAACACCAATTACGTCCTCAAAATATTTGCCTTGGTAGAATCAATTTGCGTGGACAATCTGATGGGCCTTGATTAAAAAAAAAAACAATAATTTTTACTTTGAAATATCGGAATCGATTCAAGCTCATTCCATTCGCTCCATTGTCAAGTCATGCACTTGTGCACACACCAGCCGTGAAATTAATGTACATCCAAGTACAAACTAAGTTTAAAATACAAAAAAAAAACACGTGAATTCATTACAAATGTGTTTAGCTTTTTTTAACATAAAAAAATCTCAACTAAACTAAACTCAATCGTTCGTAACGTGGTTGGAACATCTTTAGCATTATCTTTTACCACATTTTGCCTTGGTAAATACATTCTGGGCGTTTATGTTTCAAAAATAGTAATGTGCGAAAGAGAGAAGTAGTAGAAATTTATTCACTGTCGCACTAACACGTCACGTTACACTCCATCGGTAATCAGGTAGGTAAGTGCAGCAGTATTGGAATGTATTGCTCAAATCGAATTTTGGATTGTTAGGCGCGTCGCTCACTGGTAAGTCGAGGTGCGGTCGCGGCGGCGTCGCGGCACAGTCGAGGCGTGGCGTTTTTGTTAGAGTCGAGGCGCGGGCGGCTATGCTTCCTTCACACACTACAGTGTAAACACGTCTACGCACGAAACAAAATAACAAAATGGCGGTGGAGTCGCGGCGCGGTCGCGCACTGCACCCGTGCCGCGACGCCGCCGCGATCGCGCCTCTACTCCACGTCGCCTGCGACGCGACTCTAGTATTTGGGCGCACTGCCATTTGAACCTGAAGGAAACGTAGAAGCGGCGCGCCGCTTGTGCGCCCGCGCCTCGACGCCGCCTCGACTCCAGCTCGTTTGGGCGATGCGCCTTACATTACAGACGAATGCTGTAAGGTGGGCAAGTGCCTTTATTAACTACAACAAAACAATATAAAAACTACACATACTTAACTAACTAAACTACTACTTAAAAAGCAAATCGATTACCCAGACCGATGTAAATCTAAAGACAATCCAAATGCTTAAACCTACAACCAGTTGGCAATGAATGTACTGGCAATGTTGGCAGTTGAATGGCAATGCTTATGCACGGGGCACGTACGGTTGCAAAAAGTTACAAAAACTGGTGTCATTTTGTTTATCGCTATCTCTGTTACACGCGCGTGATGCGCCTTCGAATAGGACTTTCCACTCCCTCCCTACATCGGTATATTTTGGACGTAAAGAAAAAAGTCTAAATAACGTCTATAGGTAAAATTGAGTTACAATAGGTAGACAGAAATATTATACTTAGTACAGAAAAAAATACAGGTACCGCCAAAATGTGGAATGCGCTTCGTGAATGGATCTTTCCGTATAGATATAATCTAGGTGTCTTCAAACCGCGAGTGAATAGGTTTCTTCTATTTTACTATGGAAAGAGATATGTGAGGGTTATGGAGGTTTCTTCTAGGCAAGCACGCTCCATCGTAGACCGTAACTGTCGCTTAACACCGGGTGAGTTGACGGCACATACCTATTACTATATAATATTATTAGTAAGTGGGCTTGCACTTACTAATAATATTTACTATTTTTGAATAAAAAAACAACTTCGATGTTATTCTGTAGCTTCGGTCTGTTTTTCGATACTGCTGTAACGTAAAGTCCATTGTTCATTGTTCCATATTATTATCTCGGAAGTGTATTATCATATTTATCATTCAACACGCTCCCGACTGAAGCAAGCCGAGAAACTTTGGGAAAGTTTTAAATTTATAAACTGCCATTTGCAAGCTAAACGTGACAAAAATTTGACTGGTTTTCGAAATAAATGAAAATTCCGCTATGTATAAAAATTACTTATGTTACATATTTTAACCCATAGTCATTTTATTGTCGATCAATAAATTGCAAAATTCAAAATTACAAGTTTGGAAAACTTAAAAATCTTCGATAAAAAAAAAACTGAATAGAATCTGTTCAAAACATTAAAAAAAAAGATTTATCAAAATCGGACTAGGTACTCTGCAAAAAGTTATGCGTGGTCATACATAAAAAAAATATACGCGTCAACTTGAGAACCTTTTCCGTTTTTTCGTCGATTAAAAAACTCTCGATCAAATCCTCTTTTAAACAAAAAACTACATCAAAATAACTTCATTCGTTTGAGAGCTACAATGCCACAGACAAATACATAAAAACACACTACAAACTTATAACACCCCTCGTTTTACGTCGGGATTAAAAATAAACATAAACGAATTTCACCATCAAAATATTATTTTAACAAACTGAAAAACATTAGGCCGCCTGACAGGTGTGAAATATCGAAACTATTTTACATAGAATTTTACATACTCATAGAACATTTTATTCATGGTCTAGTCTTTACGGCTTTGACATAAAACTGAATTTCACACTAGACCTTTTGGGACTTATCATTTTGGGTCATTGGACCTTTTGGGTCACTGTGCCTATTGGATCACCATATTTTGTGACAAAGAGAATGAAGTAGACGTTCTTATACTTTAAAACGTTTTTGCTAGAGAATTTGCTCTCTCTCACAATTTTATCTATGCTGGCTATTAGCTCATTGCCCCACCAGCAGCCCTATTGGACGTTTTACAACAAAAAAACGTGCCAGAATATTTTCCGCAAAACGTGAAAATTCTCTCTATAGCAATAATCAGACTTATTCGCTTTGCTTGTTAGCGGAACGACATAAAGGGGTACACAGGAAAGTACAGCCTCCATTTGTGCCCCATTAACACGGCACCGAGAGTGCAATCCGCTACATTGTCTTCTCAACTGCTAAATATTGTCGTGTATAACGGGCCTTATTGTAGCGAGCGAGAAATTATCTCAGTCACTCTTACTGCTATAATAATTTTAATGAAAGAGACAGAAGATGACAGATTGAGATAATAATAATAGCTCAAGTTTTCAAATGTGGTACTTCTCAAATTCTGAGATAATATTTGGGGTTTCTTGTTCATTTCTCTTTAAAGATATTATTACACACCCGGGCTTCCATTAGGGCGAAAAACTTCTGCATTCCCTTATTATATGCAGACATGACAATCTTTTGTTGGTCCCAAATATTAAATGAGCCTGCCCTCAGGTTTAATATGATGGTGTTTCTCGCTGATTACGTCCCATTTTGTTACAAAAATATGTTAGATCTACCCAATTCGTAGGTCCATTGTGAAATATGAAAGAGATTCTTTTTTCCAAAATACTCTGCCACAAATTTTGAAGATGAAAAACACATTATGGATTATAAGATAGTCTAATTTACACAATATTGAATTGCATTGTTATTATTCCCATAAAGCGCCTGGGTCGAAAACTGTCTGTGTTATTTGATATTTTTCTAATATATAACTAACGTAGCTGGCACACGCGTTCATACAAAATACGACGCGCGCCGTATTACTCGTACTTTCGAAAAAGACCGCTTAATGCGGTTAAAATCGTAGTCGAAGATTTCGATTCGAAATAAACATATGAGATTCGTAGTAATCTTAATTAACAGTAGTCGAATATTTTAGGTTTGCTGTATGTAAGAACATAATAATGTGTGTCAACCATATATATACATACACGAAAATAAAACCGGCCAAGTGCGAGTCGGACTCGCGCACGAAGGGTTCCGTACCATTATCTATAAAAACAGAAAAAAATATGTTTGTTGTATGGGAGCCCCCCTTAAATACTAATTTTATTTTAATATATTTATTTATTTTGAAAGTGAATAACATGATTCAATATTCTGTGAATATTTCAAGCGTCTACCTGTTGCCGTTATCAATATCGAGCAAAAACGAGCAAAAAAAATCACGTTTGTTGTTTGGGAGCCACCTTAAATATTTATTTTATTATATTTTTTAGTTTTTGTTGTTATAGCGGCAACAGAAATACTTCATCTGTGAAAATTCAACCCTCTAACTATCACGGTTCATGAGATACAGCCTGGAGACAGACGGACGGACGGACAGACAGCGAAGTCTCAGTAATAGGGTCCCGTTTTACCCTTTGGGTACGGAACCCTTAAAACCACACCGGTATTCCCTTATGGCACATGTGACCGTGGTTTGGTGGTTAGCTAGAGGGGAGTGGGTATTAGAGGGTTAGAGAGGATAAGAAGGTAAGATGTCAAGACAGGGAGTCAACTCATCGTCTACATAAATAACAATTTCTCTATTAATATAGGAAAAACCTCACCATCTAACAAACTAGCGGAATTAATAAATAAAAATACTTTTACAAATAAAATTAACCACAATCATTATTTATAGTAGAATAATCTTAATTATGGTATCAAATCTATCCTTTTAATGTAAAAATAATCATCGTTAGAATGTCAAATTAATTAATCTAGTTGTCAATATCGAATACAAAATAAATTATTACGTGCGAATGTCAAACATATAAAGCTATCATTATCATTAGTTATATAATTTATTCAATAATGTCATTTCAGACGACTTATCTCTAATAATATATCCATTCAAATCATAAAATACATTGTTCATTAACCAGTTTTTAAGATTGGATTTATAAATTGATTATTAAAAGTAATATCAGTTATTGACTTTGGCAAGATTATAAATCTTAATGGCATTGATTTATTTACACATGCCTATGTACATTTTCTTCGTCGTTTAGTTATTAATCAATGACCTTGATCGATAGTCATGACTCTCGTGTCAGGTTCGTAGCTCCAGTCCAAAGTACGAGATCTTACGATCTCTTTGTACACGAAGGCCGACTTACGCGGCGTGCGGGTGCGGTCTGGGCTTTCGTAGTCTACCTCGTATAGTCCGAAACGTTCTCTGAAAGAAGTAAAATATGTTATGGAACAAATTATAGACCAAAAATTAGTGGCCAGCCCTAGTGTCAAATTTGCTAACCCGCTGGAAGGCCTTTAACCAGATTTAGATTTCTGTTTTTAAGAATAAATAAAATAAAAATTTGTTTCTTTTAATCAGCCCTGTTTGTACAAACTGTCCCACTGCTGGTCGCGAGCTATCTTCTCGTTGTGAGAATGGTAAGGCCATAGTCTGCCACGCTGGCCAAGTGCGGGTTGGTAGACTTCACACATCTTCAAGATCATTGAGAACTCTCAGACATGTAGGTTTCCTCACGATGTTTTCGGCGATGAAATTTGATTGAGTTGAGTTTATTTTGATATTTAAAAAAAATCTTTGATATCTTTCAAATTGGCTGAGGCGTGGGAAAAATCTATGTTTTTTCACTAATTCTTTCACTTTTAATGGTAACTGAATAAAACCTATATAAATAAATTCATTTCTCACTTCTCTAATATACCTAACCAAAGATTGTATATGTTTAAAAAGGTTGTGATGCGCGAGAGAGATAGCTGCGCGCGTTGATCTCCACCTTAAGAACAAACAACGAGACCTAGAATTTAACGTGTCATCCAATCCACGGTAGCGCTCAGAAAGAAATGTCATTCACGGTTACCCACCCGAAAACTGACAGGTCCGTAAGTATGTTGCTTAACATTGGTGATCGTTTGTGAACACCTTCGCCGCGCTACATTAGAGCACATTGTTATATTCGTAGCGGCTTGGATAATTATCTGCAGGATGTGGCTTTGATCCTGAGCCTGAGTGAAATGTTTTCAAATCACGAGTGAATAGTTTCGCACGCTCCATCTTAGACCGCAGTGTCACTCAACATCAGGCGAGCTAGCGGTCAAGCGCAAGTCTAGTATAATAATAAAAATAATGTGAGAAACTTGGGAGGTGCTAGGATGCTTTATTTGGATGCAATTTGGGTGGCTAAAACCATTCTCAAGTAAAAAATATGACGTAAAACATTTATCGAAATACATTTTATTATTATATAAGTATGAAAATTATGTAATATGTATTTGTACTTTTATTGTAATTTTGTATTCGACATTTTCACGTGAGAGCCAGTTAGATACGAAATGGACGTGTCTTCTATCTTTTTCTCCAAATTCCAAATCATCAATTCAAACCAAAATAAGCTGTTGTTGAAAAGTAAAGACCTTAAAAAATATTATTTTACAATATCACCCAAGCTAATTTATCAAGAAGTGACTATAGATATACCGTTTTATTAACCTTCGATCCAAAATGTGGGGTGTTATATGTTTGTCTTGTGTATTTTGTCGTAGCATCATAGCTCTCAAGCGGATAGATCGATTTTCATTTGGTTTTTAAAGGATTTCATCAAGAGTGTTCTTAGCTATGTTTCATCAAAATCGGTTCAACCGTTATTTTGTCAGGAGTTTTTTGAGTTTCCAAAACTTATACTTGTCTCAGTCACTCTTCACATAATGTAACACTCAAAATATAACTTCGTACTTACGTGAATCCTGCCATCCACTCAAAGTTGTCCATAAGGCTCCAGTAGAAATATCCCCTAACATCAGCCCCATCTTCCATCGCGTCCAACATAGCATCCAGATACTGCCTCAAATACGAGATTCTGTTGTCGTCCTCCAACCCCCCGTAGGTGGAGTATCCATTCTCAGTGATGAAAACCGGGGGGTTATTGAACTCTTCTTTGATTTTTGTTAGGAGGTTGTAAAAACCCCAAGGCACAACCTAAAAAAATTAATCCTTTTTTTTTTTGTTGACGGGGGGAAATCTATTATATCTTTACCTTTTTTTACCTAAAAAAATTAATCCTATGGTAACTAAAAATACTTCATTGAAACTAGATCTGTACAAATAAAAAAATAATCTGCACCATAGCAGAAGCCGGCACCTTCTCACCCGATGAGAAAAAAACCTCCTCCCCCAAGGCCATCACTGACTACAATGTCAGCATCGGACTTGGAGAGGTGCTTTAAGAATCAGGGGATGTCACAATAGATCTGTAAAGGTCGCAGTGTCTAGCCGGGGCTGTCAGAGCTCATTTGGACCCCTAAGATTCGAATAAAAAAAAACTCCGTCGGCACTACTTTCGAATGTTCGGTTTTGTAGGCGGCTGACATAAATGCGAGTATGAGAGAGTGAGTGAAAGAGTGTGATCGTTACTTCTTTGTGTAGAAACGGCTTAAAAAAGTAAACGGTGAGTTGACGGTCAATCGCAAGTCTATTTTCTAATTAATAAAAAACACAGGGTATAAAGTACCTAAATTAATAGATAGGTTACTTTTTATGAAGCTGTGGAGTTGTATTGTCATTTTTGTATCGCTCATAATCCCGTTGTTCATATTCCACTAAAAAGTACTTTTTTTCGCTACTTCACTCTGTCAGACGTCATCTCCATATTCACACACATTTCTCGTCATTCTTTTTCTGTTCTGTCACTTACTATCATGTATAGGGTTCTCTTTTATACAACATACATGGCTATCTTCTCTTTACGACCATATTAGCTACCACTACATAATCTTTCAGACACTTATTTATCATATCGATGTATGTTGTATATATTGACTTTACCTTAAGGAATCCTGATGCGCCATAGTCCCACTCAGCAGATTGATAAACTATGGCATCTATATCATCGTAATAAGAAGGAGAATCGTGATAGCCCACAGTAGATGCGTTTCTGTATACTAAGTATGTAGTATAATGATTCATTCCGAAGAAATCAGAAGAACCCTTAATGTATTCCACCTCATTTGGAGTAAATTCTGGCAATCTGGATCTCAAGAAACCTTGTTCTTTACTTTTCGCTGCGATATTTTTCTTCATCGCTGGAGGCCAGTCGCCAGTTTCGGAGAAAATAGGATGGGCGTATTGCCCCCACTGAAAATTATAGAAAACCAATGACATTCTATGTGTAGAAAACTATACTAAAGTCTAGATTTTAGGTAAAATATACTGAAATACATAATCTGTCGGCTTACTTCAAATTGTAAGGCATCCTCAGTCGCTTCAGCATCATCTTCAGTCTCAGGTGTATACCAACTAGTGCTTAGAGTGATAAAAATGTGTCCACCTTGAGTCGGTCTATATTCATCATTATATATGTGATACGCTTTTGCATGTGCCAATAGCAAGTTCTTGGCACACAAGTACTCTGCCATGCCGGTCATATTCAACCGAGGGGCCATGGTATCTGCTCCGTAGCCTTGGTAGCACACCTCTCGAGGCTCGTTCATGGTGATCCAGTACTTCACCCTATCTCCAAACAACTCGAACACTACTCGAGCATAATCAGCGTACCAGTCAACAATGTGTGGATTAGGCCATCCTCCTAACTCCTGCAATTTCTGAGGCAAGTCCCAATGGTACAGAGTAACCATTGGCTGAATATTATACTTGAGCATTTCGTTTATCAAATTGTTGTAGTACGCTACTCCTGCCTCGTTAATTTTATCAGGGAAACTGGTAGGCAGAATGCGAGACCATGAAAGAGAGAATCTGTAGAAGTCAAGCCCCAGCTCCCTCATCATTTCTACGTCTCTCTCGTATTTATGGTAGGAATCGCCAGCAACATCACCGTTGAGGCAATCTTTGATCAGACATGGATCAGCGTGTGTCATATGATCCCAAATATTTTCAGCTTTACCTGTAATACGTAAAACGTCTCAATACCCAGCTCTTTATCTATTTAGATATACTTAGTAGAAACAGCATCGTTATACAGCCAGTACATACTTACCATCAGCATCCCAGCCACCTTCCACTTGGTAGGAAGCGGTAGCTGTTCCAAATATGAATCCTTCTGGAAAACTCCTTACGCTTTCACGAGTAGCCTTTGATTCGACTAGGCATGACGAGAGCAACATCAATCTTGAAAAAATAAACATTAGTTTTAAAATTTCATCAAAATAGTAATTCTTCATATTTACACAATTTATAGAATATATAAAAAATATAGTTTAAAGGTATACTTACATCCCTAAATGGAGCAACATTTTTATTTGTTACGCTGAAACAAAAAAAAATTAAAAATATAAATTCCGTTTATTTAATGGATATTTCCATGTATAGGTAAGCAATATGGTGGATGGTGTTGTGTGAAATGTCCACAAATATTTATTTTAAGATTTATAATTTGAAGAATATTAAACATACTTACCGTTTTTACCAAACACAGATTATTTTTTTATAAACAATATAGTATAATTTTGCTTTTATAATTCAATATCATCAGATTCAAATTCGAAAGGATAAATTACACTGTTACATTATCAAAGAGATCTATTACATTCCGGTAGTTTTTTAACACTAATGTCCTCCCCGTGAAGAACATCTCTATTATAGCTTATAGGGTTGTCTTTTATCTGACATGTTGTAGGTAATCGTGACGGATTCCAAACAAACACTTAAAATAATCATATCACTTATCCAGTAGATAGCTCATCTTATGATGCAGATACGAGATCAGTGATAAGTTTTAAAAAACCGTATGCATAAATATGCTCACGACACCTTCTGGAGATAACGATGGATCGAAATCTCACATCGATATCTGTAAAAACGGCCACAGGAGGTAACAAATATATAAAGACAGTCTAGCTGTACCCTGCGGTTCCACCCGCGTAGTAATAAAAAACGGTATTAGTGATGACGGCGGTGAAATAAGTATGTATTTACGAAAAAATAAATAAAGCTTTGCTTAGTTTGGGCTAGATGGTGTTGCGTGAAATGTCCTCCAATTTTTTTTTTTTTTTCTCATATTTTTTTTTAATTCCAACCATCGAAGACCACAAGTTGGAGGTTTGTCTCGTGATCCTTATCTGTTCCGGTGTCACAGTTAACTATATCTGGAAATCTTCATGTCATTTACGTCTAGTAAATTTCTCAATCATAATTTCGACTTTTTTTTCATCTAATTTTACGAAAGAAACGCCAAATAAGCCCCGCTCCGTTGCTCTTTGTACCACTTGGACCTTAAACGTGGTCTCTATAGTAAAGAAACATTATTCAGCACCATATATTTGCAAATCTGTACCTGTCAGAAGGTCGTGGTGTAACTAATATATAAAAATTAAACTCTATGTTTTTTGCCCTACTAATAGGAACAAAATTAAATCATCTCGTATATTTCTCAGAAGCTGACGTAAACTTCTACATGAAAAGTGTGTCAATAGTTAAAAATCTATCGAAATTCTATCAATGCCCCTGATGATGTTATTATAACATGGACGCAAAGTCTAAAACCAACACGCACTTGGCCAGCGTGGTAGACTATGCCCTTACCCTTCTCACAATGAGAAGATGGCCCACGCCCAGCAGTGGACCAATTTGTACAAACAGGGCTGATAAAAAAAAAGTCTAAAACGAAATCCACGAAAAATGTGTCCTAAGTTAGCAGATACTCGTAAATCAACAATTAGATTTGATTAGGTTATCATTTATTCATACTAATAATAGAAAATGTCAATATGGATACAATATATAAAATACCTACAAATACTAAATATATTAGTTAACTAAAATACAATTTGATTAATTTTGATTTAAGTCAACTTAAACTTACGGCCTATTTAGATTGAAAAGTTTAGAATTATTTTGAAATATCGAAATTATAGTAAGTGCTTGAGCTCGGACGTTTCTAAGCAAACGCGAAACCCTTGTCGATATAATATCGTTGATAAAACCCTCCCTGTATTTTTTGTATCGTTCTTCAGATCTTAGTGTTTTTGTTTGGAAAATAAAATACATTTAATTAATAATTCACAATAACTAACTTAAAAACTAATTAAATAAGCAGGAAAATACAAAATATTAATAATTATTTTAAAAAACTAGTCAAAAAAAGAGTTTGTTTTTGTTTTATATAGGTATAACTTCTTACATAACAACTTTTATCCAAAATACTTCACTCTATTATCTTAATCTCACAGCTTGAGAATATCCACAAAAGTGGTACTCACTGACATGTTTAGGTAAACAAAATATTATTTATCAGATATTTTTATAAGGCACAGAATAGATATAATATATGTGTCTTCAAATAGCGAGTGCATAGGTTTTTTTTGCACCGAGATCCATCGTAGATCACCCAGGTCAGTTAACGGCCAAGAGCAAGCCTATTTTCGAATAAAAAAACTCGTTTTAAAACTGTAGACTGGTAGCTGGTAACTAGTAACTGTCTTTCGGTTATTAATTTATTTATTTTAATTCGTATTTTTGTACCTAAATTGAAGTGTTTTGCGAAGGAAAGTAAAACTGTCCCAGCAAACTACCCGAGGCCAGAGAAATATCCCGCGTATGTCTTATCTGGGTCATTATTTTATTTTTTTAATTTGTATTTTTGTGCCTCGGTTGAAGTGACACGTTTTGAGAAGGAACATAAAACTTTCCCAGCAAACTACTCGAGGCCAGCGAAATGTCCCGCTTTGCAATAATTATGAACCTCCCAACGAGTGTAATTACGCACGTACGCACTCTTCGTAATTTACGAAAAATTCAAGAACAAGCAGATAAATTAAATACATCAGAGATAATATACAGTGCAAGACCACCACAAGCATTAAATTCTATTCAGGCATTTATAAGGTCAATTCTTAGACCAATGGTCTAAGGGTCAATTAAAGATACTTAATAACTTATGTATTTAAAATGTTGATATTTTAATTACACTCAGTGGTTAATTTATACTCTAATTAACAATAGCCCTCCATGCTGATTTCTACTACGGCGACATCTTCTGCTTTCTAATTAATAGAGCTCCGATGGCATGATATAATATAGTGTAATTTATACTCTAATTAACAATAGTCCTCCATGCTGATTTCTACTACGGCGACATCTTCTGCTATCTAATTAATAGAGCTCCGATGGCATGATATAATATAGTGTAATTTATACTCTAATTAACAATAGTCCTCCATGCTGATTTCTACTGCGGCGACATCTTCTGCTTTCTAATTAATAGAGCTCCGATGGCATGATATAATATAGTGTAATTTATACTCTAATTAACAATAGTCCTCCATGCTGATTTCTACTACGGCGACATCTTCTGCTATCTAATTAATAGAGCTCCGATGGCATGATATAATATAGTGTAATTTATACTCTAATTAACAATAGTCCTCCATGCTGATTTCTACTACGGCGACATCTTCTGCTATCTAATTAATAGAGCTCCGATGGCATGATATAATATAGTGTAATTTATACTCTAATTAACAATAGTCCTCCATGCTGATTTCTACTGCGGCGACATCTTCTGCTTTCTAATTAATAGAGCTCCGATGGCATGATATAATATAGTGTAATTTATACTCTAATTAACAATAGTCCTCCATGCTGATTTCTACTACGGCGACATCTTCTGCTATCTAATTAATAGAGCTCCGATGGCATGATATAATATAGTGTAATTTATACTCTAATTAACAATAGTCCTCCATGCTGATTTCTACTGCGGCGACATCTTCTGCTTTCTAATTAATAGAGCTCCGATGGCATGATATAATATAGTGTAATTTATACTCTAACTAACAATAGTCCTCCATGCTGATTTCTACTACGGTGACATCTTCTGCTATCTAATTAATAGAGCTCCGATGGCATGATATAATATAGTGTAATTTATACTCTAATTAACAATAGTCCTCCATGCTGATTTCTACTACGGCGACATCTTCTGCTTTCTAATTAATAGAGCTCCGATGGCATGTAATAATATAGTGGTTGATATAGCCAATTATGGCGCTAAATGTACGCGAACAGTTGGTGCGAGTAAAAATGTTATTACTCTATTATTATTTCAGCTCAATACTCCTGTCGCTACCGGTAATATTACCCTTTATACTTCTGCAGCGGTATTTACGCTAATAACCTATTGACATTCTTGCTCTACCCACTTCCCTGGTCCCTTCTCTGCCCAATGAGCTGTGTGTGAACGAGGGGTTACATTTATATTAATTTTCAACAAACTGCAAAAAAGAACGTTTTTCGGTAAGTGCGATGCGTGAATGTCTCTGCAATATGTCGGTATGACAAATTTTGATATGCGAGTATCAATCTGTATTCCCAGATCATGGACTACATATTGTAATGTAATTGTTTATTAATATGATTTATGCAAATACATCTTATTTACATAATAATACAATAAAGTTCATGGCGGTTCAAAGTGATGAAAATACAACAAACATGTTAGATTACATTGTTAGCAGTATGAATGCAAATATCTGCACAAGGCAACTAAATTTAGAGAAAATTATATAATAATATTGGTTGACAATTCGTACAACACCTAAGCCCAAATCTACCCCAAACTAAGCAAATATGAGTGATGGAGCTACCAGTATATTTTCAAAACAAACTACTACAAGTTTACTGCTAAAAAGATTACTATTTTTGTCAGAACCACTGATATTTACTTATTTGTATTCTGTTTTTATTAGGTACCGCAGATAATAGACTCAGCAAATTATACAATTTATTTATATAAAAAAAGATTACAATAAAAAAAAAAATGCGTTAATCTCTTTAACATAATTGAAACAAGATGTCACTAACATTATAAGTGGGATGCGTATGGAGTAGATTGCTCAGAATATAAGAAGCGCTAAATTATCATTCTATTCACCTCTTGTGTTGGACTTACAATCTTTTTATTATGAACAGTGTACTAAAACTATAACTGTGACTTAGCCGAGTTGTTATAATTTGAATCAAAATATGCCTTGTAAGTTCAAACATTATTATACAATATCTTTCAGTGCATTTATCTCTTTGGATTCTTTATCATCATCTTCGACATTGTGAGTATCAAGCGTCAGAGACGCTACTTCACCAAATGCTATTTCTATTTTTGATTTAAACAAATTATAGCACACCAACGGATTTACGTCTTATCTACATTTTGAAACAAATTATCATAATGAATGCCGGTTACTTTTATTCTTAAATTATACCATCAGTACAAAATAAACAAAAGCGTCGATCCTCCTTTCATAAGTAACTACTTAACTAAAACTAAGTATTTGTACACGATACCTCTAGATACTCAACGAAATTACTCCAACCCTAATTACAAGCACAAATATCTGTCCCTTACAGCTAACGCGACCACACGTATATACTGTACACATTTGGACCGATCCTATCTCCCTGAGCAGGCCCAGGCGACTCGTAACCGCGATACTCGTACATACCTCCCATTTGGCTTATTTACCCTGCTTTCATAAATAATGCATGCCAATCGAAGGAAATGGGAACGTATAGAATGGTAAGGAAATCAATTGCAGCGGTAATGGACCCGTTTGTGGGGATGTTTTTCGAGTGTACTGCGTCGAATGCTTCGTGTAAATCTGTGTGACACAATGTTTTAAATAAATGTCGTTTGGTTTATAGGTTTGTTGAATAACATATATGTATATAGGTGTAGTTAGAGATATTTTAGTGGCATATTGCGCAAGAAATTAGTATTATTAAAATATACCATTAATATGCATGCACTTAAATGCTAAATCGGGAGGGATTTTTTAATTATAACTGTGTCCAGCATTGGCCGGATGAAACCTTTATCATTATTAACACAATATTTATCAAAAGTAACTTCAAAATATGTTTAAATATATTATATGTTATATTACTATTATTTAATATTTTTTTAAATAGGTTTTTTTAAAATATTAAACTACACATACTTAACTAACTAAATAACTACACATAAAGCAAATTGATTACCCCAAGACCGATAAAGGTCTAAAGATAATCCAAATGCTCAAACCCGTAGTGGGTTTGAGCAGTTGACAGCGTACCCAGCCATTGCCATTCAACCTATTGCCACGTTGAATTGCAATGCAATATTTTTTTCTTTTTTGTATGACCCGCATTAAAGCATTTGCCAGTGTCAAGTATTAGGATTTTTTCAAGTTTCTTGAATAAAACAAGTTGTAAATGTTCTAGTCACAATCTAGGTCACGTATACAGTCAATTTATAAGTCGAGTCCTGCTTCAGTAAAGTGGTGGCGACTCTACTAGAAGCTTCTATGAAGTTTTGTCGACAACGTAAAATCACACGTTTCACTGCTTTATTTCACTTGCCCACACTCAAGCACTTGATCGAACACTTAATGAATAAAACAACACCATTTTTATAGCATTAATGTTCAAATTATATAACACAATTTTAGGAAAATAAAACAAAGCAACAACATGTTACTATGACGTTCCCGCCAAAACTAAAATGCAATATTTTCAAAACAATTGTATTAGAATTTCGTTCTTTTTTAAATTTAGTTATCTTAAGACTTATAATTAGTTTAGTGGTGCCTTAAGAATAACCCCCAGTATTCAGCTAAACGGAAATAAAATAAAGTTTTCAAAGGGTCAATGGTCTATCAAGTAGGCACTGTTCATTACAACAATTACTAAAGCTGCTCAGAACATTATAGTAAAATATCAGAATCATAATTTCTTCTCTCCCAATATTATACAATTTTGATTGTGACTCTTGCTTAATACTACTTACTCGTGTTAACTACCTTTGATATCAGTTGAAACGACAATACTAAATTCTCGCAAGACCATTCGTACACAAAGCGACACAGCTTTATGATTATTTTTTTCGATAATAATCGCGAGTAGATATTTGAGTAGAAATGCGACCATCTCGCAAGCGCTTACAATCTGCATACCCAACAGCGGAAAAGCGATTTTCGTATTTACATTATATCTCTTTATATTTTTAAAATCATAGTAAAAGATGATAAATTCACATTCTTTAGTAATTAATCTAGTAAAACCACTTGTTTATTACGAAAAACTTCGTTGGAGGTTACGAAAAAACGTTTTTTTTATTTTTGCGAGAGATGAATTATTATTATTACAAAAAATATATAGCCTATGACACTCTGGTGTGAAGACGAATCTAACGACACCTTGCACATAAAAATCGGTCAAGCCGTTTAGGCTGTAGGCTAGGCGATCATATAGAAACATACATACATACACTCGAAAAACATAACCCTCTTTCTTACGCAATCAGCTAAAAAATATTCAGTTGTGAAAACCATACATCCCCGAATCCCGATACTCATCAATATCTTCGCTTTAGTGTACGAACTTACTTTTGAACTAAGTTACATGCGAATTCAGACGAGTCAGACACGTACTAGACTCAAGTAATGATAGACGCTAAGTGCGATAAGTTTCCATAACTAAGTAATTACAGTTTCATGATCGCTGCTTGATATTTAATTAACAAAAAGTTTACAAAACTTTTCGTAAGTTAGAAAGTTAATTGTAAACTTAGACAAAGACTTAACTGAGTAATGAAACTACAAAAGGTAAAATTTATAACTTAAATAAAATGTACATCATTAAAACAATTTGTAGCAGTATCGCAGATTTTTTAAATGAGCTCCAGATTTAAACAAGTGGTACTTTTATGAGCAAACAAGAAGGGTTTTTGTACTCATTGCGACGCCCGCGCCGGAACGGCAGCGGTCAGTTGTTTGTGCGTTGATAGGGAGGGAGAACATACGCAAGCTCATTTCGTTTTTTCAGTCGTGACGTTCCGGCGTCGCCACTGAGACGACGGAACGTCACGACTGCGTTGTAGTAACGCTGCGATGGCCGTAGCGCCCGTGTGGCCGTCTATGCGTTAAAATATTTTCGTTGCGACGACGCAAAACAACGCAACGCGCCGTGTGGACTAGTTGTAACACATGAAACGTTTATTTATTCACCGCTGAGTAACCTCAAAAGAAAACATGAACCGTCGCGTAACAACATCGCGTTTGTAAATAAAACCAGGGATTGCTTTACAGGTTTATAGGTTTCCTCAAAACCCGAGGGAACCGTGCGGCTGTGAAACAAACGACAAACAATATTGAACGCAACGTGCACGGGATTGGTTAGATTTTCGTTCGACCGTGTTGTGGTTCCAGTGCCTCCTTCAGTGAAACGATTAGTACTTTCGACCAATTAGTGATAGGCTGCATTTTCATCCTGAGCTCGTAGTATACAGTCAGCGACAAAAGTTGTTTGACACTTAAGGCAGGGTAGGTAAACTAAAACAATGTTTAAGATATAACATTAATGAATTAATTCACGAAAAAAATGATATGCAAAAAGTTGAGAAAATTGTCAGAAACGCCTACTAAAAATTTAGATAAACGAATCAGGGCAGCTGGCCTGCTCTGCTACATTTTGATCTTTTGCTGCACTTGAAAAAAAAAACGTTTCTCAATGTTTGGGTATCTGCTATCACAATAAAGTATACCTATTTATTCGCATTGTACGTTATCATGAATCTTATAAAAGTTCTAGTCTGAAAGTAATAAATAATACGTGGACAGGTGAAAGAATACAACTAATCAAGGCGCAAGTACGCGAATGATCGAGAATTAATACGCGAACTTTGTTCGTGTTATACTTGGTTACTAATGAATGATCTCCGAATAACAAGTTAATTCGATCAATGTTATTCAGCACGCGTACACTGGGAGGAGATTCTTTCTGGAAGTTTCTTCGCGAGAACTCTTAAAGGTGGGTACAGACTGGTGAAACGTAACATGAAATGTATCAGTCTACCTTTCATTGCATGTTCGGTGCAAGCTTGAACGCATAGCGCGCTCTTACCGCACATTCACTACGAACCTCTCGCGTACGTCTGCGTGCCCCTTTGTGTTCGTTCGAAAAATCGACAAATCATGGGTCGCTCCGCACGCGGCTTGTAATGCACGTAGCGTGCGCGTGAAATGCACATTTTGCGCGCACAAGACGTCCAAACTATGAGAAATTGTTGCAAAGTGACGTTTCATGATACATTGCAGTAATTTGTACGGCAAATTCATTCATTGCATGATACATTTCATTTACGTTTCACCAGTCTGTACCCACCTTTAATGTAACCACAGGTCGATGCCATTAGAACACTAATTGCTGAGAGTGTTCCATTATTTCCTTTTTAATATTTATTTTCATTTCACTTCTCGAAGAGAGAGAGATATACCTATATATACACATAAATATTTATCAGCTACAGATTGATAAAATTAATCCTGGATAGTACCTCTGAAAAAGATTTCAACACAAATCTTTACACATGCAGTTGCGTTTTATAGTTTTGAAATTAAATTACCCGACTGTATAAGAGCAATGGAGCACTGCCACAAAAGGGTAAAAGTATAGTTTATATTTTGTATGAAAAACATTACCTACATCTTTATTTCGTTAAAATAATTATTTATCACCACCGGTGGCTGATGGAAGACATATATAACTACCGGAAGGACAATAAAATGTATAATAATAAAATTGTTTAAAAAAACTTAAATCTAACTTATATATCTAGTGTGTTTCCGCTTCGAGCTAAAAAAATAATAAAATGCTTGTTATAATAAAATTGTTTATTATATTACTATTGATAACCTTCTCCTTTTTAGGGTTTCGTACCCAAAGGGTAGGGTAAGGGTAAGGGGACCCTATTACTGAGACTCCGCTGTCTGTCCGTCCGTCCGTCTGTCACCAGGCTGTATCTATCTCATGAACCGTGATAGACAGTTGAATTTTCGCAGATGATGTATTTCTGTTGCCGCTATGACAAAAAATACTAAAAAACAGAATAAAATAAATATTTAAGGGGCTCCCATATAACAAACGTGTTTTTTTTTTGTTTGTTTTTGCTCGATATTGATAAACGGCAACATGTAGACGCTTGAAATATTCACTGAATATTGAGTTAAATTATTCACTTTAAAAATTAATAATTAAATTTAAATAAAATTAATATTTAAACTTGCATACAACAGTGATTAAGTGATTTTTTGCCGTTTTTATTGGTAATGGTACGGAACCCTTCGTGCGCGAGTCTGACTCGCACTTGGTCGGTTTTATTTTGAAGTACAGTTACCAGTTTGATAGAAGGTGATTTGCGATGGATGTTTAGAAAGAAGAACATTTAGATTTACCGAGGAAAAAACAAAATATTTTTGTAGCACAGCTGTCATATAGATTCTATAAACGTAACCGTGAAAAAAATTGTACAATCGTGTACAAAATATTTGTATTATTAGAATATATATATACATATATAAAAAATATATGTACCGTTATATGATACTAATAATATAAACTGGAACAAAAATGTACAGACGTTTTATCGCGAAATAAAAATATAGCTATCGCTTTATCCATCACAGTAATCGAAATATAGATCTGTAATAATTCTACGGCCGACAATAACAAAATAAACCAATAAAATCAAATCTGTTTTACGTTTCAGAAATGTAGTATTTTTTGTGGAACGGCTATTTTTTACTACTAACTTGTCCGATGACAAGACTTGGTTGCCTTAGGATAAAATATTAACTTCAATATCAACTTAAATTTTGAAGATAATTCATATAAATTACAAGAAGATTAGAGTCCTCAGGAAACGAAAGCGTTTAATAACCAATTGAATGGAATACAATGATGCCAAAAAAAAAAAAACACTATTCGATATTAAGTTTATGAGGTCAAGGGCGTCGCCAAGGGGGGGCAAAGGGGGCAGCTGCCCCCCCCCCCCCCCCCTAGAGATTTGAAAAATGTAGCTAACTGCAAAGCAACCAAAGTCATAAGGCCGTGCAATTGTACCTATATACCTACAATTCATATTTTTCTCCTCCATAATATTAACTTGCCTGGGCCATGGGCTGGCGACACCCTTGTATGAGGTGTTAATAGACGTAGGTATTGATAATATTATAAATACTTATTAAATAAACTGGTTGAGTACAAATTTGTTACGTACACCGAAGATTTCGTATTGACCGTGTCAGACACACAGATGGATAACGAAGTTATCTTGATATACCTAAACCTTTATAACCCTTGTTTTTTTTTCTATTGAAGCAAGTAGCCCTAAAATTAAAATATTATAGATTTTTAAATCCTAAATAATATTATAAAAGCAAAAGTACCTAACTCTGTTTGTCGTCTGTCTGTCTGTTTGTCACGGCTAAACGGCTGAAATTGTTTCAGCCTTTATGAAATTTGGCACAGAGATTCTTTAGGACCTGGAGAAGGTCTTAGGCTATCATTATATTTTGTTATCATCATCGCCGTTTTTCATCACTACGCGGGTGACACCGCGGGGCGCAGCTAGTTGCTTATAAGAATACCATTTATCTACACCCCGTACGAGTAAGCACATATATGTTTATAAACAAAACTAAAAATTCAAAAGAGACAAAGCCCAGAGGGAATAACGTAAACCAATGTGAAAGTAAATCCAGTTTGCGAACAGTCATGATGTTAGTTCGGCCAACAAAATACATCACACTTCCCTCGGTCGCACCCCACTGTCTTGAACCAGGTGCGGACATACGGAGTAAGTATATACCTATGCCAATAGGCAAAGGAAAACACCTGACGATAGTTTTGGACTACAATCAAAACAGTATTAGTTTCAGGGGGAAGTTTGCGATTTTGAGAGTAAAGGCCGGCCAACCCTTGACGATAAATGTGCACGATATTTTACGAGCTTTGTTATTTATTGTATACTTACTCAAGTAAAGGTAGGATAGAATACAATCACACTTTTAACTCGTTACTTTGGAGAGGAATGATTCTAATGATAATACAGATCAAAATCAACATAGCTGTAAACTTGAACAAGCATAGTTGTAAACTTGAAGAAACATTAGCCCAAAACTCAATTAATTGAATGGCTAACTTTTATGTTAGCCAATCACTAATCAGCGCGCCTTTGAATGCAGCAAAGAAAATTATACTCAAGTGTCATGATTTGAATATTTGTTGTATGTGGTGTGCGGTGTTTTCAGTGTTGCGGAGTGGCAGCACTGCTATTTTCTTAATTTATATACTCTGGAGAACGGTGATCGAACAGAATGAACGCTACCCCGGATGATGGCAGGATGTTGTAATTCCGGGGAGGGGATATATCGCGGGCGGACGAGCGCGAGCGGCCCTTCGAAAAAGTAGTCGCGGCGTAAGTCGGTAGTAAAAAGGCGGTCTTAGCGTCAGACCGCTCAGTGCAGTGAAATAAGTGCAGTGTTATAAGTAATAATAAAGCGTCATAAAGTTCAGACAAGGAGTTTTCTTCATACAAGTATGCAGTGACTGTCGTGTGCCCATAGTGAAAATTGTTTATAAAGGTGAATATATTGTTTAAATTATGAACAAAGTAAGCAAGCCGTCGGACACTATCACACCTGGTATAAATACGAGTACGTTCGATTGCGGACACGCGCAATTTTCTCTGTCTGATTGCTAACCACACCTTATTTCCCAGGACGATTTATATTTTTACCCGGCTGCGTAAGTAGGAGGGTTATCTTTTTCGAGAGAATGTATTTATGTAAGGGTGTATGTATGTGGGTATGTATACATATGCAAAAAATTAAAAAATGCGTTTTTTTTGTAATCTCCAACGAACTTTTTCCTTATAAACAAGTGATTTTACTAGAATTATTCTAAAGAATGCGAATTTATAAGCTTTTAAAGCGATATTACGTATACTTTCTCACAAAAACGTACACTCAACAGCGTGAGACTACAAAAACTGCTTTTCTGTAGTCGGGTATTTTGTTTTTCTTTTAATATAGATACTTGTTATATCGGAGTCTCTCTACGAGATCGAATCAGAAATGAAGAGTTACGTAGACGTACAAAAGTCACCGATATAGCACAGCGGATTAGCAAGTTGAAGTGGCAGTGGGTAGGGCACATAGCACGTAGACCTGATGGCCGATGGGGCCGAAAGGTTCTCGAGTGGACACCGCGTACCGGCAAGCGCAGCGTAGGAAGACCAGCCACGAGATGGACAGATGACCCATACAAGTGGCGGGAAGACGCTGGATGCAAGCCGCTTCCAATCGGTCTTTTTGGAAATCCATGGGGGAGGCCTATGTCCAGCAGTGGACTTCTTATGGCTGAGATGATGATGATGACTTGTTATATCATTGATCTGCAATCTATATAGAACAGAAATAAAAATCTCTCCGTGAAATCAAGATGTTATTCCAACCTCGCGATGGATTGCAAAGATATCGCTTCATCTCAGGCTGAAATGATCGCACGCTACCTACCGTGCGCTGCATGTTAAACACAACTCGTCGATATACTGCTAAATCTATCAACTTGCTTTCATCTGACCAATCCATTAAGGGGAGTACCGGCAAGTGTTGGAATGTACTGGGAAATAGCAGCAGTGACATGGGAATTTCGTTTATGTTGATTTAGAAATAAACTTGCAATCCTAACTTAGTGATTCAGAAATGCGCAGTCACTTCACTCGCAATCGGTTTCACGTGTGATTTTTTTCTCATGCGAACTAAGAAATTCATATGAATGATAAAAAAATCGCGATTATTTCCGTTGTCCTCCAGTTTTAAACAAGTTGTGCTGATGTCCCCCACTGACACAAAAACAACTACTTGGGGACAACGCCACAACTTTTTTTATTGTTTCCGTTGTCCGTTGTGAATAATCGAAAAATCGAACCTCGGAGACTTTTATCTCACTTACATATCCTTTAATCCTCTTAAATATTTCAAAAGAAGTCTAGACCGTTTGATGTACGAAATAAAACTCCATCGTAAACTCATTTCTACAAATGGCTCAATTTATAAAACAAAATAACATCTCGTAGCTTTTGGTCTAGAAAAAATGAGGGTCAGCCCTCACCGCACAAAATGTAATATAACTTGTAACCCAATCACGAGAACTGAGAATTGGAGCTACAACTAGTGATCTAGGTTATTACTTTTAGATACACGATAAATAAGACAATACTTATTCTTATACATCAAAACGAGGTTTTACATATTATTCAAAACATATTACATATTTTTTTATTTTTTTTATTTGATACTACGCTTGCGCTTGACTTATAACTGATTTCCAAACAAAATTGTTTTTACCAATTATAGTCAAAGTATAGTTTTACTATTAAGTAATTTTGGTTAATTTTAATTAAAAAAATATTTTTATGAAATTTGCTATGAATCTTTTATTTAACCAGCTCCCAAAATTCTCTCAAGAGGTTCTCAATCGGATCAGTATTTTGATTTTTAAAACAAAATAACTGATAAAAATACATCATCCAAGTAAACGAAATCGGAAAATCGAAATTGAAGTCGGTTGTTTCAGTTTTTTAAACTATAATTATTTCTTCAACACCAACACAAAACATCATTTACTGCCAATAAAGACCGATATTACCACGAAAGACCACAATTACTCGATTGTAAAACTATACTCTTTATGAACATAATTAGTAAATATACTTTTTTATAGAATAAATACGATACGGTCTACGATGGAGCACACTTGTTAATAACAAATCTATTCACTCGCGGTTTAAAATCACCCAGATTACCTATACAAATTTGAAACCCCATTCAGCAAGAGCAACTTAATTTTGGCAGTAGGCTAGCCCCATTCAGAAAAAGCAACTCAATTTTGGCAGTACGCAATACGCAAGTACGCGCAATAGAAGATGAGTGGATGTCAATTTGGAATATCCACCAAGACACGATGAATAATCTAGATTACAAGTTTCTACAGTAGATGTACTGTAGATACTCGTATACTGTATGTTGCTTGGCTAACCCCAAATATTATTGATATGTTTACACGAAACAAATTAAGGCGAAAGATGCCGATGACGTGTACACACGTTACACGGCTCGATGGGCGTGTATAATGAAAGATTAATGTTCGACATTGTATTATTATGATATTATAAGTATACGTATTTATTGAATACATAAAATACTTATTTTTGACTAAATCTTTTGCTAGGATGTTAATACTCTATTATCTTTCCTTAACTGATTGACTCAGTTTTCTTTCACATCACAATATTTTATGTTTAGTCTATGTAAGTTTATCTTTATTAGTATGTATATAATATACCTATATATGGAAGTACTATTTGTATGTAGTGTATTTTATGTTTATATATATATATTTGGCCATAAATCTTGTTTCATATGTGATTTCACCACCGTCAGCGTTTACTTTTTCTTCTCTTTTAACATCTTAAGGTTGTCTGGAAGAGATCGCTATTAGCGATAAGGCCGCCTTTTGTACCTTTCTAACGCCTTAATTATGTATCTAATGTTATTTTATTATGGTGTCAATAAAGTGTTTTTGTATTGTATTGTATTGTACTCTTAGAGAGTTTCAGACTCGTGTGTTTAGAGAAAGAAAGTACTCACTACTTACTTTCTTTGTGAAATGTAGCTATACAATTAAAAAAATCTCGGTCGCCACAGGATGTGGTTAGTTAAAAACAATATGTGATTAGATGTCCATGATTTTACAATTCATAATAATTATAGTTTAAAAAAAACCGGACAAGTGCAAGTCAGACTCGCGCACCGAGGGTTCCGTACAAACTAAATAAAAGGGGGAAATCATATTTTTTTTTCATATTTTCCTTCATAAACCCAAAAATATACATCGTAAAAATATTTAACACATTCCTTGCTCACCACTCGGGTAGATCCGAGCGAGCGAACGTTTGAGGCAACCCTCATTCCTTGCATAGAGACACTTTTTTTTTGTGATTAAATAAAAAATGACCAGTTTTCGAATTTTTTCCTTTATGTATACTCTAACACAATGCTTCTTGCCAAATTTCAGAGTTCTAGGTCAACGGGAAGTACCCCATAGGTTTTGATTCCTCTGTGAGTGTCTAAATGTGCTTTTATTACGACATATTCGGCTGTAACTTTTTTTTACGAAAACTGAGAAATTTTATTTTTCTTTCTACAGCAAGATACTATGGATCTGTTTTTTCCTATTGAGGTACGGAACCCTAAAAACTGAAAAAACCGACTTCAAAGTACGCAATTCGCGCCCTTGATTGACATATTTTTCCAGTGATTATGTTATAAAAAACAAAATACTGAACAGTCTTTGATAAAAGTTATATGGGACCACCTCAGAAGTATGACCTACAAAACAACACAAAAAATCATCAAAACCAATTCATAATTGACTAAGTCATCGCTGAACAAACATACTGAAAAAACATACAGTCGAATTAAGAACCTTTTTGGAAGTCAGTTCAAAATAACGGTACATTAAAGAAGTGGCTCTTCAAATCAGGAGTCCGCTCGAGTGAGCGCACCTCGTATTAACACCTGTTTCGTAATTCTTCATAATTGGAACGACACACCTGTATCCAAAACACTGCGGAAAGGAAACGAATTTAATTCGCAACAGATTTGATTTAAATTAGCTTTTAGTCTTTTGAAATTTGTCCCGTCTTTTTGAACCATTACAAATTGTCTACGCTTAGATTATAATGACCTTATAGTGGGACCATAAAAAATATATTAACGTTACGTTGTTTATAATTTTGATGCGTACTACACAGGAGTCAAACTCTCTGTCGCCTTCTCTGTTTCCTGAGAACTCTTGTAATTTTCTAGGCTAGAGTGAATTGATATATTTTAGATCTAAATGCTGCATTCTCGGCCACATCATCGCTTACCACTAGGCAAGTTGGTGGTCAAATGTAGATCTATTTAGTATAAAAAAGTAGTACTTCCCCAAGCGGACTTTGCAAAAGAGTCATACCGCATTTGCAGAACCCGCTTGGGGAAATACTATTCGTTTATCAGTTATTCACTCGCCCAGTAGTAACACAGGCAAACGTTCTGCATTTTGAATTGAAAGCCAATGTTTCGAAAATTCTCGAATTTCTGGGGTTACGAGATTAAAAATAATAAAAGTGATGATCACAATGCATTACCACATACTAAAGTGACGACATTGGATATTGGAAGCTCGAAACTTGATTTTCTTGCTTATCACTCAATTGAATAAAAGGAATCTTCGTAACTAAATTTTAAGGATTACAACTTTTTATTGGTCCAATTTTTAAAGAAGCTGACAACAGAAATTTAAAAAAAATCGAATAATGTGCCATATTTTCAGATAGAAGTTTGAAAAAAATGGCAAATATAATAATAATAACAAACGAGCAAAATTACATCGCGATAATTAAACAGGGCGATAGAATTCTAATGGAGAAACCTGGGCAGAACGAGAAATTCCAAGTCATATTTGATCATGAACCAATAATTAACTTTTCTCTCTGAGGCGCAAAAATAATTTTTCAGTATACCATGAACAATGATATTTATTTATTCCTATCATATAATAACTAGGGTTCTAAATTAGAGCTATTACAATTTTCTTATCGTCAAAGTTATATGGTGCTCTCTTGTTTTCTGCAATTTTGTCGGCGTAAACAGATTTCCGGGTTATTACAGCCGGTCCACACGACGCGTTGCGTCGGCGTCGCGTCGACGTAGCGCTGTCTCTCCGTCGTTATACATACTAATAATCATAATGTTCACACGGCGCGTTGCGTCGACGCAACGCACACACGACGGAACTGCAGCCCCCGAGACGAAGCGGGCGGGGGTGTACTCATTGCGACGACAGAACGGCAGCGCTCAGTTGTTTGTACGTTGATAGGTAGGAAGGACATACGCAAGCTCATTTCGTTTCTTCTCTCGTTACAACTGCGTTGTAGTAACACTGCGATGGCGCAGCGGCCGTGTGGCCGCCTATGCGCTAAATATTTGCGTTGCGACGACGCGACGCCGACGCAACGGGTACTTCGGCGTTTCGCACCGCATGTGATTCGAACCGCGGTGCGAATCGCCCATGTACTGTTTCTGAATGGGCCGATTCGCACCGCAGTGGTTGGTGCGGTGCGAATGGCCCAAGACATATTTTGGAATAGGTCGATTCGGACCATAAAGAAACGCCCCGATGCTCTTTTCGTAGGTCCGATTTGAACTCATATCAAAAACTTAAGGATTTCAATTATTTATTTGTATAGATGAGTGGCAAAGTGGTTAGTGGAAAAAAAATCTATATTATACGTAATAATCATGTTTCCTTAATACATTATACATTTTATTTACAATTTAAACGTGGCCTAATCACTTTATAACTTTAACACTAACTCTTGCTAATCACAGGTTATGATGTAGGTACATTACAAAGGGAATATAACTGTATTTAAGAGTGGGATTTTTCATAGAAAATAAAATATATGAAGATATTTCAAATTAAATAACTATCATCAACTAAGGCCTCCATAGACACCGACCTCAAAAATAGTTGGTTTACGTACCTACTTAGGTAGACGCCCAGTTTTTTTTCGTGCTATTTCTTTATTTCATACATTTTGTTAGTTTCCATGGAGTATCGCTAGGCTGGTACATTATAATATACTAATTAGTTAATCATGGAAAATCATAGATGTAAAATATTAAAAATCAACAAAGATAAAAGTTTACAAGTCTTTTATATTTAATGATTCGAATAGACTAGGTGACATACAAATTCCGAAATAAATAGCTACCATTGAAATAAACCGAAGAATTCAACTACACTATACCTAATAATAATATTATCTTAGAATTTTCAAGGCTAGAGTGAATAGATATCTTCTAGACTAGATCGACGAGCTCCATCTTCGGCCACACCGTCGCTTAACATCAGGCGAGTTGGTGGTCAATCGTAGATCTATCATGCATAAAAAAATAAAGAGGAAAGATTTGAAGGACCTGTTGAAGGACATAGGCTATATTTCATCATCATCACCATTTTTCATCACTACCCGGGTGACACCACGGGGCGCTGCTGCGCTGCTAGTAATATCAGTAGTATCTAGTAATATCATACAAGACTAAACTAAACTCTTAATTTTTCCAAGCAATGGCCGACAGTTATATCTCCAGCCAATAACTCTTGTATGATGTTATTAATTCTTCGCTTCATTTTTATGGTACCAACTTTTCTTTTCGAAATTTAAATGTCACCTGGTCTATTTATTATACAAGAGTAAAAGTTGGCATCTTTTTGTATTCCCTCAAGAAATTGTGCTATGTTGGGGTTTTCGGGAATTATCTTCTTTATTTTATTATTCCATGACTCCACAATATTGTTAGTCCTGTCAATTTGATTGTATGTGTTCCATGTTTTTGAAAGTATATCATGTTCTAGCCATGTTTTAACGAAATAATAAAGTTCCAGGGTTGAATGTTTGGGTGGGAAGGAGGGAGCAGAGCTGGCGAGAGTGAGGCATTAGCGAGGATGAGAGGATCACGGGAGCGGGATGAGAATGGGATAAAAAAGCGAGGTGGGAGTGGATGGGATTACAGCGAGAGGGGTGGAAGTACGGTGGGAAGGGGTGAGTGCGGAGCAAGAGTAAAGTGGGAGTGAAAAGGGAGCATTTTTTATAATTTTCAGTAATACACATATTAAACGTCTCTAGTACCTAACAATGTGTTTGCGACATATTAGTATTATTTTATATAAGCTGTACTTACCATAAAAACTTCACAACATTTAAATAAGAATTTATCCCGTCACCACTCTCAAAGTAGATAAACACTGTAATCTTACCAATAACTCAAGTGCAATAAAAATGACACTAAAGAAGCATCTACCAATCAAATGTGCGCGTATATTAGCGACATTTTGCATCTATTTAATATCTTTTTACATAATCAATATTTTTTTAAACTTATGTAAAAAACAATAATTTTAATTATTTTGATTTTCCTGTTATTTTGTGCCTGGTTGTACTGTAAGGTATTACGTATGTAATCAAACTACATAATCTTCTCTGCTCGAACCCACTCACCCAAAAAGAGAACTGTTTTATTCCTCACTGCGGTCCGAATCGACCTATTCCAAAATGATATTGTTCGATTCGCACCGCGGTGCGAAATGACCTATTCAAAAAGAGCTCTTGGGTGATTCGCACCGCGGTTCGAACCACTTGCGGTGCGAAACACCGAAGTACCCGACGCAACGCGCTGTGTGGACTGACTCTTAGTTCTTTATTCGAACGACGAAAATAAATCCAAACTGAGCCTTTTGGTTATTTTTGTTTTGAAACCTTAGTAATTTATCAAGGAATTAAATACGATGCAATTGTTGTTGGTGAAATTTAAATTAAGCGATACCAAACTGATTGTTGTTGTTTATTAACTTTGCGTAAATAATTTCATATAGAGAGGGGGATCTCTGTAATTTTCTGTAAATCTAAGTAATTTAGATTCATATGTCTTTGAATAAATCTATGCCTATGTTACAAATTTACGCTCTAATTGACTCAAAGGTGGCACAGGGTCGTAAGAATAGAACGTTTATAAACTAAACAAATATAAATTCAAAACTTATTATTTCAATTGGCATCATTGACGTAATCATTATTAGTATTGCATTAGCATGATTGACGTAATCATTATTACAGCCCTTATTGATTCACCAATGGCCCATTGGTGAATCAATAAGGGCTGTAATAATGATTGATTGTGTAGTCGTAGTTTAGTTATTTGAGTCTGGCTGTGTGTTGTGTGTGTGTGTGTGTGTGATTGTTTTGTTGTAGTTATTAATAAAGACACTGGCCCGTTTTTAATTATTACAATAAGGTCCAAAAATCTAAAAAGCCTAGTTAGGCATTTTTGTAAAATGGGGTTAACTTATTTTTCATTTTACAACTTTTTAATTTAAGGTAAAATAATTACCTTAAATTAAAAAGTTGTAAAAAGAAAAATAAGTTTAACTTAACCCCATTTTACATAACCAAAATATTACTCGAATCCCAAAACTTAGGTATCCTTATTCTCGAGTACTTACCCTAAATAATAAATGAATATGCTTGAATACTGTTTATCGAAAGGAACGCTGCACGCCATATTTATCAAATATTTATTTTACTCATTTAGTTTTCATTTCTATTTACATTCAGCTGAAGATTCTCTTGAATTATGCAAAATGTACGTATATACAGTTTACTTTGCTTTTACCGCTTTCAAAGTTTCTTTAGGCAATCAGCCGTCTTCGGGTTCCTTTCGCTTACATTGAATAGGTAACACCGCCTAGATTAGTATCCGCCTTACGGCTATCTCGGTTTGGTGTAAATAGACTTCCTGTTGGAATATTCTATAAATATATCCGAGTTAGATAGCAACCAAGAGCCAGAGGAGGGACAATATCATCAAGTTACCTGGCATAGAGCCGGACAGGATTAGCGCAGGACGGGAAAAAATGTGATATTAGAAGAGTTGTATTAAAAACGCGGAATATACTGGCAAAAAATCGTGCGACAATATCTTACTAATATCATGATATATTGTCTGAAAAGTCATTCTAGTCTATGCTACCTGATTATTTGCTCGGTCCAACATTCTAAATGTTTAATTCAATTCTGAGCTCTATTTGCCAGTTAAAGAGTAACCTAGGTATATGGCTCGTATTATTAAAGTTGTACAGCCAATAACAATTTTATGCTCATACTAGGTGTGCAAATATACTAGAAAATCAATAAATAATACATTTAAAATAGATGGCAATAAATTATGCCAACAATCGAAAAAAAACAATAATAGTGAAAAAGAAAGTCAAAATTATGTAAAAAAAATACAATACATAATATTTGGCGTGAGAGACGTAAGTTCGACACGATGCATTTTTCAAAAAGTTCAAACAAATAAGGATACCTTTAAATAAATAAAAAATTTCAGAAGTAAACAAACTACTGAAAAAGAATGGGTAGATTTTAAATAAAAAGACACCCTAAGTTACAAACTTTCCCCTATATAATATATATTTATAAGATCCTTCGCAAGATTCGTTTCAAAAATGGTTCTGATTAATTCAAAATGTTTGATAACTTTCCGGAAATCAAGAACAAAGTTTAGGAGGGGCATCGTTTAAGGCCCTAATATTCATGAATAATAAGGAGGGGTAAATGTTCTGCATTTAAACCTGCGGTTGATAGTCCTTTTACGGAATTTTGTTTGTAAAGTTTTTTTTTTTATTGGACTGACCTTATAACTTTTTTAACTGCAACGTGAGTTATGTCGCCGTAACCACACCATTCCACAACGGTGTCTGGTTATAAGTAGATAATAGAGATCATGTAGACTTTAATAGGAAACCTTATTGCCCTATTGTCATAGGAGATAGACATTAAGTAACCTTAGCATTAATACCCACTTATGTTATTTAAGTTACATATAAAAAGAACTGTGAGAAAATAAAGATCAGTCTCGACTTAGTTCTCAAGTAGAACACACTTCTCAATTGTACTTTTTAAAAAGCCTATCTCCCTCGCCCGTTACCTAACTGGCGCAGTCGGAAAGTCGCGTAACCGAAACAGTTTTTGGTTGGATAATCGCATCCTAGTAATCGAATCCTCGTTTCGCGCGCGAAAAAGAACCTACTACGGGCGCAGCGCAACAGAGAAGCAGGCAACAGAGCAGCAGTTGAAGATAGTCAGACTCATCACGCCATAAATTCGGCAATGGTTTTGGGGTAAGTGTAAACTTTGTTATTCCCAAGACATTCCTATTCTCTTCCTGGCACAATATAATCCAACTTTTGGTGTTTCTAGTGTCGAGGTATTAACCTAGCGGTGTACATTTATGCACACGCATTTTTGCTGATTTTTTCATTTTGTTGTGTTTTTCGGTCAAGAGTTAAAATGTCTCAAGATAGGAAAATCCACGATGAAAGGTCCTTTACAGAGGAAAAACCGGTACCTACCGACCTCTCCACATTTTCACAACTATTACCCAGCTATGACGGAAATAGAAGAACTCTAGCATTTTATGTAGAGGGTGTAGAAAATGCCTTAAGCCTAATAACGAACAGCAGGGACGACCCTAGCGTCACCTGCCTTATAAGAAATAAATTAACAGGTAAAGCTGTTGAAGCAATATCTCAAAGCCCTGGCGCCAAGACATGGTCAGACGTCAAGGAGGCTTTACAAAGAAAATTCGGTGAATATAGATCAGAATTACAACTTGTCCAAGAATTAATACAGACCAATAGGGAAAATAGCTCCTTAGAGGCCTATGGAGATAAAATACAGAACATAATGAGCACTCTCATATCACTAGAACCTGTAAAGCGTGTTTATTACGAACAAATGGCTCTTGAAACCTTTTTAGATAAATTAAACCCAATAACAGCCATCTTAATTAGATTGAAAAATGTAAAAACTCTGGAGCAAGCCATTACGGCAGCAAAACAGGAGGAAGCTAAACTCAGGGCTAGGCGCATACAACAAAACAAGTCTAGAAACCCTGCAAATAATTTTAATAACAATAAACAACAAAAACCGAACAATTTTAAAAAAAGAGATCAGTTTAAGAAGCAACATGCGGAAAATTCGGAACCCAACAAAAAACGATTATATTTCCAAAAGGAAATAGATGATGATGATGAAGATCAATCATCCTCCGAGGAAAATCCCGAAGAAAATCTGTCTGAGGAGGATCTAGACGAAAATTTTTTTCAGGAAATAGAAAGAAACCTAACAATATAGTATTTATGAACAGCATTCAAAATTATAGTCGCCTCCCTTATATTTATATCAGCGAATTAGGAGGTAGATTTTTAGTAGACACTGGAGCCTCTCAATCGTTAATAGCACCAAAAATTTTGAAAACAATTGAAAGAAATAATATTAAAATTAAAAATGAAATTCATTACATTAAAACAGCACATGCCACTTCCAAACACAAGCAAGTAGCTTACGTAAAATTACCTAAACGGATATTTAATGAAGAAATAACCCACAAATTCTTAATTTTTAATTTCGATTCGGATTTTATAGGTTTATTGGGACTCGACTTTCTAGTCCCACTGAACTGCAGGATAGATATTAAAAACATGCAACTTCGTACAGATAAGGCTAACATCCCCATCAGAGATGACATCAAATCTTACACAAAATTAGAATCAAAATGCGAAAAGGTAGTTAACCTCTTGTGTAACTATCAGGAAGGAGATTATTTCTCAGAAGGTACTACAACAAAAAGCGGATTAGTTTTCCCACCAGCAATAGTTTCAGTAAAAAACGGTAACGCCTTAACTACAGTAATTAATACATCAGATAAACAAATTAGACTCAAAAATAGCTGTCATTTGAAGTTACAACAACTAAACTTTACAAAGAAAGAAACACCACAGGCTATGCACTCTAAAAATAAAACAAAAAAATTGAATGAACTGTTAAAAAACAATCTGAACAGACTAAGAACAGACCACATGAACCCCGAAGAAGAACGCGAAATTAGAAAACTTTGTTATAACTACCGTGACATTTTCCATTGCGAAGAAATACCCTTAACCTTCACACACAAAATTAAACATCAACTTAGACTAACAGACGACAAACCTATATTTGTTAGAAACTATAGACAGGCCCCAAAACAAAAACAAGAAATAAAAGAACAAATAAATCAATTATTGGATCAAAATATAATTAGAGAAAGTAGTTCCCCATGGTCTTGCCCAGTACACATCGTCCCGAAGAAAATCGATGCAACAGGAAAACAAAAATATAGACTAGTAATAGATTACAGAAAACTTAATGAGAAAACAATCGAAGATAAATACCCACTTCCTAACATAGACGACATATTAGACAAAATAGGACGAGCACAGTATTTTTCCACAATAGATTTAGCCTCAGGATACCATCAGGTGGAAATGCAGACAGAAGACGTAGAGAAAACGGCATTTACAACCGACCGAGGACATTTCGAATTCCTCAGAATGCCATTCGGACTTAAGAACGCACCGAGTACTTTTCAAAGACTTATGGACTCAATGTTACGAGGTTTAGATAATGTTTTAACGTACTTAGATGACGTAATTATTTATTCCACATCATTACAGGAACACTTAGACAAATGCAAGCAAGTATTTGACAGATTTCGGGCACACAACCTCAAAATTCAACTTAATAAATCAGAATTCCTACAAAAACAAGTCAAATTCCTAGGACACACCTTAACAGACAAAGGCCTTCAGCCAAACGAAGACAAAATAGCAGCAGTAAAGAAATTCCCATTGCCTAAAACTCAAAAAGAAATAAAATCCTTTTTGGGACTGATTGGATATTATAGAAAATTTATACAAGATTTCGCAAAACTTACAAAACCACTAACAAAATGTCTAAAGAAAAATAGTAAGATAGAACTGACAAAAGAATACACTGAAGCATTTGAAAAATGTAAAGAAGTACTCATAAACGCACCTATACTTCAGTACCCAGATTTCGAAAAATCATTTATCTTAACCACGGACGCATCAGACGTAGCATTAGGAGCAGTTTTGTCACAAGGACAAATAGGAACAGACAAACCAGTAGCATACGCTTCACGTACACTATCTGACACAGAACAAAGATACTCCACAATAGAGAAAGAATTACTAAGCATTGTATGGGCCACCAAATACTTTCGCCCATACCTGTATGGCACACATTTCACAATTTACACAGACCATCGCCCACTCACGTGGCTCATGTCCATAAAAGATCCTAATTCCAAGCTCACACGCTGGCGCTTGAGACTTGCAGAATATAATTTTGACGTACAGTATAAAAAAGGAAAATTAAATACCAATGCAGATGCATTATCGAGAGTACAAATTTTACACTACAATGAAAGTACCATTGCCCCGAATACAAACGATCCACAACCAAGCACATCTACTATAGACCCGGATTTAGCAAATATAGATATAAGAACACTATTAGATATGCCCATCACACCAGAAATACCGGAACAACAAGACGTACCACAGACTTCCACATCACAACCCGAAACCAATATCGAAAATACTAAGGACAAAATACCACAAATAAATGACCCAATTGACAGACAGTTAAAACAATTTCACATACGAAAAACACCCGGAGACACGTACAGGATAGATGACAGGTCAAAAGGCAAAATTATAATTAAAGATGTTTGGATCCCCATTAACAATACAAAGGAACAAATTATAGAATTCCTAAAAGAAAATACAATCCCGAATAGAGTATTTCATTGCTATTTCCATCATGAAGAGTACTACCCCATATTTTGTGAAGTTTATAAAAATATTTTCAGTAATCGCGGCCCAAAATTAATTAGATGCATGAATAGAGTAACACTTATAGACAGCACTTCAGAACAAACAGACATTATTAGAAAATATCACGAAGGTAAAACAATACACAGAGGTATTCAGGAAACATACAAACACATACACAGAAATTACCACTGGCCAAAAATGTTGCTAACAATACAAAAATTCATAAATAAATGTGACAAATGTCTGAAAAGCAAGTATGAGCGCAACCCTTTAAAGTTGCCACTATCCCTAACAGACACTCCACACAAACCTATGGAACATATGTTCATGGATTTGTACAGTAGCGGAGGTACAACATTTTTGACAATAATAGACAATTTTACGAAATATGCACAAGCTATGCCACTCACAGCCTCAACCAGTATCCATATAGCTGAAGCTCTACTCAACATATTCTCAGTAATAGGTGTACCAAAACGAATAACAACAGACTCAGACTCAAAATTCGACAACGAAGTTATTACGGAAATTTGTGCTATGCACGATATACACATACATTTCACAACTCCCTACAACCCGAATTCAAACTCACCAATAGAAAGACTACACTCTACCTTAGCGGAAATAATTAGAATTCACAGAATAACAGACAAAGACGAACCGATAAACACTATGAAATACGCCATTATAGCTTATAACAACAGCATACACTCAGCAACCGGATTTACACCATTTGAGCTACTACTATACGGACACACGGACAGTAGGAACCCTTTAGAATTATACTGCCCAAAAGAATTTTACCAAGAATACGTTTTAAAACACAGGCAAATAATGGAAAACACACAAAAACTTATAAACAACAAGCTAGCTAGCGAAAAACAACAGGTCATAGAAAAAGCAAATAGAAACACAGAGAGAGCACAATTCAGAGTAGGTGACATTGTTTACAAGCAAGTTGCTAAAACAGCAAGGAGCAATAAACTAGAGCCGAAATACTTAGGACCTTATACCATAGTACGCATCCACCCAGAACAAATAGCCGAAATAGTAGGTAAACATGTAAACGCAAAAACAATTAGAGTCCACTTTCGTTTACTAAGGCGACCTGAAAATGTTTCAGAAACGTCATCACCCTCGCCGCAGTGCTCCAACTTGCAGCAACCGCAGCAATCATACAGCCAATAGATAGCCATAACGGAATTTTAGTGCTTACAGAAGCAAAAGCACAGTACCAGACACGTACCACTTAGCTGTAGTTTATAACACCTCACGATTAAGAGATGTTTACGTAGATATATGTAGTAATTATTATACTATGCGATTGAAGCAGAACAGCTCAGTAGCAATAATTAAGCAAATTGATTATCTTATCGATATTATAGAAAATAGGTTAATGTACCTAGGATTAGAAAACATAGGTTTTAGGTCAATATATAGACATAAACGAGGACTAATAGATGGACTAGGCTCCATAGTAAAAGCCATCACAGGAAACCTAGACCAAAGCGACGCAATTAAGTATGATAACGAAATAAAAGCAATTCAATTGGCAAACAACAACAATAAATTAAATCAGAGAAAGACAATAAGTATCATGCAGGATTTTATGAGAGAATACGAAAAAAGTTTAAATGACATTAAAAATAACCAAAAAGAAATTTATATTGCAATAGATAGGTACTCTAAGCAAAGCACCGAATTTGAAACAGACTTCTTAACCATGACCATATTTAGTAACATAGAGACTTCGCTTCAACAACTCTACGATAGATTAGAAACATTAGAAAACGCATTAACATTTTCTCACCTGAAAAAGATGCACCCTAGCATTATTGAGCCATCCTACTTAATTGAAGAATTAAACAACATCCAAAACGAGGTCAATAGTTACCTGGCTTTTCCCCCAAATCTAGAAAACATTCACTTATGGGAAAAAGCTATTATAGTAAAAGCTTATAGTACTAATGAAACACTTAACTTCATACTAGATATACCACTAGTTACAGAACAGCCCTATAACCTCCTACACCTTTATTCCATCCCTAACGACAACAACACCATCCTTATCCCTAAAAATCCTTTCCTTGTCTTGGGAAATAATGAGTTCGCTTACCCCCACGAGCCATGCACCGAAATCGTGGAGGACAACGTCATCTGCACACACCTGGATTGGCAGCCACTGCAGCACTCAAGCGACTGTATTGCTCAGCTCATACAACACCAGGAGCCGCACAACTGTACCTATGCCACAGCCACGTACGAAGACAACATCATACAGCAGATCAAAGACAACAGCTGGATAGTCATCATGAAGCATGAAGAGGTAATGAAGACCATCTGCAACAACGACGTACAATATCAACGCAACAAAGGAGTCTTCCTGGTAACAACAGATAACAACTGTAAAGTACAAATTTTGGACAAAACACTAACGACACACCAGAGATACGTCAACGTCAGAGAAACTATACCGCTACCACGCGCATACCAAACACCCAAAATTTCCCCGATAAAAATAAAATTGGAAAATACAGAACTAGACAACCTGAAGCACGTCTTGCACCAAGCAGAGGAAATCAAGATCCCGGAAGAAGACTTCACCACCATTCCCAACACACCAAGCTGGCCATCAATCGTACTATATGTCATACTATTCCTAGCAGTCACAGGAGCAGCCGTCGACAAGTTTTGGTGGAAACCCCGGAAATCGGCGCAAATCTCGGCAGAACAACCTGAAGATGAAGAACTCCAACTTCACCCGCAGCCTTCGATGCGCCTCCATCTTAAGGGGGGAGGAGTTATGTCGCCGTAACCACACCATTCCACAACGGTGTCTGGTTATAAGTAGATAATAGAGATCATGTAGACTTTAATAGGAAACCTTATTGCCCTATTGTCATAGGAGATAGACATTAAGTAACCTTAGCATTAATACCCACTTATGTTATTTAAGTTACATATAAAAAGAACTGTGAGAAAATAAAGATCAGTCTCGACTTAGTTCTCAAGTAGAACACACTTCTCAATTGTACTTTTTAAAAAGCCTATCTCCCTCGCCCGTTACCTAACTCGTGCTGTAATTTTTTTTTAACGAATTTACCAAGTGAATAGACAAGTTTACCCCGTAGGTTTTGATTCCTTTGTGAGTGGCGATATTATGCGGTTTTGTGCGACATATATGGCTGTAACTTTTTTTACGATAACCAAGTTTTTTTTTCTCAGCTGTAAGGGATAGGTCTGCGTATATGGTTTTAATTTCTATTCGATACTTCCATACGTTCTCGAGATAGAATGTCTCGAGACAGACGGACAGACGAACAACAAAGTGATCCTATATGGGTTCCGTTTTTTTTTTCTTTTAGAGGAACAGAACCCTAAAAAGTAAGTATATTAAAAATATCTCGTATATATTTTATTCATCTTAACTTATTAACAATAAATAAATAATAAAATGATAGTAAATAAATTATCTTAGAAAGTAGGTATTTAAAAGAGTTTTTTTTTATACAAGATGGCAATGTTATAAGAAAAAACGCAATAATAAAATAATTTAAACTATTGTTTCAAAAGTCCGTAAATTGAAAAAGAAAGTATGACAAATAAATATCAAACTAAAAAATAATTATAACAAATTCCCCAAAATTACGCACAGACTGAAAATTTACTGCCCATAGTAAAAGTGAAGCAATAAAATTTATTGAAAATTAATTACACTTCATTAAATCCTTCTTAGTAATAATTTACTAATCTTTAATTTCAAATAATAATATTTTTAATGGTTCATAAAAGTAATCAGCAAATCATTGAAATCAAACAAATTTCAACGGATTTATCGCGTATAACGCGTTATTTGGTAGGTCAAAATTGGTTCAGTACTTTGGTTTTTATAACAAAATAACTGAAAAAAATTCATTCAAGTAAACGAATTGCATATAAGGAAGTCGCTTTTTTCAGTTTTTTATACTATAAATTATATATTTACATTAGCGTCGTAGTTACGATTAAAATTTGAGAGTATTTTGTAACACAAGAAAGTTTGGCCGACTATCATTCTACCTACTTATCAAGCGCATAGACATTTTTACTTCAAACCCCCTATCGGTTGCTTACGGTTGGATCTTACGACTGTTACAGAAAAACTCACAAATAAATCGCTCCGAATATAAAACGTTATCCCATAAACACGTGTACATGCCCAAAACGGCTCAATATTGGATTGCGAGAACAGATTAAGAAACCATACAGAACAGCATGTCCCAAATAATACTCGTAGGCTCAATTCATTTCATGAGTGAGACAAATTTGCCGAACCCTAAAAGCTTGGCAAGATAAATTTGGCATTTACTTAAGTTAGCAAATAATTATTATGTTAATTAGAAAAATATAACTGAAAAAATAATTAAAAACATCTCAAGAGGAACCACAGCATGGTGACACTAGTACCCATTTGGTTAACTAAGACTTCTAAGTTGAAAACTACTAGTAAATTTGAGTAATCACACTCTGGACGTAAGCTTTCAACTTGATGCACTGAAGTTTAATAATAAGTAAAATTCTACTTGTACATAGTATACAACAAAATTAAATGCAGCTTATGTAAACATAATATATTGCACTCGATCTTGATAACAAAACATGCTTATAACATCTCATGGAGTTGTCACTCTGTAAGCTTTCCCCCTCTAGACCGCAACATGTTTACGGCAAAGCGCAATTGGCCGAAGAAGTAAGTCGAGCACAAACTCGCCGACACCCTTAATTGAAGGCTCCGAAGGGCACCGCTTATCCCGCGCTAAATATACAACCGCTTGACATTGACGGAACTCGCCCTCCGGCTTTGAGCTTTTATTGAATCTGTTACGTTCACACTTTATGAGCGTTTTGTGATTTTTATTGCAAGGAGGTTAACTTTCGCCGTTCCGTTGTTTAACAAAATGCCTATAATTTTTTATAAGGGATTGGTGATAGATATAATTATTTTTACCCGACTGTAAAAAATGTAGGGCTATGTTTTTCAAATATATGTAAATACTCAGAAATTACAAAATTAAAACAACTGCTGGTTGTTTACAACTAGCATTATGCTGAGCTGGGAGCGGATTGTGACAAAAACATTTTATATATTTTGTGCATGATATTGTATATTTTTTGTATGATTTTTATTTTGTGTTGTATGTTTTTTGTCACAATGAATTTCTGTCTATGTCTATGTCTAAAATCAGATGGAATTATGAGATATTTCGTGGTTTCAGGATATAATATTGTACATCATCATCAACCATTGTCCACCCACTGCTGAGTATAGGTCTCCTCTTTACCGCGCCATCCTTTCAGGTCTTGTGCCAGTCTCACCCACTGCCTTGTCGATGTCATCTGACCATCGAGTTGGAGGTCTGCCAGGAGTACCAGGTGTTCGCTTTCCGTCTCGCGGCCACCATTCTGCTTTAATCAAACTGCTTTAGTCCACCGTCCGACTTCCCTTCTGACCAAGTGTCCCGCCCGCCTCCACTTGAGTCTCCACGTCTTCGACCTTCGTTTCTCTAAGTCTAATTCTAAGAAAGTCTATAATTATTATACTCTGTAGGATGATTCTGGGTAAAATTGCTTTTTATGTATGAAAAAGTAGAAATTATAAACCCTGAAAAATATACAAAAACAATAAATAAAAATATGTAGCAACAAAAAATACGATTCAAGTGTATCCAAACAACACTGAACAGCCCAGCGATCGTTGCTAGAAAATAGAATAATAACAATAATTTGAGGTATATTTAAATGCGTAGTCACGTTACTGAGAGGTACTTTCTCGGAATTTCCCTGAGGACTGAGGTTTACAGTGTTCGCCGTGTGAAAGATCTTCACAGTGATAAATGGCCGAAAATAATCAAGTTTCTATAGAATAATACTTTTGTAATATTTTGACGTGATAACGTCTTATAAATCGATGAACGCCAGCTGCACGCACAAAAAAACATGACTCATTGTCACGTTCCGCCTGAGCCGTGCGTGCAAGCGAGAACGTGGAATAAGCGATAGAGAGGCACGATCGGCCTAAGCGTTCGGCTTGTGACGCATCGTTATCACGTAAAATTATCGTCCGTAAACCGACTTTACAGACAACAATTTTTTCGTTAAATAATTATAGTTTAAAACTGAACCAACCGACTTCAAAATACGCAATTTGCTTTACTTGGATGACATTTTCCAGTTATTTTGTTGTAAAAACCAACGTACTGAACAAGTTTTTATAAAATTTATATGGGACCACATCTGAACAAAAAAAATCAAGTCATAATTGGCAGAGTAATCGGTGAACAAACATACAGTCGAATTGAGAACCTACTTCTTTTTAATGTATTAGAAGGAGTTCACAATTGTTACTCATTGATTTAATCTCATTGTTCCAGTCTCATCTACGAGATGATCAAGGACGCTGCAAAATGTTCGAAACGTCAGGTCATAAAATTATGTAAAATATACGCGATAAATCCATTAAAATTTGTTTCACTCCTATATATCGTTATTAGTCACAGTGTCTGGTCATTATGTCACCATTGATTGTCTGGCAATGTGTCAGTGTCAATTCATGAAAAAAAAATAGATTAAGACTGTTTGAATACGAGACTAATCTAACTAGTAAAAAACAACCTTTATCTACTTGCTCATCTATTACTGTAATTTTTTTTTTAATATAACAAAAAACACTTTTAATTTATTTTATTTGAATTTAAGCTCCGAAATGTTACGTTTATTAGAAAAAAAGTTCAAAGAATCACAAAACGCACCGTAGGTATAACTTCTACGCCGTAGCAAGATATACGTGGTCTCTGGTGACATTATGGTAATGTGGTACTAAACGATTTCTAAACCGCGCAGAGTTATTTATTAGCTTGGTTCCCGTTTTACTCGACTGCCCAAGAAGGATGGTTATGTTTTTCAGATATCTGATATTTAGTACATGTGGAAAAATTCATATTACATTTATTATTGCACGTACTATATGTATAATGTAGCATAAACTGAATAAAATATGTTTGTACTTCTTTCAGCTACAACTCAAACTAATTGATAAGTTTTGATTTGTAGATATCCTTAGATGGATATAATATTTTTATCATTTTTACCCGACTGCGTAAGAAAGAGGGTTATGTTTTTCGAAGTTATTTATTTATTTTATTTTAACAATTTTGGAGAAATTAACGGCCTTAACCAACAGAGTTATAATTATTACTTAAACACAAATAAGCCATTTACAAATTTCTACTATTATTTATGTGTATGTTATGGTTATGTGTATCTATCTTTGTATGTATGTATGTATGTAATATGTATGTTTCTATACGATCACTTACTGCCTAAACGGCTTGGCTAATCGTGTGCGAGGTATCGTTAAATTCGTCTTCACTCCCTGAGTGTCATAGGCTATATTTTTGGAAATAATACATCTCTCACAAAAATGCAAAAATAAAAAAAATGTTTCTTCGTAACCTCCAACGAACTTTTTCGTTACTACGGAAACTAGCGTGGTTCTCACACATTTTAAAATAAATACTACAGGTCACTCATACTACTACTACTATACGTCTGTTTTGAGTCGAAAAATCCGATGAGAGTGACGTTTGCACTGCTCCTTTGAAAAGACCGCTGAATGCGGTTGAAACTATAGTCGGATTTATCGACTCAAAACAGACGTGAGTGACCCGTAGTTTTTATTTTAAAATGTTATTTTACTATAATTATTATAAAGAATGCGCATTTATAATCTTTTTCAACGATTTTACGCACAATTTCTCAGAAAAAAAACGTTTATTCAACAGCGCAACGAAATCGTAACTTAGACTGCAAAAACTGCTTTTCTGCAGTCGGGTATTTTGATTTTTCTTTTAATATAGATACTTGTCTAATTTATACTATAACATTAATGATAGTAAATCACATATTTATATATAAATTGAATTGTTTAAAATATCTAATATAACATATCTAATATTCAGTACATACTCAACTAAAATGTTTTTATAATTTTGATTTCAAGCAGTATTTTTTTTTTCAAAACGAATCTCACTTTTCTTAATATTTAAATCTAAATAAATGCTTTGCTGTTTTTTCTATAACTATGCTCGTTTATCTTAGTTACAGAATTTGTAAGCGTTTATGTTGTGGAATTATTATTCTCTGTTTTATCTTGGAATTTTCAAGGCTAGAGTGAATATATATCTTCTAGATCCACGAGCTCCATCCTCGGCCACACCGTCGTTTATAATCAGGCAAGATGGTGGTCAATCGTAGATCTATCTTGTATTTAAAAAAAAGCATTCACAACTGTTACTAAATATTTCACGTCACTTATACTCGCGCCCTGATTTGTTACTCCTTAACAAATATGCCGAAGCAAAGAGAGTCAGGTAGCTAACAAAAATACACGAATTTTGACCACTCAGAATATACGAACTTGCACGCATAAATATGCAAAGATATGGAATGCGAAACAGCCTATTTTTCAAAGTAGGCTAAAAGGGTGGTATGCATAACAAACGCTGACGCCCATGCCAACTCCATCGTTGCAAATGTACGGGGAATATATATTTTTTACAGCTCGCAACACAGTCTGTTGCAGATTGTTTGACGCGAACAAAAAAATGAGTTGATTAAATAGAATCGGTGGATTAACTTCACGAGTTACGTGGCTTGGTTTCGCGTTGTATTTTCTGAAATTTAAGTAGATAGGTATACCATATTTTTTTATTTCTTCATAGAATACTACTGAATTATAAATAGATGTGTTCAATAAATACTATGCCATTGTTAAAAATGTACTGTTCGGTAAAAACCAAAATACTGAACCGATTTTGAAAAAAATCTATGGGTCCACCTGAAAAATATACCCTTTCAAACAAAAAGTAAAAATTTTTCGAATCGGTTCAGGCGTCTTCCAGTAATCGAAACATACATCAAAATAAAAAAAAATTGATTCCGATGAATTGGGAACCTCCTCCTTTTTGGAAGTCGTTTACAAAGCGAAAGTAATTCAGTCTCTTTGACAGATTTTATGTTACAGCTAAATGGCTGAACCGATCGTTATGAAATTAATTTAATTGATTTGCATCATCATCATCATCTCAGCCATAATAAGTCCACTGCTGAACATAGGTCTCCCCCATGGATTTCCAACAAGACGCTGGATGCAAGCCGCTTCCAATCGAAGCGTCTTCCTGGCGCTTGTGTGAAGTCATCTGTCCATCTCGTGGCCGGTCTCCCTACGTGAGGGTTGCTTGTTTTAATTAATGTTGCTAAATTTATATTAAAACAGTTCCCGTTCTCACTATAGCACCATAATATTAAAACAACAACATCCATAAATGGGAATGATATTGTACAACAACATATCCCATGACTGTGCAGTACAATCAATTTTTTATACACATCATTCCTTAGTTATTTATTAACATGCGTCGGCTTTGTCTGATAAAAGGAGCACAGACACACACACCACACACATATAGACATTTACGATTGTATGTCTTCCTTTCCTCTGAAGATTATTTTATGTCTGCGTTTAAATGTATCAAAATCTTAAACAAAAATGTAAACTTTATTAAATAAAAGCTACTTTGAGTTAAAAGCTGTTTTGAGCCGAAATATCAAAACAGACGTGAGTGACCCGTAGTTTTTATTTTAAAATGTGTGAAAACCACGTTAATTTCAATAGTAAAATGTAAACTTTACTTTTAGTCTGCTTTCTAAAGTTTAGGTCCAGTTTACGTTTGGTATTGCAAACAATTAAATTGTTTTGCTAAGGTCTAGCCACTTTGATTGTATCATGAAGGTCAGAGATAATAAATAATCAATATAACATTAACAATACAACTCATCATCATCACCATCATCTCAGCCATAAGAAGTCCACTGCTGGACATAGGCCTCCCCCATGGATTTCAATAATAATGTCGATATTACGAACGATAAGCGAATATTCAAATTTTTATTTGAATAAATCTCTAACATTTTCTCAAGACACTCCGCGAGTTTACCGAGTATTAGTTGAGAGAAACAAACCGCTGCAAGCTGGAGTAAAACGAACGCATCCTACAAAACATCTAGAGAACCACTTGCACAGAATGTGGAGAATGCTTCTCTCGTTCAATGGAAGTTTTCTCTGTAACCTTGAATACTTCACTGTAAAGTGTGCGAATTGTTTCTAATATTAAATCTGAATACATGCTTTTAAAGGCGGATAAAAAGTTTTTACCCGACTGCACATGACGAGGATGGTGTTTTTTTTCTGGTGTATGTATATATTAGTCATTTCACTTGTTGGTCATTAAGGGTATTTATGACGGTAACCATTAATGCTCATAATACGTCGTATTGGGCAATGTGCGTTTAAGCGGTATATTTCTATTTTATCTTCTACATCTTAGAGGACTGGGTGGATTTAGATGGGAGAGATATCCTTAGATTTGAATTTACTTCCAGCTCGTGTCTCATGCTATACAAATGTATATTTTAACTAACAATAAAACTATTGCAAAAATAAAAACTGTACTTTTGCGTGATTCCTTGTGCCAAATTAGTGATTTTAATAAAAACGCGTACCTAATTTACTGACAAAAATAGTACGAAAACGTGCCTCTTAATTGAAAGGTATAATTACTATCATACCTACAAAAACAACCAGCTATTTTTATGTCCAAAAATATTTTGTTTACAAATCCTCACAGAACGATTCCGAAATCCGCCTCCTTAAATCTCAGGAAAAAAGATGAACAGCTAATTCCTTCAACGCTCTAAATGATTCTCAAGAGAATTCCTCACGGTACCTGAGATTAATTTCCGAGGAACTTCGGACACGCCGCAAAATCTCTCGTGAATAATATTTTTTTTCCTTTTTTTCCTGTATTACCTACCTTAGTACATTTCTAGGGTTATACTTACCTACAACACACAATGAACCTAAATATCAAATTATCGAAGCCCCAAGTAGTCCACTGCTGAATATTGGCCTCCTACATGGATTTCTACAAGTTTAGAAAACTCGAAAACCCTCGACGAAAAAGCGGCTGAACCGATTTTGATGAAACATAGCTGAGAACAATCCCGACTAACTCACCTTTCAAACAAAAAAAAAACAAAATCAAAATCGGTTCATCCGTTCGGGAGCTACGACGCCACAGACAGACACACACACACAGACACATCAAACTTATAACACCCCGTCGTTTTTGCGTCGGGGGTTAAAAAAGACTGACTGCTCGAGGCCTGCAAGCAGCATCTTCCAGCGACTTGTTGGTCATCTGTCCACCTTGTGACTGATCTTCCTACGCTGCACCGGGGCGTATAAATATGTTCTATCGGGCGGTTCTCTATGTGGACTCCAAGGGGACTCAGAACAGGACTTACTGTTTGATATCATGATCATAGCATAAAACGTTGCACGATTTGAAGAATTGTTCGTCGACTCGGCCGCAATAAATCCGTTCACGTGGCCGCGTCGTCCATTCCAAATTCCAAAAGACGCATTCGGGAAGCGTTTTCGACATTTTGGCGGTAGGTATGTATAATAAATGTGACCAGCCACGAGATGGACAGACGACCTCGTACAAGTGGCGGGAAGACGCTGGATGCAAGCCGCTCCCAATCGGTCTTTTTGGAAATCCATGGGGGCCTATATCCAGCAGCGGACTTCTTATGGCTGAGATGATGATGATGATGATAATAAATGTGAAGCTAGTGTTTCGTTCAAAAGTAATAGCTTGGTATATATATTAACTTAATGAAATTATAAGTTGGTACTTGGTACCCAACTACGGTTGTTCTTTTGCTCTTCTTGATCAACAGCTGTGACCTTACAATAATGCGAATCCGAAAATGGCGCCAACTAACGCCAGCAACGATTGCATAATACCTGCATAACATAATCAATTGAAAGTTCACAATAATCCCAGAGTCGACCAGAAATCCTGGAACTGCGAACGTTTTGTCAATAGAAGCATCAAGTTCTGCTCCTAGGTTAGTTCCGAACTCATAGAGAGCGTACACCCACAAACAGCAGAATTTACAAGTTTCATTCAGTCCCTAAAGTTCACTAACAACCTGCGACGCTGGTTGTAAATCCTGGCAGGTAACTACTTAGACCGTAAAATCGTATTGTGTAAGTAAACAAGGCGCTATAAATACGGTTGTCTGTCTCATACTATGCTACAATATTATTTATTTCATCGTCATTATATATCAGATACAAAAGTCCACCACTGGACATAGGCCTCCCCCATGGATTTCTGACCAACAAAGACCTGAGAGAAGACCTGGTAAAAGCGGCTAGCGTCCTGCGTCTTTCCGGCGCTTACATGTGGTCGACTGTCTACCATGAACCTTGAACCTGAATTATTTACACCTTTATTATTATACCATCTTATCATCTAGTAATTTAGATCTGAAACAACGGAACAAGTAATAGTATGATAAAAATATCCGACTGCAAAATATAGCGGAAGACACTTATAAGGGACATAGAGAAGAAGCTAAATCTTATCTAAAACAACTTACACACGAATACTTTTTTCAACCGTTTAAGCTACACAACACATTATTCAATGCTCTATTCCACAGGTTTTTTTATTGGTTGACATTTGACACAACACCATATAGACCAAACTAAGCAAAGCTTGTACTATGGGTACTAAACGACTGACACACATTTATATTTTTTCTTCTAAATACATACTTATGATACATAGTATATCCAGACGCAGAGTAAACGATGAGCAGGGCATCACACAACTGTTTATCCTGGGTGGGGATCGAATCCACGAACTACAGCTTAGCAGGTAGGCATTCGACCTACTGAACTGCGAGGCAAGTATGTAAAACCAGAATGAAATTTGTGTGTCAAAAATGCACCCTTAGTCTGAAAGCATCACGAGGAACACAGAGGAATGTAAATGTAGTTGATACAATTCATATTCTGTTACTTCGTGGAGGGATTAATTGTGTATTATTCTAAGCAATGTCTCGTTTCCATGATATTATTTACGGAGAGAGACTTGTTGGCGAATATTACATACATCATGCAACAGAGGCGCCACGTGTGAAGCGTGAACACATTTAACATAACAGAAGAATGACGGATTCAACTGTTTGTTTTTGAAATCAGGTGATATTTTTTCTTCCTGGGAGGATTATGGCGTCACACGTCTTGTGTATTTGCCAGTGTTGTGTATTAATTGTTTTCCTTCAGATTTTGATGTTAACTATCGTCTAACAAGTTATAGTCACAGTCAGATACAAGTAAAATAAAAGTTTTGAAAAATAAACGAAACGATGCCAGAACTATTTTTGCGTTCGCGACAAAGTGTTGAGATTGGATTTTTTATGACAAACAAAATTCGCATTTTATTTTCTAAAACTTACTACCTCAAGTTGGTGTTTGACAGAACCATTGCACAACTATGTATATTATTTTGATTGGTTATTCATTCAACAAATAAAAGTATTAGAAAACCGATAAAAAACGTCCAAACCGATTTATAGCTAAAACAAGAACGCTCTCGATAAAATCCCCTTTCAAACAAAAAAAACTATATCAAATTCGGTCCATCCATTTGAGAGCTACGATGCCACAGACAGTCACACATGGTATTTGTATACGGATTCTCAGATACACACGTCAAACTTTAATACCTTTATACTTTTTGGGTCGACGGTAAAAAAAAACACGCAAATTTTATACAAATATATGTAACTTTTTCTGGTGAAAACTTGGTCATAAAAGAGTGCATAAAGTTAAGTCGCATAAAAATGGAACTAAGTTTGGGAGTTCTTCGGAGGCGGTGGAATGGTTCAGGTCATATATTTATGAATGAACGTAAGAGACTTCTTATAGAGGCTTCAACGATATTAATATTTTAGTCGATATTAGTATTACGAGTGCGGTAATTATTTTTAACCGACTTCAAAAAAGGAGGAGGTTTTCAATTCGTACTGTACTTATTTATGTATACGAATTACTTCATCATTGACTGGCCTTGTGGCTCAGTTGGTAGTGTGTTTACATCTACCTGCTGAACTGAAAGGTCGTGGGTTCAATCCCCACCCAGGGCAAACATTTGTGTGATGAGCATGGATGTTTGTTCTGTGTCTGGGTGTTTCTATGTATCATATGTATATATTTACAAAAAAAAAAAAGTATATATGTATTCTATCAGCCATCTAGTTCCATAGTACAAGCTTTGCTTAGATTGGGCTAGATGGTGTCGTGTGAAATGTCCACAAATATTTATTTATTTATTTATTTTATTTATTCGTGAACCAATTTTTGTGTTTATTGGATTGGTGTATAGAAAAAGCTAAAGTTGGTCCCATAATAAATAATTATTTAAAATCGAACTAAAGCTGTGTTTTTCTACCGAATAACAAACGCAACAAGTGAACTTTTCCCCGGATAACTCCAGTTGAAACAGAAAACTAACTTTTCAAAGCAGAGTTGGCTCTGTGTCAAACAAACGCATCACAGCGCACTTCTATTTGAACTTATTTCCACTGAATTAATGCTTTTATATGGCGAAAAGTGTTATATACGAGTTATAGCGGCGCGGAAGTTCAGACCAGTCAAAGTTTACCGCAATATTAATAATAATTCTCGCACGAAGGTATATTTTTACTTTGTGGGTATCATATTGGAGAGAATACTTTCAGGTAAATGAAACTGATATTATATTTAATAGGTAGAATAAAAGCGTGTGTGTAGACTTGTTGTCCGTAAGTTTATTGCATATACAAGGCTCCGCAAAGCTTTAGATTGTTGGGATGCGCACATATCGGCTCATTCTGGATATCACATAAATAAATAGGGGATGTCTTTATGTCCACTTAGTTAACTGGTCTCTAACTACGTTCTAAAATATAAATAGCATTTATGTTATTAACGGATCAATTATGACGAATGATTCGAGTTACAATACAAAACCTAAATTAAACAAATTGGCCGAACAAGCAAACTCCGGTAATGCATCTTCTAAGTTAACGGGTTCCATCGTAAACCGCACCTTCGCTTGATGTCAGGTGAACTGTCAAACGTACCTATACCTTTAAGTACATACGAGCACTAGACCTCGCTCACCGATATCTCCAAAACATAGCATCGCGTCACAAAGATGGGAAGCAAAATCTTTTCGATCTTTTATCTTGTCAATTTCGTAAATAATTTTGGGGACAGTCGTTCACTTCGGTTCATTCAGTAATTTTTTTTGTAATTTACTATTTGATAAAATCATAGAAAAAGTGAAACAGACCACAGTAAAAATGTATCTCTAATTAAAATTGAAATTCAAAAAAAAAAATGAATAATTATAATTGTAATTTAAGTAATTTGATAATAATTGTAATTGGCCGTAAGCCGTTTTTATTATAATAATAAATAAATAAATAAAAAAAATTATATAAGCATTTTTATTCGCCGGAATATAATACAGTTTCAGAATTCGTTAATAATGAAAAGCTTCAGTGAATTAAGTTTCTGAGCAGAACATACGCCTCTTCGCTAATTTTCGTACTAATATTCTCATTTCACAAAGTAGCACATAAAGTTTCTTCACACGAGTTGGAAACTAAAACCACGCTACGAACTTCGTCACCCATCAAAGAAAGCAGACTTCCTTTTCAAGCTTTAATGAAGCACACGAGGAATCTTATTCATATAAGTTTCATTCGAAATGCCTTTAATAGAGTACCTAAAAGTTGCTAGATCAATTGCATTTTATACCTCCATAATTTGCAAGAAGTTGCCAGACAGAAAATAAATTACTTTAGAGCTTTTTTTTTTTAATTTCTTCGCTATAGTTGAAATATTACACCAAAGAAATTAAAAATACAAAATAAAAATAAATGTTCAAATTTACTTTTAAAAAATAGCAGTGCGAAATGCAAAGCAAACAAATAAAGATTTTATTGAGGGATACGATTTATAAGATGTGTTCTGATTGTTTTATACATATATTATATGTTGAGTTCAAAAGAATAAGAGTGGCGTAAAAAAAAAGAGCAATCGGTTTTTTGGTTTTTTAGTATAACTAGTGAATAAATCTTTCACTGGAAGCGTCTCTCGCAAGGCGCTAGTAACCTGCCTTCAAAGAATGTACGCAAAGAATGCTTTCAAGGAATCTGCTCCACTCCGCACAATTGGCGAACATTTCAAATCTCTTGTGCAACTTCGAACTGCATTTATTACTACAAAAGTTTGCCGGGACGGTGTAAACTGACCTTAATCGCGGAGAAAAGTGGAATTTATGCGAATATTTTTCGCAAGGACAGAGGCAAATTGCTAAATAGCTCAACGTGATAAGATAAATAGCTTATCCGAGATTTCAGTGAAACTTGTCCCTGCGCTGCGGCTTTATTGCTCAAAAAATTCTGTGTAATTTTGGAGCTAAAATTATCTTATGAAATTGTTTTAAATAAAGCACGTTTCTCATTACTCATAATTCCGAAATCCGTGAAACTTAGCTTTTTAAATATTATAAAATATATTATGCAATACTATTAATATTGCTCTTTGGTTACAACGTTATTAATAAATTAATGACCGTTTAGTGAACAGAAGAAACACTATAAATATGTGCATTATCTTCATGGATTCACTTAGTTATTAAAATAATCGGCCAAGTGCGAGTCGGACTCGCGCACGAAGGGTTCCGTACTATCATCTATAATACTACAAAGTTTAGTTCTGTTTATAAAATAACGAGAAATCAACGAAATTCCAAGTAGTAAATTGCAAACTTATAGGTAGGTTTCCGATACACATCCGGGCAGCATGACGACGCTCGCGCGAATACGCGCGGCTATGGCTCGCTCCGTGATGTTACCTCCCCCGCTACCCCGCTAAACCGGCGCTCGCACCGCGTTTAGATGCACGGATTATTTTCATTTTGTGAGTTTTTATGTATTAGATTAGGTATTTATTTTTATAGTTAATATATTTCTAAATATTTACTTACAAATATTCAAGTTTCTACCTGTTAATTGAGATCGAGTAAAAATTGCTTAAAAATTACGTTTGTTGTATGGGAGCCCCCCTTTAATATTTACTTTATTGTTATTTAATTATTTATTTTGAAAGGTAATATACAAGTAAATATTCTGTGAAAATTTGAAGCGTCTACCTGTTACCGTTTTTAATATTGAGCAAAAAAATACGAAAAAAACACGTTTATTGTATGGGGACCCCCCTTAATATTTTATTTTGTTTAATTTTTAGTATTTGTTGTTATAGCGGCAACGGAAATACATCATTTGTGAAAATTTCAGCTTTCTAGCTATCACGGTTTATGAGATACAGCCTGGAGACAGACAGACAGACAGACAGACAGACAGACAGACAGACAGACAGCGAAGTCTTAGTAATAGGGTCCCGTTTTTACCCTTTGGGTACGGAACCCTAAAAAGTGCCTAAGTTGCTTAAACAGATTTTTATCACGAAACCATTTTAAAATGTTACCATACTATACAAATACGAAACAAATATAAAACTAGTTTTTCGATGAAACATTTTTTATGTCATAGAATTAGTCAGAACTCCACAATAGATGGGATAGTACAAATTATTTATTCATTTTCATAAGGGAGCTAAAAAGCTAAGCAAAAAAATGGTAAGTTGTCCTTAAAAAAAAAGGCCAGTTTAGCGATGCGACTCACCCTATTATCACACATTTTCTCACACTTTAACAGAAGCTTCTTTACTGCAATTTACAAGACTGTATCGCTTAAAGTAGACAAACATACTCGTGGGTTTGTCATCGTAATATTACAACAACGTTAGATGAAATTAATTGGAAGTTAATAATGAAATTCAATCCAATCTTAAAGCTATTAAGTTGGTAAACCATTTTAATCGCACCGTGATGAGAGATTTGCTGTGTGGTCTAGACTTATTTTCGGATAGTAGCTATTTCTACTGACGTTAATATTGATGAGACGTTTACAATCTGATTTTAATAAGAATAAAACTGAAATTAAAATTCTAATGTGATCAATCCGGTATCAACACCTATAAAGAAACCTTAAAGACGTGCGACTGAGTGGTACAGGGACCAACTTGGGAGCTTTCTCTTTATACCAATTCAGGAAACACAATCATTGATTCACGAATGACGGAGTAATTCGTGTACATACATACATTAAGAAAAATATATATGGTACGAATTGATAACCTCCTCCTTTTTCGAAGTCGGTAAAAAAGTACAGGCCTAAGTCGCTATTCCTAGAGGTATGGAAAAGAGTATTTAAATATTTATTTAAAAGAGTTTGTAGAAATCTTAAAAGAGAGTGGCGAAGTGTTACGTTCTCTTCTACGAGCTATTATTAGAGGTGTACCTCAAGGTTCAATCCTGGGCCCTTTATTGTTTATCCTTTATATTGCTGATGTTGTTAAGTGTATACGTCACTGTAAATTCCATATATATGCTGACGACATTCAACTTTATTTGCATTTTAAGCCCTGTGATATAGAAGCAGCGGTAGTTAAATTGAACCAGGATCTGGAAAGAGTTCAGGCTTGGGCGTCAGCTAATTCGCTACTATTAAATGCCAAAAAAACAAAATTCATGATTCTAGGCTCCAAACAACAAATTTTAAATATAGCACTGTCCAGTCCTATACTAAAGATAAATGGTGAAATGATTGAACGGGTTCATGAAGCGAGAAATCTGGGACTTATTTTAGACGAGCAGTTGAAATTCGAACAGCATATCAGCGAAATTGTTAAGAACAGTTTTTATCGTCTTAAAGTTCTGTATAAAATTAGGAATTACATCAGTACTGATCTTCGTATAAAACTAGTAGACTCACTCGTGCTGTCTAGATTTAATTATGTGGACACAGTGTACGGACCCTGTCTTTTCATGAAAACCTCTCGTCTTATCCAAAGAGTTCAAAATGCATGCGCTCGTTTTTGTTTTAATGGGCCCCCGCGCAGTCACGTTACCCCATTTTTTAACGAACATAATATCCTTAAAATGGAACAGAGAAGGACACTTCACCTCGCTACTTTATTATTCGGTGTTATTAAATACCAGGTGCCATTTTACTTGTATTCTAAGCTTTCTTGGGTCCGTGACTGTAATCCATATCCACATAGAACGACATGCAAGTTACTATTGCGTACACCGAGGCACGGCTCTGCTGCGTTCCGTGGTAGTTTTCGATTTAGTGCTACCAAATGTTGGAATTCTCTTCCACCACCTATACGTGACACTCAAAGTAGGTTTAGTTTTAGGTTGAAGTGTAAGAAGCATTTGTTGGAATTGCAGAAAAGCGAATAGAGGGTATAGTTTATTATTATTATTTATACTTCTTGACTTCCTGATTTCAGATATTTAATTTGATCTCAATCCTTTTGTTTTTCTGGTAATGCCACCCAACTTCTTATCTATATCACCCAGAATGTTATTGTTTTGAACCTTAGCCTTAGTTCACATATATATAATTTAATTTTATTTAATTTTTCCAGTCATATAGCTGCATACTTGCTGCGTCTCAGCTTCATCTCAGTAAATCTTGTCTTTAACATCACGTCTAAACTGTTATGTATATATGTATTTATAATATATGTTCATTTGCAATACTGTTTATAACTTCAGAATTATGTGTGTGTGTGTATGTGAGTGTGTGTGTATGTGTGTGTTTTGTGTGTGTGTGTGTGTGTGTGTGTGTCGGAAGGTTAGTGCTGAAAATCAGCGCTGCTGATAGCTCAGCAGCATTATCGCTGAGCACTTACCTTTTTTGATACGCCAGATACTACAGCGAAAACTGTATATTTTTAGGCTCAATAGTCTTACTTTTGTTATTTTTACTTGTGTTCTCTCTTTTTGTTGTAGTGTATGGTGTATAAAAATAAAATATTTTCTTTCTTTCTTTCTTTATTAATAAATCACAAGCCACAAAAAATTTATTTCAATATTTTATTCTACAACTTTGTCAGCGTGATTAATATCTAATATAACAATGTTCATACCAAAATTATAGCTTTCTAGTCTATTACAGAAAGACGCGGACAGACAGATAGATCATGGCAAAAAAACAAGGGTTCCTTGTTTATGTTAGAACCATAAAACTAAAATATCGGGAGGTGAATAGACTTGCATTATTTTAAAAACTGACATTTTAAACACTTGCAGTGTCCATAGTAACAAGCAATACTCGCTTTACACAGCTACAGCTGTGTAAAGCGAGTATTACAGCTTTAAATAAATTACAGTTTAAAAACTAAAAAACACGCTACAAATTATTGTGGTCAAAGTTCATTACAAGACTTTTCTAACAAATCCAAACACAGCTATGATACGATGCTCCATCATGAAGTTCTAGTTCATATCTTCCGGCTCCATCATCAGATCAGTTCAACAGTACCATATTATTGTATTGTCATCAGAACTAGATTTTTTTTCAGCTGCCAATTTTCATGACGCTACGATCCTTGGAAGATGGTTAAATTAGTTACCTTAGATTTCATCACATAGAGGTCGACCTAATAAAAGCGTGTTAAAATCGCGAAAATCTAAATAATTCTGCCTAAATGCCATATTATTATTCAGTCGGTCACTTTTATACAATTCTATCATGAAAAAAAAAGTCCCAGCCAAATAGCTCTATGTACTTATTATTTATAAATTGAAAACCATTTCTCAGAGATTTAGATTTTTTCATAGACTACATTTACAGCCTTACCTACTGAAAAACGTTAAGTAGGTACCTACTTAACTTTAAGCAATGCTTAACATATTTTGTCCACATCTCGCTGACACATAATGACACTTGCGGAAAGAAGATAGAGAATTGAAAATGTTAATCAAAGTTAATTATGAATAATAAATATTTAACGCAAGACAACACATACAAATGATGTTTCTTGCAACACGGAGTTGTAATTTAAAATTTTTAAGCTTGTAACCGTATATACAGTGTAAGCAGAGATCTACGACACAAACGGTAAGAAATTCATATTAAACTTTAAATGCGTAAGTTATCAAACTTAACCCACATAATTCCCGCGCTAAGTAAGCATCAAGTTTTAAGTAATCCCTTACATGAAATCTTTAATGTAATTGTATTAACGGAATACAGGCTTGTTCGGGTTCGTGTACACAACTTATTTACAGCTGTTACAAAAGGAATTACATTTAACTTAATTATGTTTCCAAGTTACTGCTTATCTTAATAAGGGTACGTATGTAAGAAACGGTTTGTTAGAGCTTGTTCATTGTTGACAATCAAGTATGATTACAACGAGTAAGTTTAGAGCATATACCTTGACAAGGGCGTCGCCAAGGGGGGGGCAAGAGGGGGCAGCTGCCCCCCCCCCCCCCCCCCCCTAGAGTTTAAAAAAATGTAGCCAACTGCAAAGCAATCAAAGTCCTAAGGCCGTGCAATGTACCTGTACCTACAATTCTTATTTTTCTCATCCTCCATAATATTAACTTGCCCCCCCTGGGCCATGAGCTGGCTTATTTATGATGGTGGTACGACTACCATACAAAATTATTTTACCAATTATAGTCGAAAAGAGAACTTACAAACTTTACAATGAAGTAATTGTGGTTAGCTTTAATATCTGTATTTATTGCCAGCAAATCACATTTGTTGAAGAAAACGGGAGATTAATAGCAAATCTTATTCAATTTTTGGTTAAAAATTTAATTGACATTTTGCTATTAATCTCAACTTTTTTTCATTTACTTATTTCAAAGAAATAAGTACATTGTTGTCGATTTATTTTATTTATTTCATTTTTATTTACATCATACAAAACTTATAAACATATTTAAGATGTTTAAGTTTTCTTAACTTGTTTGATTGCAAACAAGAAATCTTTTTGTTGAGCAAACTTAAATAAAAAACCCGATAAAAACGGCTAAACCGATTTTAATGAAACATCAACTCTCGGTTAAACTGTTTTCAAACAAATGAATTATATAAAAATCGGTAGATCCTTTTGAGAAATACAATACCACAGACAGATATACAAATACACTTAGACACTGATCCACACGTCAAACTTTTAACAACACTCTTTTTGTTCGAGGGTTCAACATGAAAAAAATATGTAATCATATTTTTCACAATTGAGAAAGTTACAAATCCGAAAACACACTATAAATGTTACGACAAAGACATTGAAAGGGTCCAAAAAAAAATCCTTCGTTGTATGAATTATAAATGTAACCGTAGTTTTATTATGAAGATTTGCTCAAGAAATATGACCTACTAGACTTAAAATCCAGGAGGCTACAACTTGATGCTATGCTCTTGTATGACATCTGTCACAATCGATATGACTGCTCCGAGTTGGTGGGCATGCTCAGTTATAAGGTTCCAATAAGAGTCAACTCAAGAACTGTTCCTAAAACTTTTTATACTGCGGCTTGCCGCACCAATTCGGGTCAGCGTTCCCCCTTGTATCGTATGACTAAATCTTATAATGATTATTTTAATACTATTGATATATTTCATGTACGCACTTGTAATTTCCGGAGATCTGTGTTGGAGGTCCTGGGTAGTGATGACAGTAAGCATTTCTTTTAATATCTCATGTAATTTTCTTTTGTATGATGCTTATCTTTAGTTCCTAAATGTTTTGCTTCATTCATTGCCCATTATCCTTCTAGTACCATAACAATTAGTTTCCTTTCATCACTCGTTTACTTTGTTATTCAATTTATTTACGTAAAATTAGCTATGTTAGTGTTTTGAGTTTCAGTCTATATGACTGAGACTCAAAACATTATAGCATTGGTCAGTAATTTATTAGATGTTTCACACTCTGTTGAAGTATATTTGATAAATAATTAATCCGTGGTCAACGTTGCTGGTACATCATCGAACTATATTTCTTAACGATTACTGTATTAACCCTAAACTTTGTTGTGTACTGTTTGTTGATCTTAATAAACAATAAAAAACACGTTCGAGACTACTTCGTCTACTTTCTTATTTTGTCCATTTCCTATGTTTTCCGAAAACCAAAACATAAATTGACTGTTAACACAAAAGGATAGAAGGCAATTTTCGGGATTTTGTGCAAAAGCCGCCAGAGATAAGGAGCATGACAAATGGATGAGTCTAATGGAATCTTCAAGTACTGAACGGCTATCCTTACCTTTCTTCCGGTGGATTTGAGCTAAGCCCTCAGTCATGCAAGAATCAAGAATCAAGGTCGCGTCAATTTTATGTGCCGGACGGGAAAAACACTTCACACATTTACGTCTCAGATGCATCCGAGTTGTAGTATTGCTGAGAGCGGAGCGCCATCAGCGCTTTCCGACATATTATGCCTTTGGAACAAAGGTTTATGAACACGTGTAGATAGAGAATTGAGAGAACTTTTTTAAATTAAATTGACAGAACTTGTACCATTCAAGATTTATTTATTTGTCAGAACATGGTAGTACACACACATACAAAGTGGTATAGAGATATATTATAAATTATATTCTATACACTATTCTATAAATATATATATAGATCTACATATTGATTTCCAAAAACTAGCAGCATTATGGAATGAAATAGAAAGAGAAATAAACGAACGGCTTTTTCTTCATTACCTAGCGCTACTGCAAAGAACGTCTGTTCTGCTGGATTGAACTAAACCAATGTAGCTGATTTATGCTTACACTAATAACGGATAGCACGTAACGGCGTAACGGCCCGCAGCTTGGAATACCCTGATCCTTATGCGTATATAGTAATAAGACCTCGTCTTATTATTTCATAGAGTAAATGTGATGATTAATCAAAAGTACTAGGGGAATTTTATGCTTTTGCTGAAGGTATTCCCCACTCAAAACCTTACAAAATGATTAAAAATACAAAATCAATTAAAAAAATATTGAATTATTTCCGCAAAACAGTTCAATAATTCAAATAAAAGTATAAAATAAATACCTGAAAATTTATATAACAAACACTATTGGATTGGCTAGGAATTTTGCCAATTTTAATTAGAAATATATGTTAATTACAAAAATATGTAAGTATAATAATAATTATGTCCATCCTCTCTTCATACAACATCTACATTTTCCTGGCCAAAAAATATCACTCAGCTAAAAAATGAAAAATAAATGCAAATTCATCCTAAACGGAACCCTTACCCATACTTTCGAGTTTTTATTTAAAACACTCAAAAAAATTGCGAACAATATACTTACTTTCATTTTAATTCAAATAAAAATCTGAATAAAACTTGAAAGGGAACAAATACAATGGTTTTTATTTAAATATGCGGCGGGTAAGGCTTCGCGGGTATCAGGTGGGCTGGCAACACTGAAATAATATCAGTGTTGCCAGACATTAGTCCCTTCCGGCTGTTTTGCGAATGCATGAATACTATGGTTATTTTCGATATATATATATTTATATTGTTGACTAGGTATTTACACATTACTACGAAACCAGTTTGGTACGTAATAGAGTGACACACACATAAGGTCTGGCACCAGAAACCAGAAGATCGCACTGGAAAGCGTTCAATTGCAGAACTAATGCCCAGAATTGCAAAGAGTATCGGTTGTTTTTTTTTTGTATATATTAATATAAAAAGAAAACAACGAATTACAGTTTCCATACTTTCCACTCCGGGCACTCCGGCAGTGCCGGCGGAAGAAAAATAAAATAGGAATAAGACTGACTTGTGAAGGATTTGACCAGATATATTATTATGTTTTACAAACAACTACTACTCATTGCTGTACGCGAAGCGTTAGCGTGTTTTAAGACTATACAGCGTCATCTAGTACGTTGGCTTGGAACTAACTTTATTGGACAAACCTGTACATACAATAATGAACTTTAAATGCAGAATGTTAGAATAGGTTTCTGACTGTCTGTCTTGCGATCGGACGATCTGAAGCGAGTTTAACATTTTTTACCCAATTCCAAAAATGCACAACGCCGCTAAAGAAGTTTTCACTTCAAAAATATTACATTTTGGTTAAGTACTGCTAAAATACGCTTATACAATGTCACAGGGCAAAACAAGTTTTGCATGCCACCGCCTGTGCTGTGCCGTATTAGTTGAGCAAATGGATTTACTACCCTCACTTTAGAAAAAAAAACTTACTAAATAAGACATACATGTTTAACAATAATTAATTTAATCAGATGTAATCTCAAACAAGTGATTGTAAATTGCGGTCTTTTTGAGAAAATAAAATTTCTTTAACCCGAAAATACCTAATACAGGCTTATCCAGACAATACGATCTCGTTATGTATACGTATTATAAAATTTCAGAATGCTATTACATTAAAATTTTGAGACAAGTTCTAACTATGAGTATGAGTACAAAGCGAATCGCGTGAACGCGCAAAACAACTGTCGTAAGCAGATATTTAATTATTAAACAGATTTTTTGCGATATCTGTTCTACCCTCTACCTATGTTCTACCCTCTATACCTCTGTATGTGTAAGTACCTACCTAATACAGAGATACAAAGTTGCAGATATTTTTTCAATTGCCAAAATTAAATAAGGCTTTGTACATTTTCATCTTATATTATAAGATATTCGTGTTTTTTTTCGGAAATAGGCTTGACTGCTAACTATTGGTTGGGAAGGTATTGGTATGCCATCTACAGAGAATTTATCAGAGATGCCATCTCACAGGTTCTCCTAGTTTGGGTAGCAATGCACTTTTACTAAAATTGTGTAATTTGATTCCATCCTCTTATGTAGGTACTGTTTTCTTATGAGAAGTTTGTTGTAATCAAATAAATACCATTTCAAAAATATTTTAGTCTACGATGGAGTGCGCTTGTCAAGAAGAAATCAATTCCCTAACAATATATAATTAAAACACCCAGATTATATATATTAGGGAAAACCCTACTCGAGAAGCTTACAACAAAAAATGTTATAAAAATTACAAGTAAATTTTTAGTCACTCGCAATGTCGAAACAAAACCATTATTTTTGTCAAAATATAGTTCAGTATATTTACTTGATATGGAGGAGGCTTACACCGCAATAGGCGGTCCTTACCAATATGATGGATAAAAAGTAATAAACTTGATTAATTAAAAGATGTAATATATTTAAGTTATATATATAGATAACTTTGTATATATTAGCATATGGCAAGGAAATAAAGCTATTTTTATTTTATATTTACTTGAAACGTGAATAAAATTGTGTAAAGCCAAAATATCTACTAGATTCTACTACATAAAAGCTATAAACGTATTGTTTTGGTAGCAAGGTAAGGCGGCACAAGTATCAATCTTAGCTGGGAATAGAGGCGCGTCGACGCTTAACGCACATAAACCAAAATAATAAAATCCGGACACCCAAAATACAAGACGTTAAACCGTATTTTACGTACTAAAGTCGAAAGAGAGCATTAGGATAGAAACGCAACAGGAACAGCTCGACGCTTTGTATAGCGTAGGGTGGTGCCACCGCGCCGCTGAGTCACTCGCACGCGATATTAGCTTAGCCATGTCCGTCTATTTGTCTGTCTGTCCGTCCGCGGTTTTACTCAAATACTAGCAAGATGTAATTTAGCACGAATATACATATTAATTTTGTCAAGTAAGTGGTAGAATAAAATCTAGTAAAAAAAAACAAAAACACTCTCGACGCAAAGTGGGGACGATTTATTTTTTTACATCTACCCCATCGTGTGAGCTATCGTTGGATAGACTCTAAAAAAAAGATTGATGTGCGATGTTATTTTTAACCAACTTCAAAAAAGAAGAGGCTCTCAATTCGACTATATGCTTTTAACTTCGCCAATTTTATGAATTTATTTTGATGATTCTTTTTTTTTTTTTGGTAGGTCATACAAACTATTATCTAAATGTAGTTTGGTTTTAAAATAAAATTAAAAACAAAGTGTCGTCAAAGTAAATTAAATTACGTATTTTGAAGTCGGTTGTTTCAGTTATTTAAACTATAATTATCCAATTTAGGGATCCATTTGTGAAATATTAAGCTTTTAACTAATATTTTTTGTTAGAGCCAAGCGTCCTTCCATCCCCTACCAGCTAAACGGTTGACTTTGGAGGTATGAAAAATTTCATGCTAGTAGCAGATATGATGTGATTAAAAGGAAAAGTATCGTACAAACAACAACAAACAACAAAGTAAGTAAAGCTACGTAGTTTTTACAAGTTAATGTGTAATAATCAAATCAGTCGACTAAGTATGTATTTACAAAATAGTATTGTGCGAAATGTCCACCAATGTTTATATATTATTATTTATTTATTAGTTAAAAAATGTTCTTGGAGAATAGAAAAAATTGCGCATATTTCATTTAAAGTAACATAAATTTACTCGTATGTTCATAGTCAACAAAATATTCTAAATGTTATAAAACACACATTGATTTATATAAATTTAACAGTAACTTTGCGCATACTTTCTTGTAAAACAGTATACTCAACATGCGTAACGTATTGTACTTTTTTATACGTACTTTCGTAATGTAACTTATTTAAAGTTACATTACGAAAGTCATTCTTATGCAGTCGGGAATTTCATTTTTCTTTTAACACAGATATTTCTTTTATGTTCATCAACACTATTCGTACAACAATTTGAATTTAATTTAGACGCTTATCTAACCCCATAGAAATGAGAAAGTACGCTTGGTAATTTCTACTATTCTACGTAAGTAGTAATTTTTAGACTATTACTAAGACTCCGCTGTCTGTTTATCTCTCTGTCTGTCTGTCTGTCCGTCTGTCACCAGGCTGTTTCTCACGAACCGTGATAATTAGAAAGTTGAAATTTTCACAGATGATGTATTTCTGTTGCCGTTATAACAACTAATACTAAAAAACATTAAAATAAATATTTAAAGGATTTATTTAAAAGTGATTTTGTATTCGTTTTTGATAGACGCAACGGCAACAGGTAGACGCTTGAAATATTCATAGAATATTGAGTTATATTATTCACTATGAAAAAATAAATAATTAAAATAAAATTAATATTTAAGGGGGCTCTCATACAACAGACATGATTTTTTGCCGTTTTTATAGATAATGGTACAGATCCCTTCGTGCGCGAGTCCGACTCGCACTTGGCCGGTTTTTTTAATAATAATAAATAATAAAAACTTTATTTGTTCATACAAAAGATGCAGCTGGTACATAAACTTCTTACATAAAGATGTTTAATTTAAGTAGTAATGTAAGTACCTAATGATACATCTGAGCCCTGCACTAGGTCTCGTAGGAGCCTGTATTGCAAGAATCAGATTAACATCTTTTATCGGTAGACTTCCGATCGTGGTGTGTTTAAGCCCTAGCTAGGGTTAAATCCGCTCGAATATCAAAGTTAACAACAGAGTGAAGGAATCGACAACACGTTTGACTTTTATTAGACGTTACGTTTCGCGTGTTTTAATCCCGAACTCAACGTTTATTACGAACAGGCTTTATGTACAAGCACAGAAGACATAGTACAAGGCAACAGGCGTTATACTTTTCGGCTGCTTTATACGAACTATACTATATTCTGTGACAAGTCATATTATGGTGTATAATTGAAATGAAATGAAATGAAATTTATTGGAAAAAATGATATGGCTAATAACAGACACCGAGGAACAACAATATGAAAATTACAACTAAATAAAATTACAGTTACAACGGTGTGCACTGAAGCCCACACTAGGGTGACCTGTGTCGTGGGTTTCAGGCTCCTCCTTAAAACATACAAAACAATTTGGGTTGTAAAATGCATGACGTATATACTTTGGGGAGGTTTTACGCATTACTATGAATAGCGTTTAGTATGAGACTAATCCTGATAATAATGACAAAATTAGTTACGTGAAAATTTGAACTCTCTAGTGTTATCGAGGCCGAAGCTATGAGCGGCTAAAAATCCTAAAAATCTGACGAATCGCATCGAGTCCGACGAATCGCTTCGAGAAAAGATAGTCCCGGCCGTACTCTCTGGCTCACATGGCGGGGGCACGGCCGTGCCCCTAGATTCTATAGTATACTTATTCTACTAATAGTTATACGATCAGTAGACAGTACAGAAAGTAGACTTGCGAGAATAAACTTTTCCAAAATTACTTGTCTTAAAAAAGTTCGACTCTAGGCCAGTCGAACTTTGTGGCTCAGTTGGTAGTGTGTTTACGTCTACCTGCTGAACTGAAAGGTCGTGGGTTCAATCCCCACCCAGGGCAAACATTTGTGTGATGAGCATGGATGTTTGTTCTGTGTCTGGGTGTTTCTATGTATCATATGTATATATTTACAAAAAAAAGTATATATGTATTTTATCAGGCATCTAGTTCCATAGTACAAGCTTTGCTTAGTTTGGGCTAGATGGTGTTGTGTGAAATGTCCACAAATATTTATATTTATTTAATTTATTTAAAGTCTACGCTCTCGAGGTCCAGTGTTCATATATCTACCTATGCGGATTGATACCGATTTTTCTTTAATTTTATTTTTTTGTTAAAGATTGAATAACAATAGTTTCTAGCAAATATTATCAAAATCGTAAAGTAAATAGCGCTACAGCAAGTTACCCCCCTTTTTGGTGGGAAATTTAAACATAATTGCGTTGAAATTACTTGTTAAAAATCATTTTACAAAATAGATCCTTTTCCTCACCCTCTTAAAAGCCATTACAGCCAAGATTTATACGTACATTACAGCACACATAATATTCATACAAGAATAGGTACTCAAATATCGTACAGGAGTACTTCGTACGTGTAAATGAATGACAAAGTCTGATTGATCAAACAACGAATCAAACTGGCTATGTACACATCGATACAAAGAGTCAAACTGACAGCTTAACAGCTGTGATTGATAACATATGAAACAGGAACGCGCCGACATGGTTCAATGGGTAGAGCAATTTTGAATCTCGTGCCACTTGCATCACGTAGTCCAATCAGTTTTTTAGAGTTCCGTACTGCAAAAGATAATACTGAACCCATATACATATAGTTACTTTGTTATCCGTCTGTCTGTCAAGATTATTCTTCTTAGGAAAGGGGCAACCAGTTAAAATATCAAATCTGAGTTAATTAAAGTTGGTACTGTCCTGAAGCTCAAAAAATATCGAGTTTCTAAGTCAACTCAATAAAAATAAACTCAAAACAAATATAACAATTTATGTACAATTTAAATAAATTCTGAACAATTATTTTAATTATTAGAAAACCAAACAACCGACATCAAACAGTACACTCTCGAACAAATGAATGAATAATTATAATTGGAGATCATAATGACAATAATAATATTTAATTTTTCTAGTTAAATAACTGGAAAATTATATAGGTAAGTATTGTAAGTATAAATAAAAAAAAAGTTTCCCATGTAAAACATAAAAGAGCGTTTTGTCCAGACTATTCAGTATTTGTCAACCACAGGTGAACAAACCAGCCTCTGAATCATAAATACACTATGTTTGCGTCCAGTAATCCAAACTTGTGGCGTTTATTTAGGACCGCGCACGAATGTAAGCAATCAACCACCCGCAGCGACGAAAATTAACAGTTAATCAGTTTACTGAAAGTGGTTTTGTTTCGTATAGTTTTCATTGTTTGCATACATATATATAGCATACATACATATTAACAAGAAATTGAGTACAATATTAGTTCATTTACCACTAAAATTATCTTATAAATCTTTTGTATGAGATTATATCGGCGTAGGATTTCGTTGCAGGTTCGCCCGCTTCACAATCTGGTTCTACGACGATCGTAGCATCGTGTGTCATCTTGCATCAAATTTATATTCATATTCATATTCATTTATTTCGTAATTCACACTTACACGTCAAAACTTAATAATATAATATCTATCTTTTAATTAATATATATCAAATATAACATTATAGGTTCTAGACCACACTAGGTACTCATACTAGAGTACCTAACCTCAGGATTAATTATTTTAATATTTTTATGACAATGTCATAATATGTATTCAGTAATATAAATACTAAAATTAAAAATACAATGTCAATGTCATGTCAATATACAAAAAAAACTGATTAATTAACAAAAAATATAATAGAATGATTTATATTATGTCATGTATAATTATTAAGAAAGATGTAAATAAAGAAATCCAGCCCCTCTTACCCTTGACCACCCTTGTTAGGAAAACTAGCTCGTGGGCCGGGCCTACGCGCCCGGACAGGTAGGATAAAAAAATATATAATTATTATTATAGTTTGAAAAACTGAAAAAAAACGACTTCAAAATATGCGATTCATTTACATGGATGACATATTTTTACATTTATATTGTTATAAAAAACAAAGTACTGAACTGATTAGATAAAATTTTATATGACCCCTGAAGTATTTTCTACCAAACAAAATAAGAATCCCCGAAATAAAGTTATAATTAGCGAAGTAACCGCTAAACAAACATACAAAAAATAATAAAAAAACATACAGACGAATTGAAAACCTCCTTTTTTATGTTAGTTGGTTAAAAAGCTGATGTGTTGTATGCCTTTGTTTGTAATTTGTAATTTGTAAAACGGAGTGAAATTGCAATGGTTCTCTTTTATTACGGATCCTTTAATTCTTTTAGAGACACACAACAATATATATTTAAAATTAGATTATAGGCAGTATATTTGTACTGTATAAAGCCTCAGAGAATTTTTTAATAGAAAAAATACAATTTTCGCAAAAAAACGCAGATAATAAACTCGTAAAAATCGGCAAGAACTTATTTTGTGAAATTCTTAGATGCTTGGGTATTTTCAAAAAAATTACCAAAAATCTTTCAGTACATAACCAAACAAAATAAATTATATCGCAACAAATAATGCCTTCCTTTTTTGATCATATAGAAATGTGCTAAGGAGCATTATCAAAGATAGAAAACTGCCTACAATTTAACGCATTATTCGAGCTTCAAGCAGACGTTATGAAAATAGCCGGAAATTGCATGTTTTAGCATTTGCAATGTATGCCTTGGGAGTTTGGGAGTCAAGAGCGGCGACCCAGCATCTTTTATTACAATTTAGCTGGTATTTCATCATTTGAGTTTACAATTAGAATGGATGGCTTAACCAAGAATGGTGCTTGTTACTTTGTTTTTAAAATATCGCAATATTTTTTAGGGTTTGGTTGACTGGGAGAGATTGAAAAACATAGAATGTATTCGATATTTTTATAGTTTCTACAAATTTATAGACAGTTCAAAATTTATACACATCCCGATCACTTGATACATATCCCGATCTGTACTTGGGAGCCTTAACCATTTTGGCCTCGGAGGTATCACGTGCGATGGTCAAAATTTTCATACAGTCTTTTTAACCCACTTCAAAAAATGAGGAGGTTCTATGTTCGACTCACAGAATTCGTGGCCTTATTTACATAAGTTCGACTATATTTTTTATGTATGTTCACCGATTACTCCGTCATCTCTGAACTATTTTCTATTTCTTGGATAAAAAATGAAGAGAAAATTCCCGAGGTGGTCCCATAATTATTTTAACAACTTTGCTTTATTATTTTTTGAATAATCTCTAAAAATGTGAATATTTTCATTGGGTGCCTATGTGAAGTGGTTCAGATTATAGAATCGCAGAGTTCCACCGACACGTTTTTCTTTGAAAAAGTGATAAGTGTTGAGGATTATTCTGTAAACACCTGCACATTTTCTAATCTTCCAAGACGAAGCATTTGACAAATTATATTCTTGACACACGGAAAAGCGAACTCGGACGACAGTCTTTTTCTTGAAAAAGTTTATACCTAACCATGTAGAATTTAGTGAGCTCCAATGCGAATTGAAGTCGGTTGCTCAGTTTTTTTCGAAACTATTCACTTTTTTGGTGCTTGTTTGCTTAAACCATTCAAGCGTTGGTGGCGCCACCTGTACACACGCTTTTCAAATTCATTTATTTCAGATATTATTAATCCATAGCTAACAAATCAAATAAAAAAAATTATAAATAAATAAATGTGAAATAAAAAATCATGAATCATTTAAAAACACAAATAAATATATGTCATTAAAATCACCAAAAAGCGTACATATAATGTACCAGCTACTTCTCTTCACAGGTATATTGTAAAAGTCAGTTTAAGGACTTGAGGGAAATGGGCATTTATGTAGCCGATGGGCTGACCCCCTGTCTCTGCAAGCCAACATTTTTACATAATATCCTTTCCCTTCCATCTAACCACGGTCGAATGTGGCGTCAAACGGCCTCGTGGTCTTTGAAGCTCCACCTACCCCGTAAGAGAAGATTAAGATTTTTTAAAGTAAGTTTTTTTTTCATTCATTATCAAATCATTTATTGGAAACACCGGAAATTCACGACATAAAAATAAATTTATTATTAAAATTAAAAGTCCATTAATTTAGAACAGATATTATAAACAGGCAATCCTCCTCTCTCATATGTTGCTGCGCCCGACAGGGTCCATAAGATACGTTTAGTTGATTTACCATTTACCAACATTGTAATAATACTTACTATGAAATAGCAATAAAATATCCGAATTTGAATCTGAAGAGAAATATGCGTTAATTTGTGTTTGTATGTACTAAAGTAGAAACCTTACAGGATCACTTCATTTTCCTGCCGTCTGTTTATCTGTCCATTTCTGTCATTTAATTGTTTTTCCAATACTACAACCAAACTCATTTTATGAATTTAAAACCACATCCTTCCGGTTACAATTCAACCGTACCAAATACTAAGCAAATTCTACGAGATCGAGACAGAAATGAAGAGATACGTAGACGTACAAAAATCACCGATATAGCACAGCGGATTAGCAATTGAAGTGGCAGTGGGCAGGGCACATAGCACATAGAACTGATGACCGATGGGGCCAAAAAGTTCTCGAGTGGAGACCACGCACCGGCAACCGCAGCGTAGGAAGATCAGCCACGAGATGGACAGATGACCTTAAATAAGTGGCGAGAAGACGCTGGATGCAAGCCGCTTCCAATCGGTCTTTTTGGAAATCCATGGGAGAGGCCTATGCCCAGCAGTGAACTTCTTATGTCTGAGATGATGATGATAAAATACTCATAAAATACAATCACCGTTATATCTGTATCTGAAGTCAATAATTTTTGAGACAAAATTGCGTTCTATATCTGACACCAAGACAAGACAGAATACGCGTGTACCTACGTCGTCGTCGTCTACAAAATTAGATTTTACTGTGAATAACATGATTTGTAAAATCAAACCTTGTCGTATATTATAATCAGTGATCTGTATTTTGCATGCCTTTATGCCTACAGCTTTGCATGCCTTTATGCCTACTTCTGTTTTTTTTTTCAGGAATTTGGAGAAACTTTATCCAGATTTTTGACTTTGCTTGCGACTTTTGGATGTGTGCGAGTCGTGTTTGTGCATGACGAGTGTCGGTGGCTCAAATCATTTTTGGCACACATAGTAATAAATGTGTTTATACATATACAATAATATTACACGTGAATCCTCGCGCTCTCGTTTTTTTTATAAAAAGGTGCAGAAAAAGGTAGACGGCTCGCCTGATGGTAAGCGATAACCGTCGCCTATGGACAACTGCAACATCAGTGACATTACTGTTGCTTTGCTAACCCGGAAAGGTGCTTGTAGACACTGTTTTTAAAACGCTCGTTTCTAATTTTAATTACTTAGTTAGATTAAGTAATTAAAATTAGATAAAAACCATAACATAAAACCCTATAAATCTGCTATTTACAAGTTTTAAATTTTTAGTGACTTGTATGATTATTATTTTAATGAATTGATGTTTTATGCGTTAATGCTATTTCAAAAATATATTTATTTGCTATTTTCTATTTAAATAGAAATTTTTGTTTTGTTCTGAAGCATATAAAATGAATTTTCTCATACGGTGCCGTCATATTCGAAAGTTTAATTATTGTCTCTGCCACCTTCTCTGTTTCCTGAGAACTATAATCATTGAATTTTCAAGAGTGAATATGTAACGAGCTCCATCCTCGGCCACATCATCGCTTACCATCAGGTGAGTTGGTAGTAAAACGAAGATCTATTTCACATAAAAAAAAAATTAAAATTGTAACGCTTAAGCGGCAAAATAACAAGAAGAAAAATCAACAAAATAAAAAACTTAATAACAATTTTGTGTTCTGGTGAGATTGCTTTCTGTTTAATAAATATTGAAACCTTCAAAATATCGAAATCTTCAAAATATATAAACACTACCAAAAAGAGCGAAAGACAATACAACGGAATCTAGCAAAATGTTTTCTATATTTCTATCTGTTTCCTTCAAGTGCCGGCTCGATACCTGGGTCTTTATTTGCTCGGAATTATCTTCGGAACCGAGCGAACGGGGAATGTTTTCACATTTTCATGTTTCTTTCAAAATGTAAACAAACCAACAGGATTTCAAATCACACCTTTTTTATCAGCGACTCAAAAAAGGGGTTTCATAAATTTCACGCATGTATCTCTGTATTTCTTTATCTGTACGTGAATACCAACAAACACTCAAACAGACGTAAAATAATTTTGATGCAGAGACCCTTGTTCGCTTTGCTCACTCGGTAAATAACTCGGTAAACACAATAAAACCACAATTAGTATTAAATGGTATTTATCTACTTTTCTTTTCTTTAATATTTGTCTGTTGTACAAAAATAACAAAAAATATTTTTCTCTTTAAAAATAAATCAAGCTAAATTATCCAGTTTCGTCTATAGATACAAATTCAAATTATTTATTTCGCAAAAGATGGGGTGTTTACACTGGGATACATATCTAGAACAAGGTTTTTATTGTACAATTTCAGTTTAGTTCAGTACGCGAGTTTATTACTAGATCCTCCGGATTCTATCCCTTATTTGACTAATAAGAAGGGCTCAATATCATTATGGGATATAAAGTAGTAGGGTCGACGAAATCCTATACAATTTAGCCGTTTTTCTTTTCCATTTTAGTTTATTGCATATTACTTACAAGTTGTATAAATTTATGAATGTGGGAAACAAGAAAATATGCGATCTAATCTGAGGGGGAATATATAGAAAGCGCCATCTCCAGAAATAAAGCAAAAAATTAATTTTATATAAAAAAATTACATTTCCACTTTATCAAAGTAAAAAAAGAACAAGCAAATACAAGTACAAATACAAGTGAATTAGTCGGGAGTTTTCTTAGCTATATTTCATCAAAATCGGTTCTGCCGTTTTTTTTTTCTCGGGAATTTTCTAAACTTATACTTGTAGTTAACCTGCAATGATATATCGATGAATACACGTTGCAGTGATTGTTCAGCTTGTCCTCCGTCATTGTCATGCGTACTTATGCTTTAAAGCAGGGTTTCTCAAATTGGGGTACGCGAACCCCTAGACGCGACAAGATTTATGTAATGGTGGCTTGATGATTGGCAGGCACGTGCGGCACACATGGTGCGCGCGCGCGACTGATATCGTCGCTCGCTTCAACAGTCAATTTTATTATTTTCTGTGGGGATCCTCCCAACGGTGGGGGGATGGTTAATTAGGTCAGGGGTTCGCTGTCATCTAGAAACTTTTACAGGGGTTCGTGGAGCCAAAAGTTTGAGAAACCCTGCTTTAAAGTGACGGGGGGCTTTAAGCCCCGTAGCCTTCTTCCTAGATCCTACACTCCTTAGTAATTTACAGTGCTTTATAATAATTATAAATCACTGTAAGCAACTTTTATAAAGTCCAACACAGATATAATTATTATATCTGTGTTGGAGTTTATAAAAGCTTAATAAGAGCTGGTTCTCGAATCGCTACAGTTTTCCCCCCACCTTGATAAATACAGTAAACAACAACAGGTTACGAGCGAACAGTTCGTGACGTACTCGTAGCTCCAGCTACTCAGCATGACGTTGACTTATGTTCGTCTACTACCGAGTACAGTTGTACGTCTACTACCGAGTACTTTTATGTTTGTTTTATTTATTTATTAGGGAACAACAAACAACTACATCCTATACAGTAATATGAAACTTAGTTGCAATAACTTAATAAAAATGTAGTCAACAATGTTATCCACAGATTAAGTTTATACATGCTGATACGCTTAAGCTAGACGAGCAATTAAACAATAACTAATGTTAAATCACTACAAAAGATAGTATTATTTAAATTTAGATTTAGTTAGTGCCTGAATTGGTATTTTCCTGGAGAAGTAATTAAATTGTATTTTTATTATATTGTTTAGTTTGTTATTCTCCTAGAAGCATAATAAGAACGTTGTATACATTTTATACCTTTTTTTTGTAATATTGTAATTTTCTGTGTATGGGTCAAAGATAATAAATAAATATTGGTGGATATTCACACAACACAATCTAGCCCAAACTAAGCAAAGCTTGTACTATGGAAACTAGATGGTTGATAGAATACATATATACTTTTTTTTTTGTAAATACACACTTATGATACATAGAAACACCCAGACACAGAACAAACATCCATGATCATCAAAAAAATGTTTGCCCTGGATGGGGATCAAACCTACGACCTATTGCTCAAAGATACCTGAAATAAACAGTTTTTTTTTTAATGAATATTATAAACATGTAGGTATGACAGGCATCGAGTCACGCGAAGCATAGCAAAGCTATATAGCGTTTGTACTAATTTTGTGATGTAATTAAGTCTAAATAAAGTTTATAATAGAAAGAAAAAAAGGCCCGGTCAAAAATATTTACAACCTGGGGGCTGGGAGCATGTATGTGATGTACGACTATACTAATATAAGAAAATATATGAAAATATTTACTTCTATTTTATTCTTAGTAGACGATCAACAAGGGTTTTAGTTGTAGCAATTCATAATATATCCCAGCAAAAAAAATAATTATAATCAGTACATCAATCTAAATTTATCTTGGTGATGATTTTCAAAACAATTATTGGATTTCGAAAAAAAACTTTTACCTGCCCCTTTGATACTCCACTTGAAAATTACTCAATGCGCATTGCGCACCCAAAGTTAACGAAATTTTAAAAATATCGATTATGTACACGCGGATAGTTTTAACCGACTTTAAAAAGGAGGTAATTTTACTGTTCTTTTTCACCGCATAACTCCGTTGTACCGCATAGCTCCGCATAACTCCGATTTATAAAATTATTTGTTTGTTTTAAGGTATATATACTTTCAAATTGGTCCTATCTCTATTTTATCAAAATCGGTTTAGTGGTTTGGTCTTTAAAACATTATTACTATGACTGTAAAATTACTGTAAACCAAGAAAAAGGAATTGCGCATTATGAAGTAGTTTGTTTCAGTTTTTTTAAACTACATAATTAAGTACAATAATTATAAGATTTATCTTTTTTATAGGCGCAAGCGACAAAATTAGATATCTGATTTTAATAAAAATCAGGTACCACAATAACTTATAACAATAACTCATCCTAAAAACAAATTTCAATAAGATTCAGTTATAAACTTGGCAACATATTGTGTTTTACTGTTCAAGTAACATAAAAAGCAATAATAAAATAAAACATGTCCCCAAAACGCACGTCCAAGCGATATTTCTCACGCACACGTGCAATAAAGTCAACCTTTACTATTAAAGTGATATAATAGACCTTCGAGCATCGCAACCAAATAATATTCTGACAAGTGGAACATTGTAGCAGTCTCATCCGAAAGCTTTCTGAAGCTAAAACATATTTTTTTATCAATAAAATATTTAACCTTGACCTGTGCTCACCCGATGTCAAGTGACCGTTCTGTGGTTGCGGTCTACTATGGAGTACCTACGCTTGCCTAGAAGGGACCTATACACTCCCAATTCAAAGATATCCAAATTATATAATCTAGTAAAAATAAATCCGTTTGTATGGAGCAGATCACAGTATTTGCAACTGGGGGGATTCTTTGAAGTTATGATAGGAAAATAACTAAAAATCATAAATCAACAATAATCCCCGATTTATAGACTAGCTTCGTTCCGTGGTTTCACTCGCGTAGTTATGAAAAACGGTGATGATTATGATGATGATAAGTAGCTTATGTCCGTCTCCAGGTCCAAATCTATCTCTATATAAATTTTCATAATGATCGGTTCAGCCGGTTGAGCGTGTAAAGGTAACAAAATTAGCTTTTATAAATAATATAATTATGAAATTGTGTCAAATGTATTTCCACCAGTACATTCATATAAATAACAATATACTTAGTTGTCTTTTATGTTGTCACAAATCTTATTTTTACTAGACTAATATCCATTCAGAAATATCCATTCAGTGAAGCGTAATCCACATTTTGGTACTTACTGTATATTCCTAACTAATATTATAAAAACTAAAGTTACTCTGTCTGTATGTCACTCTGTAAGTTACTCTGTCTGTATGTCACTCTGTTTGTTACAATTTCATGAGTAAACTACTGAAGGGATCATAGTGAAATTTGATGAATAAATTCTGTACGCATCGGGGAAGAACATAGAAAACATTTTTGGTTTCAACAAAATGTCCCTTTTTCCCCGACTGCGCAAGGAGTGTTATGTTTTTCGAGTGTAGGAAGTAATATAGAAACATACATACAAACAACGGAAAGATAACCGCCCTTCTTGCGTAGTCGGGTATAAATTGAGGTGACATTATAACGAAAATACAGTCAAACATCACAAAATTATACGAATTTGTCATAGTACTACAGAACCCTGCAAAGCTACTAAGCTTGTCATCATACCCGATAAGCTCTAATTTAAGTAAATAAATACTGTTTCGTACTGCAACTGGTCAAATAACTCAATTTTAAAAACTTTGTTACGGTTTGAAAATTTCACACTCGCTGGGAAACGGAAAAGAAAACCTATTTCAGTTTGCGTTCGTTGTTGTCGCGGTAAACAAGTTCCTCTAACTTCCTTCGTTTTATTTTATTAGCTTTGTGATGGGAAAATATGTTTCATTAAAAAAAAAAAAAAGATTCATATGATGTTGTATTTTTCAGAACATCAGCGAATCTCCTTGGCTAACCGTTTCGCAAATAATGACTGAATTAATGACAAGAAAATAGTTTTTTTTTTAATGCTTAAAAGATACTTAATTTCAGCTCGTCTGGTGTAAAGTAATGCTGTAGTCTAACTTAGCCAGCACATAGCGTACCCTAATCCAGAACATGTAAGCTCATGTAGGGCCGCTCTGGGATACACCGTTAGTTGCTTGACGAAACATTGGTGCCATGCTATTTTTAACCGACTTCAAAAAGAAGGAGGTTATCAATTCGACCTGTATGTTTGTAATATTGTCAGAATTGCACAATTTTTGTATATGTTAGTCTATACCAGCTTCTAAACATGTGTGCCAAATTTCATTAGTGTATGTATGTTTGTCAACGCATTACGCAGAAACTAGAAGTCGTATTCCAAAAATTCTTATTTTTATTGAATAAAGTATCTTTCAACTTAGGAGTCACTGTAAGTTTTATCAAAATCGGTTCAGTAGTTTTCAAGATATGGGCTTTTGGGCACTCACTTCGTTCATCGCAACTGCAGAGCAGTATCTACACCTTATATTTAAATTGTTTATTAGACAGTGACATGAGCGGTGATGAATACTATTAAAAATGAATAAATAAAAGTAATTTAAAAAAATTAAACCGACTTCAAACTGAAAAGAGAGAAATAATACGAAGAAAACGATACTAGGCGTCTACCTAAGTAGGTACGTAAACGAACTATTTTTGAGGTCGGTGTCTGTATAGGACTTACTTGATGACTGTTTAGGCCTGACACCTACTTAGATACTACTGACTACCTACAACCCAAGTCCAAACCCCCCGAAATATCCCGGCCATTATCAAAAATCCTTCCGCCCGCGCACCCCCCCCCCCCTCCTTATGAGAGCTAAACCCCCCCCCCCCCCCCATCCTCGAAATGAATTCCTGGCTACGGCCTTACTTGCTATATTCAAGAAACGATAGTGAAACTACTAGTAATTGCTTTCAATTCCGAATTATTTATTAAAGCCCAGCAAGTGAGCATTCCCGACGTACAGTACTAAAGATCTACATTCACAATGCTAAAAGCTATCAACGTCAGAGAGTCACAAGTCTCCAGACACATCACATCACACTTTAACAGGCGTTTCAGCAAGCAATATCCCTAGAGACCACGGAGGATAAGGATAAATAAAAGGAGGTGGTATAAACAAACTGAATATCTGCACCGCTGTTATATGTTTTTTGCGCTTGACATTTGATAGCAGTTCATGATGGAGCCCACTTACCCAGAGGAAACATTTACATAATACTTAGATATCATCATCATCATCGTCTCAGCCACAAGAAGTTCGCTGCTGGAGATACCCCTGTGGATTTCGAAAACGATCGTCGGAAGCTGCTTGCATCCAGCGTTTTCCTACCACTTGTATTTAGTCTTCTGTGTACCTTGTAGCTGGACTTGCCACGCTGCGCTTGCCTGTGGTCTTCACTTAGGCTAGTATTACCACTAGTTTACTAGTCTCTATTAATCTATTAAAAATATTTAGATTTACATACACCGACATATAGGAAAGATCCATTCTAAAAGCTTATTCCACAATTTTACAGAACTTGCGATTGGAGTAGAATTAAATTATTGTGTTCGAATTTTTAGAATGCTTTCTAGGCCACAGTTAAAAAGCATCTTCGATTCGTTTTTTTCACCGGATTCGCGGTGGCGTATGGTTTTGTAATGGGTGTGTATAGACGCACCGGACATCGGTCTGGCGAAACCCGGACCGGACCGACGTCCGGTGCGTCTACACACACCCATTATAAACCATACGCCACCGCGAATTCTGTGAAATTTCGGTCCGATGTCCGGGAAAAAAACGGACGTCTACAAGCGGCCTTACTATCTTGAATCACACCATCACTTAACACCACACGAGCTAAAATCTTGAATGACTTAACACCAAGTGAGCTAAATTCAAATGCCTAGCTTGTCGGCCATAACAAAACCCACTTCACCTAGCCACTTGTGTCACGTCACTGTGACCAAAATTATTACTTTACCATGTCTTATTTGTATCTATTCTATGTCAGAGACAAGAACATCAAGTAACCAAGCGGAACTGGCGACAATCGCAGAGCAACCGTCAAGGATCCATCAGGTTATATAGCTGAGTAATATTATTGGTGTCGAGCACGTCAGTCTGTCAGTACGCGCCCCAGCTTAAGGTTATTGAGTGTCTGTTGTAGGCAATCCGATGGCTGTATTCAGAAATCTGAATAACATATTGTTCTCCGCTTGATAAAAAATCGAGAAAAATAGTTTCTGAAAAGCTAGTCGTAAGATAAAAGTGTCGACGTGTACCTTTCACTCAATTGAACCAATGAAATGAAATAAAAGTTGTCAGAATCGTATTAGGGTTCTGCTGTAGGTAATAGGAGTTCACTGATATATATTATGTAGATTCTACTGGCTCAGTCTCAACTTCTCTTCTCCTTCTCAAATGATAGATGACGATCATTGCTGAGCATAGGCCATTCGAATTCCGATCTAAGGACCTTGCAGACCTAAAATGCGCGCAGTCACATAATTTCCGAATGCAATTCCAACCAGATAGATTACGGGTGCTAGTCTCTTCAAATTAACAATGCTCCTTTTTCCCCCTGACCAAGTTTTCTTTCACAATAAATGTAACTTCCTGTTTAATTTTCTATTCAGCCAGTTTATTCCTTGCCCTCGCTTCCAACACATTTCTAATGTCTCAATCGCTCCCCGAATATTTCAGTACATATTTTAAATTCTCAACGATTATTTTAAAACTACTTCAAGCCGTTCCGTTATACGGGTTGCCGGTTCCCGCTCCAATAATTTTGGCTCGACTCAAAAGACCCAAACATTTTATGTTTTAAGCAAACACGAAATGATTTCATTCAAAACTCGTTCATTTATATAAAACTTTAGAGCCATTTTCGGTATGGGAGCTTAGAGTTACTTTAGCCACGCTTGCCACTAAGCCCATCTAAACAGTACAACCAACCTAGAGTGATGTAAAGTTAACAACTGGAATAGACAGCGATTAGTAATTCTGTAACTAAGCAGGCGTGTACTTGTTAGTAGTTCAGTTCATAGTAGATAGGTGGCGCTGAATCAGTGACGATAGGCACCCACTCATTATACGAATAGCAGATTCTTTCACTGGTTAATCAATCCGTAATCCTAAAAACTTTCACTCACTTTACTCGATCGGACAGTTATTTATGAAACATTAAAAAAAATGCTAAATGTAGCCTCATGATAATTCGATACACACCCAGAAGTGAGAAAGTTTATCATAAAGTTAACTTCGTTAATTGTTAATTCGTCACTCAAGAAATCATCTTCGTTAAATGTTGAGAATTAACTCGTGAACACGAGCTGCTTGCGAAGGCTGGACTACTTGGCGTACACAGTATACACGGATGCACGCGGAGTTAAATATAAAATTTGTTTTCCTTTTATATAAATAAATAAATTAATTTTAAAAAAAACTTGATAACGATGCGTCATCGTGCCTCTCTATATCGCTTGTTCCGACCCCGAAGTCAAAAAGGACAGGAATAAACATACACACTTCAAAAATATCGAATATTTACAGCCGTGCATAACCTCTCATCAGTCACTTGTTAAGGGTTTGACTGAGTATTTATTTATTTACATTAATCAAGCGTGTATATCTGGCGCCACCAACGCTTGATTTATCGATTTATATTTTACATAATTTCATGACCTGACGTTTCGAATACTTTGCAGCGTCCGTGGTCACATGTAATAATACGCGATAAACTCATTTTTTTTTTCAATGAACGGTTGATTGATTAAACCAAAACAAGACTGTTCAGAAATTTCCCACATCTCACATGACATACCTGTGACCAAATCAGTTAAGACTCCCAGGAACTGATTGGAGTGTTGCGGGTTCAAATTCTATCGGATATTAATAATTTTTAAATCTTTAAGTACGGAAAAACACTTCAAACATCGAATAATTCTTCAAAACTTAGGGCTGGTACTTCCAGTTACCCGTTATCAATGTTGTGCGTTCTAAACAAGTGCTCGTAAATTACGTATCGTTTGTGTAAGTACTTCTCGCTCACCTGACTTAACTTCGTCTCAGGATCGGTAGAAAAGTTTGCCGATACATTAATCTAACTGAAGTAGGCTCTAACTTCATGTTTTACACTCTATGGGCACTTTATCGTTTGTACGTAAATTAAGATATTTATTAACAGCTCTAATGGCCATACAGAAATGATAATCATACGGCCTTACCGAAAAACGTTACTTAACTTTAAGTAATGCTTAACATATTTACCCGACTGCGTAAGAAGAAGGGTTATGTTTTTCGAGTATGTATGTATGTATGTATATTTCTTTGACACGCCCTAGAGCCTAAACGGCTTGACCGATTTTGATGTGAGTGGTGTCAATAGATTCTTCTTAGTTGTGAGAGTGACACTGGGTACATGAAAATTAAAAGAAAATCATAAGTTAGGCTGCAAAAACCTCTTTTCTTCAGTCGGGTATTTTGTTTTTCTTTTAACATTGATACTTGTTTGTCAACTTATCGCTTACACGTAATGACACTTGCGGAAAGAAGACAGAGAATTTAAGACGATGGTTAAAGTTAAGTAACGTTTTTCGGTAAGGCCTATAGTGGTCACACGGCGCGTTGCGTAGACGCAACGCACACACGACTGAACTGCAGCCCCCGAGACGAAGCGGGCGGGGTTGTACTCATTGCGTTGCGACGCCCGGAACGGCAGCGCTCAGTTGTTTGTGCGTTGATGGGAGGCCCGGACATACGCAAGCTCATTTAGTTTTTTCAGCTTTAGTATTTTTTTTATGCAATAGAAAATTAATCATGCTTTTTTTTTTAAAGAAAAATAATTGTATTTTTACTCCTATTGTAAATGGTTGAGCTCCGCAGTTGTAACCACGCTAATTACCTAAATATCGTACGGGAACTTTTCACGTTTTCGCAATATAATGTAGGTAGTCTATGTGTTAAACCAGGCCACTTCCGTACTAAATTCAAATTCGTTCAACAATTTTAGCGTAAAACATAAAGAATCACACGTACATATGTAGTAACATTCGCTTTTATAATTTTAGTGAAAGTAAAATGTCGTTTTATTTCTAGCAATAGAACGATAAATTTTAAAATCAACTTACAGAAATGGTTTGCAGATAAGGCTTTTTAAAATCTAGATGAGTATTTTAAATATACAAGCCCATTTAATTACCTATTTATAACTTAATGATAATATTTATGTTCATATTTTATATATATAAATAGCCATTTATAAAATGTTAGTTGTAGGTAGTAACAATAATAGATTTATAATTTTTCATATAAAAATAGCCAAAGAAAATCCACAGAGTAATACTATTAACATTAATAGGTACATATTTTTTTTTTCAAATTATGTAACCAAAGATTTTCATTTGTTAATATTATTATTAACTTCTATTTAGTATTATAATCATAGTATATTAAGAAGTTAATGTTGCACGCCCGCAATGAGTAAAACTGTTGAAACTAATATTTTTTAATAACTCTGTACACAGTTATAAGCAATAAATTATATTCTATTATGTTCTATTCATTTGTAGATTTTTTATTTTATTTTTAACACTTTAATTAAACATCATTTTCAAATGCTGAATTACGTTGGAATCTTTAAAAAAACTATTGTGAAATCTGTTTTTTTTTTCTTTATTTTTTCCATAAAATCAGTTCCGCTGGTACACAAAAAAACCGACAAACCATGTTAATATTTAAACACGTCATCTAAATAACAGCAGGAACACAATGCCATTGTTTTTTACCTGTATCATCTTTCCCCAAAAATACGCTTCAATTTCTCCTTGCACAAACAAGGTGAACGGTAAATTACTAACACAGTTACCACCGTTCCCTTCATTACATTTCCGTTAGCGGCGTATAAATCTACGTGTATCTATACCGTGGAACCATGTTAACCACGTAGTTACCGAAAGTGCCACAATCGCATGTTGTAACTTACTTGTCTTGCAATGTTGTTAGTTCTCCTATTTTCTCACTGCGCGTTTATGTTGGGCGTAGCGTACGATGCGGCTAACCGCCGGTACCTTTGCTTGCACGTAACTGCGTGGTCGTCCTACTGCTTCCCATAAAACAAATGTAGGTATCTTATTCAATGGGTAATTTAAAACCAATCTTGTAATGAGCTATTTATTAGTTGTATCGCCCATGTAGGTTTTCTTTATTTTTTATCAGGGTAACATTAACCGGTGAAAAAAGAGATTCTCAATCTGAAAAATCTGTACTAATGTACACTATGATTTAATGTACACTAATTTCTTATTTTTATTTCATCATCATAATCTCAGCCATAACAAGTTCACTGCTGGACATAGGCCTCCCCCATGGATTTCCAAAAAGACCGATTGGAAGCGGCTTGCAGCGTCTTCCCGACACTTGTATGAGGTCATCTGTCCATCTCGTGGCTGGTCTTCCTACGCTGCGTTTGCCGGTACGTGGTCTCCACTCGAGAACGTTTCGGCCCCATCGGCCATCAGTTCTACGTGCTATGTGCCCTGCCCACTGCCAATTCAACTTGCTAATCCGCTGTGCTATATCGGTGACTTTTGTACGTCTACGTATCTCTTCATTTCTGATTCGATCTCGTAGAGAGACTCCGAGCATAGCTCTCTCCAAAGCTCGTTGCGCGACCTTAAGCTTCCTATTTTTATTTACCGACTTCCAAAAAGATGAAGGTTATCAATTCGGGCTGTATGTTTTTTTGTATGTTTGTTCACCGATTACTCAGCCAATTGTGTATTTGATTTGATGATTCTTTTTGCATTTGGTAGATCAAACTTCAGAGTTAGTATCATATAAATTTTATCGAAATTGATGCAGTGCGGTTTTTATAACAAAATAACTGGTAAAATATCATCCAAGCGCCTGTAGAAAAGTGAATAGCAAGTCGCGTATGTGCGTATATTGCGTATTTTGAAGTCAGGTTTGACAGTTTTTTAAACTATAATTATTTTCTTGGTAAAATTCATAAAACCATGATTGGCCAAATGACAAAATCAAATCAAATGATTTTTTTTATCAATGTACGTAACTGCAAAATGTTGCCAATGCTCGCGAAAGGGTAGAATATAATGACATATCGCGAATCAGACTCGATCAAGCTGTTTAAAAAAAATATATTAAAAAATATGTTGTTTTTTGTGTGAAATGTATTAGTTTGATGTTTTATAAGAAAGTGACATATGGCAATCAGGATATTCAAATAAATGTAACGATATTTTATAGATTACAAGAATACATTTAGAAAACTTAAAAAAGCCCCCGGCAAAAGAAAATACGGATTAACCGATTTTGATGAAACATGGCTCTTGCTGAAATCCTCTTTCAAACAAAAAAAAAACTACATCTAAATCGGTCCATTCATTTAAGACCTACGATGCCACAGATACACACACGTCAAACTTATAACACCCCGCTTTTTGGATCGGGGGTTAAAGCCGCTTCAGCTATAAGACATATTACTAAAGGCATACATATAAACTTATTTTGAATTCATAAGTAAATACATACATACACCTGAAAACTATCGCTTTATCAGCTAAAAAGTAGCTAAATTATCATGACCTTTATGTTCTAGACAGCACTAACCTTGTAGACTACATTATTGTAAGGTCCATTCATCTTCGTCTGATCCATTCGAAGCTATTCAAATGCGATACAAGACACGTAATACTGCTTAGACACGACTATTCTGACGAAATACTCTAATGCTTAGGTCTGTTCAATTCGAAGTCTAAGCCTAGCTTAAGATTGAATTAAAGGTGTTGAATAACTTAATTCGTAGCTATCTAAAAGATATTAATTGCATTATTAGCTAACGATCAGCCCTCGCTTTGTATGAGTGTAAATTATGATAGAAAACGTGTGGCATGACAGCATAACTGTTAAACTGTTAAACTAAACGTCACGCGTTTAGGGTTCCATAGTAACTATGAAGAATCCTTATAAATTCACCATTTCCGTCTGTCTCTTCGTATGTCTCAGCAATTTTACTCAGATACTATCACCATCATCGTCATCTCAGCCATAAGAAGTCCACTGCTGGACATAGGCCTACCCCACGGATTTCCAAAAAGACCGATTGGAAGCGACCTGCATCCAGCGTCTTCCCGCCACTTGTACCTATAAGATCATCTGTCCATCTCGTGACCACTCCACTCCACTCGAGAATTTTTCGGCCCGATCGGCCATCAGTTCTACGTGCTATGTGCCTGCCCACTGCCACAGAGACTACCAGCTCCACATAAAAGTAATTTGTATGTAGATGTGTTTTGTAAGCCGCTACTTTTCTCAGATGTGTGTGTGCGAGATATACCTTAGCCCGCCAAGGTGAAAAAAAATGTAAATTTAAATTTTACAATTTTACACCAATTAATTTATTCAATCTAAATAAATAAATCTCCCCCTTTGGTTGTAATCATAGGAAACCCAATAGATAACAGTTGTAAAAGTATACCGGAAGCTTTGTTAGGCCGTTGAACTTTGCCTAAACAAAGTATGATATTTTATGTGTCAGATTTTCTACGCTTAGAAAACAGGAAATAGAAAAGTCAAGTGTTAAGATATTTACGTCTATCAAACGGTTTAGTAGCACAATAAAAATAGCGGTAGTACATAAAACGCTTCGTATATTTATAAGCTAAACATGTATTTATTTTCGCAAGAAAACAGTTGCGTAGAATCGGAGCTATAGTAATATATACCTACCATGTATTTATTTTTGTAATAATTATAGTTTAAAAACTGAAGCAACCGACATCTCATGGATGCCATTGTCAGAACGGGACCAAATTGAAATGGGATGCACTAGCTTTCAAATAAAAATTAATCGTCAAAATCGGTTCACCAGTCGAAAGTTTTGAGGTAACAAACATACAAAAAAAAATACAGTCGAATTAAGAACCTCCTCCTTTTTTTAAGTCGGTTGAAAAGCGCAACCCAACAGTAGTGGGATCAATTTATAAAACAATATCTGGTTTTGAATTCTGAATTCGGATAGCAAGAAGTTTATTCTATGCAAGGGCGTTGCCAAGTGCTTCATACACAAACTAGCAAATAACTAGTTAAAACTAGTAAATAACTGCACTTTAAGGATAAGTTCAGCTATTTTAACTATTTATTCTGTACATTGACTATTTGTCAGTTACTTAGGTATATAGACTAAAATTGCTGGTAACACATACGGCATTTTTATTTTCAACTGCCGTTACGAGTGGTGCAAACAGACTTTTATCCGAGCTGTTCTCGAATGCCAGTTATTTGTCGTGGCTCCCTGAGTGTTTGCATTAAGTATATTTAGTGCACTAGAAATGTCACGCTTAGGACTTGCCGTGAGAAACTAAATATTACTCGACGGTTACTTTTAAAACAGGTCAGGAGTGTCTATTATGTAAGTTAGTGTGACTTTTAAATGGTTTTTGAAGTGAAAACTTCTTTAGCCGCATTGTGCATTTTTGGGATGGGTAAAAAACATTAAACTCGCGTCAGATCGTCAGATTGTAAGACGGACAGTCAGAAACCTATTCTAACGTTCTGCATTTAAAGTTCATTATTGTATGTACAAGTTTGTCCTTCTAGCATGACGTCATTTCATTGCGCCGAATGCTTATTATCGACACATGCACGTAAGACTCGTTAGCTCAATAGGTTAGAGCACCGATATAAATTTCAATTTGTCAATCGGAGGGCGGAGGTTCAAAAGTTCATTAGTTAACAAAACAGTAAGTTTTTTTAATCATTTATATAGTTTTACGTTTATCCCCGACTCGCCTAATGTAGAACAATGACGCTATGTAGTGGTCTGCGATGAAGCGCTCTACCCCAGAAGAAACCTATTCACTAGCGATTTAAAGACACTTAACATACAAACTAGGGCAAACTGGTTCGGATGTCTTATACCGCAATTTTTAGTTTTTAACTCCCGATCCAAAAAGAGGGGTTACAAGTTTCACTTATCTGTGTATCTGTATATTTGTGTGTCTTACTGTGGCATCGTAGCTCTCAAATGGACCGATTTTGATCTATAATTTTTTTCTTTAGGTATTTGAAAGAGGATTACGTCTAGATTGGTATTAGCTATGTTTTATCAAAATATGTTTAGTTTTTTTTTTGTCGGGGTTTTTTGTGTATTCTAAACTTATACTAATTGTATTTTATTACATAAAAGACAGCGTGTTTTATTACATTGAGTAAATATGTCATTCAATATTTAATCTTTATAAAACAAATATCTAAATTTTGTACAACACTTTTTTAGGCTTATTCGAATATTTAAAAAAAATAGCCAAAGTTTATTCTCGATCTTGAAATAGAGAAGTTAGTATTACACGTAAAAAACTAAGAAAACCTTTTACAAAAGCGCTACCAAATTTTACAAGTATCAATGAATTATTTGCTATCCCAAAACTCCAGACGAAAGCCGAAAAATCAACAAGTCGTCCAACTTTTCTTCCCTGAATACCTGAATTGAAAACCGAAACCCCTTGAATGGAAAATTGGCTTCAATAGAAAGACTATAAAGCACTTTGCAGAAAAGTTTTACCCCTGTACAAGTTTGAGCCGGCAGGTTGATTTTCCGGACGCGAGGGACTCGATTTGAAAACTGACAGGCTGTTGAATGGTAATAGAGCGTCTTCAACGGCAGATTGGTTGGAGGCAAACGGCTATAAAGAGTTCGGGCAGACGAGCAACTTTTAGCATGAGCGATTGGCGGTTCAGTCGCTTTCGCGCGGTCGTAAGGTTCATTTAGAGTAGCGTTTAAAAAGCGTTATGATAAGATTGATCCCATCAAAAACATAATACTTATGTACAAAAAGCCAAGTCGAGCTGCGTTCTACCACAAAAATTTGTGAGATCTAATGAAAAACCAAGTCGGTTAAATTTAGTACTATTTATGAGAGCATTTATCCAACTATTTTGTAAGAAATTGTGACCTAATTAGTTAACTAACAACTTTTGTAGTAACCATATCGATATTAGATATCTTTATTTCTTTAATAAGATTGATTTCACGTTTACACTAGGCGCACTTATTATATACACATCGTAGCACGCGTTTTTATGATAGCGCGCGTTCAATGCTTGTTAAGCACTTATTATCTAGGCTTCCAGTCTGCTATTTCAACTGTCCCTAAAAATATAATGTTAATCGTAAATCCAGTAGCAGACTTACATTTCATATAAAAAGCCTTCAGGCTGCAATTGGACAATTTAATAGTCACTGACACAAGATTTACTAACAACTGAAATATCAACCACTTGCTCAATGCAACCATAAATAATAGACTTGAACGGCATCTGCAAAATACGTATTTTTTTTAAGAAAAATAAATTTTGGAATCGGCCTGTAAGCTTTGTTCCAGTTTCAAAATTGCCAGCCGCAAATGCTAAAAGTTGCTAGTCTGCTCGAGCCCAAAATGGATATTTTCTGAGTCGTTGCCGGCAATCAGATCCGTGGATCGGTCCCGCTGCAATTTTACGCATTGATTGGCGGGAACAGTTCGTTTCACGCTTTTATACGACACGCTGAACAGAAATGTAAATAAATTGTGCATTGGTGAAAAAATGCTTTGTGTTCGAAATTGGCAAGGAAGTTAGTACTTAGCAAAAATATTTTTTATTTCTGTATGGTAGATCACTTACTGTTATATAAAGGTTTTCTAAAATTTACTAAATACGTCTAATCAAAAATGAGAACATATTCTAAAAAAACAGTTGTAAGGAAACTTTGTATTTACAAAGTTTCCTTACAACTGTTTTTTAGTAAGTTTTTTGAGTTTTTGGTTAATTTGACATTTGTCAAATTAACCAAAAACTCTTTATAGTATCTGTTCGCTAGCGACAATTTTTCTTCTCCGTGTGAATATAAAAGAAATATGACAGTAAGAGGAAATTGTTTGTAGTTTATGAAGTCCTCCGTAATGAGGTTCCGTTATTGCATCGAACGGCGATCGGAAGCTGCAACGGATAGCGCCGTGTAACTACATGAACCGTTATACGCCGTTAGCTACTGTAAAAACAATACATGGATACAAAAACTGCTTTTCTGCAGTCGGGTATTTTGTTTTTCTTTTAACATAGATACTAGTTATTATTAAGAATATCTTTCAAATGGTCTCATCAAAATCCGTTTATTAGTTTAGTTTTTAAACAAAGTAACTGAAACAAATACTTATATAGCATACAAGTAAATAAAATTGCGTATTTTGTAGTCGGTTGTTTCAGGTTTTTAAATTATAAGAATTTCTGTACAATAAATTGTCTTTGTATTAGTTTTGACTGAGACATGACTAGTTGACCGTGGCTTATCTTATTTAGTCAATAGTTTAATGCATTCATTATAGGTTACATGGAGATGTTACAGTACATGTTTGTTTTTAGTAATATAACGACCCTGGTAGGGTGTAGCAACTGGTACGGAACAGTTAATTCGATAATTTTTTTATCATTAAAAAACTCGCCTAAGGTATAGTAACACTTATTAATTAATATACGTTTGAGGGTTTGGGCAAACTCCTGTTCATTTTCAATTTCTTGTAATTGTTGTGGCAACTTATTATATATTTTAATGGCCATAGCATGAGGGCCAGAGCTATGCATTATTAATTTGGACGTTGGTAATATTAGGTTATGTTTGTATTGTGATCTTAATTGATATTCTCTTTTATGATCTAGCTTGGTAAAAATCTGAGGATGTTTAAATAAATTTACAGTTTTCTAGGATGTATACACATGTAATTGTTAAGATTTTTAATTTGATGAAAAGTGGCCGGTGGAAATTATATATACGTATGTCAGGTAATTCACAGTCAGTTTGTATAAACAGGGCTGACAAAAAAAGTCAGGTAATTTGATATTGGCAATGATACGAATGCATTTTTTTGTAATATAAATAGATCTTTCACATCTACACTGTGTCCTCAGAGTATTATTCCATATTGAATCCATGAAATTGCGTACGTGAAATAAGCTGTAGTGGCTGTATCCTGGTCAGTTGGTCGCCGGAGTTCTCTGAGGGCGTATGTGAAGCTCGACAGCTTAGCTTCAAGTTTTTTAATATGTTTTTCCCAATTTAGGTGCTTGTCAATGTCTAAACCTAGAAGCGTAGCTGTGTCGACGCTTTCAAATTTTTTATTATTGTATGAGTAGTGAATGTCAAGAGGCGCTTTTTGATATGGTCTAAATTGTATTAAAGCAGTTTTTGATAAGTTTATGTCAAGATTATGTGCCGTCATCCAGCTGGTCACGTTATTGAAAATGTCGTTTAGTTTATCATGAATATTAACATTATTCTTGCAAGATGTCAGAATAGATATATCGTCCGCGAAGAGTACACAGGATTCGTAATTTTTTTTCGTTAGTAAATCGTTAATATATATTACGGACGGACGGACAGACGGACGAACGGACGGACGGACAGACAGCGGAGTCTTAGTAATAGGGTCTCGTTTTTACCCTTTGGTTAAGGAACCCTAAAAACAAGCCTCTCTTCGAATACATCAGTCAACACGCTCAACCTATAAATTTGCTACAAGCAACCACTTGACGAGAGCCCAACTTTATTAATTCGTCTTACTTTACTGGATTAGTAAGTTTATTAATAATTTCCAGTAACTACGTTAGACAGCTCGGTGCAGAATAATTTGATGGTGTCGAGTAATCAACAGCAAGTGTAGCTTGGATTAGGGTCAGAACCCACTAGCACGCCATTTATGAAGGATTTGATACATAAAAGCGGCTTGTCGGTTAAAGCCAACGCTCACAGAGCGTGCGTGTATGTATGTGCAATGATTTCCTGTTGGTAGTAAGTGCTTTTTCTCGCTCACGCATACTTACGCTACATTATTGAAGGTATAAAATTACTGACTAGACATTCGAAAAATCGGGTATGTATAAAACTAGAGACTAGCATTATTAGCATTCAGCAAAAAAAATACTATTTCTTATGTATGCAAATATGGAATGAAAATACAATGTACTTGAATCAATTTCACAATTGAAAACATGTTTGAAGCAAAAGCATTTTTCATTGCATTAACAAAAGCTTGTACCTAAAAAGCTTTTTTTAGATTATCTTGTTTACTTTAAAACTTGTTTACTTTAAAACGTAATTATAGTTATAGTGACTAGTGTTATACTTTAAAATATAATAGAGAATTTAATTTTCGATTATATTTTCACCGCAACACCTCAGTGCAGTCACGTCCTTAGAGAGAGCCGATCAGTTTGTTGTGTAAGCTCCCAGATGATGGCTTATTGGGAAGCCCGAGTCTTCGATAAGCTGCTTCCACTCGCCGGAACCAATTAACACTCTAAAAATATTTTTAACTAAGAACTAACTACACTTTTTAATTGACGGTGAAACTAAAAGACTCCTATCTGTTGGATTAGTTTGTGCTATTGTACATTGTCGTAACACAGTAGATTAAGTTGAAGTAGCAGTGGGTTGGGGAAATAGTACGTAGAACTCATCATCATCATCTCAGCCACAAGAAGTCCATTGCTGGACATAGGCCTCCACCATGGATCTCCAGAAAGACCAGTTGGAAACGGCCTGCATCCAGCGTCTTCCTGCCACTTGTATATCTTCTGTCCACCTTGTGGCTGACCTTCCTACGCTGCGCTTGACGGTTCGTGGTCTCCACTCGAGAACTTTTCGGCCCAATCGGCCGTCAATTCTACGTGCTATGTGCCTTGGTTGCCTAACCTAACCACTGCCACTTCAACTAGCTAATCCACTGTGCTAAGTCGGTGACTTTCGTACATCTACGGATCTCTTCTTTTCTGGTAAGGTCTTGTAGAGAGATCCTAAGCATAGCCCTCTCCATGTAGGACTCAAGGGGCCAAAAAGTTATCGTGGTGCAGTGCAAGTGCAGCGTAGGACGACCAGCCACAAAATAGACAGTGGGCCACATACAAGTATCAGGAAGACGTTGGATTCAAACCGCTTCCATCAGGTCTTTTTGGAAATCCATGGGGAAACACTTTTTTAAACTATCACGGTCATTCATTAAAACACTAAATAAATAATAATAATAAATATATCTTTATTGTACACCAAACATTACAATATTAACACTATTATTATTAACGGGATATTTACCGTGATTTGCGTTAATTTTGAGCTCCCCATATTTCGGCACAGTTACATGCATCATGTTCCCGGGCGACTGAATAATGCGGATGGATGATACGGTTAAGAGCAGACATCTGTCTATCCTCTTTCTTTGTCTTTTACTGCTGGTAAATATCCCGTTAATAATAATAGTGTTTAATCCATGGGTGAGGCCTATGCCCAGCAGTGGACTTCTTGTGGTTGAGCTGATGATGATGAATCAAGAAAATCGCGAATCTTGTTATTGCAGTGTTTACCACTATAACTAAGACAAAATCTTGTCGTAAATGAGAGTAACGTTGCACACGCTACACTGATATCGGACAATAAGATGTTATCAGAAAATAATCGTCTAAGAGCCTTGCACTGCAGTAAGAGCTTAGTCTTATCTAACGAACCCTAATCCATTGGAAAGACAAAGCTAATGAGACGAGAAATACGATGGCTGCAGACTAAAAAAATAATCATGCAGGTCTAGGATGGGCGCCACGACACAATTTACTCTAATGTTATTGCCGTGCGTGAATTGACAAGACTACGAAGCTCTATAGGTCTGTCTCTTTTTAACTCGACAAAAAAGAGGAAGAGAAATTTTCGTTACAAATGTTTTAAAAGGAATTGATTTTATTTCTCTGCCCAAGAAGGAGAATAGTATTTCGTTGTATATGGAAGTTATTTTCAACGTGCAGTATTCTACTGCACGTTGAAAATAACTTATAATAACTTGTAATAACTACAGCAAAGACCTTGCTTTAACTTTTCCACTGTTGACGATTTTGTGTTGGTATGCCAGTTTATTTCAAAGGACTCAAGTTCACGCCGCTATCTCCTATGGAAGTGAGTATGTAGGTTTCTTAATTATTTCCTGTGGCCAACCTCAGAGGTGGTCTCGTATAAATTTTATCAAAATCGGTTCAGTACTTTGTTTTTTATAACAAAATAACTGAAAAAATGTCATCCAAGTAAACGAATTGTGTATTTTGAAGTCGGTTTTTTCAGTTTCAAGTTAGTCAGTTTTCAGATAATAATTATTTCAATAATATCTTAAATAATAATCTTCCTGCATATCAAATTTCATTAAAATTGATTCAGTCGTTTGAGTGTGAAAGAGTAATAAACATAAGTATAAGAGTAAGAGTAAGTATAAGTAGTATAAGAGTAAGTATAAGTATAAGAGTATAAACATAATACACACACACTCGTACAGAGAGGCTTAGGTAACGCTGGCGTGACGATCTTAAGTGACATTTTCCAGAAAGACTGTCAACAGGTAGCGCGGGGCCGCAACTTATAGAAAGAAGTGATTTTTTTATTCGAAAATAGGCGTGCGCTTGACCGTCTACTCACCTGGAACCTTTACGGTCTACGATGGAGCGCGCTTGCCTAGAAGAAACCAATTTTCTCGATCCCCTATTCATCTATTTATTCGTGTAGGAGACTTTTGCCCAGCGGTGAGATAGAATAGGTTCGAAAAATTGTGAGATTTGGTCAGATCACCTTTTGTAGGCTATACGGCTTGTATGATTTAAATAGTGAGGTGTCAATATTACCGTAGGCTCATCTACATTATACAACGCTCACAGAATTTAAAACGAGTTATATAATAATTAGATGAATATCATTCAACCAATAAATAAATAAAAAAACAAGAAATACATGTAAATTATAATCTTTATAATAATACCTCGAAGTTTCCGGCAGTCTAGTCGGGAGACCGTCTGACTTACGATCCGCAGGTCCTGGGTTCGAATCCCGCGGCACGCACCTGTCTTTTCGAAGTTATATGCGTATTGTTGATTGCTGGCAACTTCAAACGGTGAAGGAAAACATCGTGAGGAAACCTACATGTCTGAGAGTTCTCAATGATTTTGAAGATGTGTGAAGTCTGCCAACCCGCACTTGGCCAGCGTTGCAGACTACGGCCTACCCCTCTCATAATGTGAAGATGGTCCGCGCCCAGCAGTTGGACAGCTTGTATAAACAGGGCTGACAAAAAATAATAATAATACATTTACGTACCTAGCGAGATACCTTACTACTTACCTTGCTTTTAGATCAATCTTATTTAAATTCAAAGGCTGTCTTTACCCAGGCTCTGAAATTTACGTAAATCTAAACACAAAGTAACTCAAATAACTGTTGTCACAAACAAAATACACTATTTACCTTTTATGAAACGCTGTAGCCGTATGTAAATTCAGCACCGTTATCAAGACAGAGACGCTTACGTTCCAAAGCTAGCAATAGCTTTACAAAGACACCCGATTTACAATATTTTATCCCAATAAATAGGTCTATTTAGAGCGGTACAACAGATTTGCCCGGAACGATGTAGACGTTCTCGTAACTAGAACCTTTATCGAGGAAACATATATATGTTGAGAATTTGGTCCGGTATAACAGGCGTGAATGTTAAAGAAGATGGCACTTTTACCTGATTATCTAGGGGAGGTAATGTTTTTTCTGATGTTTATTACGTTTCTATATTACTTATTGCAGCCAAAAAGGCTTGACGGATTTATGTTATGATTGTGATCTTCGAACTCACTGAAAACCTAAAATTAATGAGATCAAACGTATTAAGTATTAATTCAATTATCAAAACAAATTTTTAAAAGTCGTTAAAAAAAAGACATAACAAAATAGGCACAGTCAACGTAGGTAACTTTAAAACAGTGCTAAACATTGACCGTGGATTTTTTCGAAGGCTCTTAATTTTTTTAACAAAATATAAATTTTATAAAAAAAAAATTAAGAGTAATCAAATTACTTGATTAATTAATAAGCACTCGTTTATTTTGGGGACAAAATCAAGAACAATCGTTCAATGTTTGACACGAATTCAAAACTACCCACGTTGTCTTGTGCAGCATCAGCCCTGTTTGTACAAACTGTCCCACTGCTGGGCGCGGGCCATCTTCTCATTGTGAGAAGGGTAAGACCACGTTGACTCACGTTGACAGTACTTATATTGAATATTCTTTAATCAATTCAAGTTAGATCCACTGTTAAATTTCTAATGGACATGGTTAAAAAGTAACGGTTTTTTTTTAAGTGTAACGATTTTTTCTAAAAAAAATATGTATTTTCAAGAAAATGACACCGTCAAGAAAAAGACACATTTTATGACACCTTGGATTTGGAAACACAATACCCGAAAAACTGTTCTCTCCTGTTTGGGCGATTCGGCAATAAAAGACACTTGTACTATGCCACTACGTAACTACTATTTTATAACCATAGTTAGAATTAACCAAAACAGTTATAAAATAATGTGTTTTGTTTATTTTCTTTATGAATTTTCTTTGTAACATTTCTCACCTCAATACATCTCTCCAGTAACGCACCCCGTGTTTTCCTCTTTCATATTTTATGGGAGGAAAAAAGATTTATTGTGCTATAAAAATATTACTTTTCTATTTCTGTTGTACGACGCGTGATTTAGACTTGTCCGTTGTTATTTATAGTTTTCTAATGACGTTTCAAAAGTTACCCTTTCGATATAAACAAAAGCAGCATGTAAAAAAACGATTTAACGTTTAATTAAGAAAGCAAACATGCATAATTATCTATCCAAGGTAGTCATATAGATAATTATTAGCTTAAATAAGTTTACAAAACTCAAAAACCCCCGACAAAAAAACGGCTGAACCGATTTTGATGAAACATAGCCAAGAACACTCCCGACTAATTCACCTTTCAAACAAAAAATCATCAATCAAAATCAAACTTATAACACCCCGTCGTTTTTGCGTCGGGGGTTAAAAATATGTTATCGGTTATACGTAGTAAGTAAGTTTATTTTTTCGAAATCTGCGACTATAGTTTCAACCGTATTCGGTAATATTTTTCAAAAGGAGCAGCGCAGATGTGAGGTCTGGTTGATTTGCTGTCAGAAGTTGTTGACAGAAGCATTTCCACTTGTATGAGGTCTTCTATACACTTTGTCACTGGTCTTCCTACGCTGCGCATATGCGCTTAAGTTTAACCTGTGTTGATAGAATATTGACAAACCATGTAAGCTATCATGGCCTCAAAAGCATCAGAACTTTTCCTACTCTTATACCACAACCTGCAAACCCTTGAACATTCTACTTTGAATACTATGTTTCCTCGACCTTTTTTTCATTTTCTCGCTCGAATTACATTCCGATCATTCGATTATTGGTTGGGAATCGGTGTCAATCACCTTTTTTACAGGGACGGCTCTAAAACTTGTATCGAGCTAGTTTGAATACGTTTTACGATGTCGGACAATTTCAGCTGTTATCGACACGGTTCAGTTGGTTCCAAAGAGCCGGTCTGCGGGAAAATACCACGAGGTACGAATATATCAGGGTAATAATAATAAGCTATTTGATAGGCCAAGCACACAGCGCATTTTAGGTACAAATTGCAAATATATTTACGGGAACAGAGAACCTGCCTTATCGGCTAAATGTTTCTAGCAATGAACTTTATTGTCAACCCAAACATGTCACTCTGGGCGTCAATATTCATTTTGATTGATTGATTCCTTGAACTTGCGGTGAAATTCATCAATGGTTATTCTGTGTGTGATCAGGCAAAGAAATTCATTATCAGACTCAGCCGATGAGGCCATTGGTCCGGATCACAGTATATTTAGTAGTTAGACTTTTTAAGAGAAGGTAAATCGTAAAGTAGCAGAACTCATCTAACAAACTTTTAAAATGTTTAAACCAGCAAATTTATAATAGCGAATAATATAATAGTGAAAAATACGCAAAAAGGCAAGAAAAGCAATTAGCTACGAGTACGACCTCATCTAATTACCACGCTTTAAAATGTGCTTCATTTTACAAAGTCTCACTTGAAACAAAACCTTTTTATCTATGTTTATGAGACGGTGACTTTGTGTTAGTTTATCACTTCTTTTTCCAGTTAATTCTAATCCCGGTGGACCCGGAGTCACGGGTCGGAGTTTCTTACAAAAGCTAGTCTGCATTATACATCGTGTCGGCCCTAACAATACTCTTTTATATAATAGGGGTTCACGTACAGCGTCCGTTCTGTACCACCGATACGATCATATAACATGATCGAAGTGGTAGACAAGTAGCTTTCTAAGTTTCTAATTCATTTGTTAAGCCTGTGGTTATGGGTTACATAGTTTTTGTATAACATGATTAAATAATGAAGAGGTTCATATCACGCTATGCCAGCACACAAGCGGAAACTTACAATTAAAGATGTAATTAAAATAATTTAAATAAAATTAAATACAAACCTTATCTTGATAGGCCTCATGGCTTTGTGGTCTGCCCCTGAGCTGTAGGTCGTGGGCTCGATCCCCACCCAGGGAAAAAATTTTTGCTGAACATGGATATTTGTTCTGTGTCTGGGTGTTTATATGTAAATATATGTATTAACATAAAAGTATATATACATATGTATTTTATCAGCCAACTGGTTCCTATAGTACAAGCTTTATTTAGTTTGGGGCTAAATGGTATTGTGTGAAAATGTCGTCAAATCCAGGAGTCGATATGTGTGACATTCTTGACAGCCGATTGAAAGAGGTCAAATTCAGGATACTCGCACGTGGAGACTAAAATTGACGTGCCAATAAGCTTTCGTCTATACAAATAACTAGACAAGTTTTGCACAGGCAAATTCTTGGGTACTCCTTACAAATAAATTGGAGATCAGTTGTTATAAATAAAAAAAACCTAGTCAAATAAATAAAAGTGAAAAAAGATTACGGCCACCAATGAAAATATGATCTACCTAGTCTTGCCATAAATATTGTCACGAAGAAAAAAATATTTTTTTATTGCAAATAATATTTATTACTTTTACAGTGTGTTAGTTTAATACATAAATATAAAACAATTTAAAATATAAAAGCTTATTCGAAGTGGTCTTCATTGGCTGCAATACAGTCCTTTAAACGTTGAGGTCAGTTATCAATAGAAGCATGCACTCTTTCCATGGGAAAATTCTTCACTGCCAATCGTATGGATTGTTTTAGGGACTCCAAATTATCATGGCGTTTAGAGCAAGCCATACTCTCTAAAACTGACCATAAATCATAATCCAGCGGATTAAGATCAGGACTAGACGACGGCCAGTCTTCAGCTCTGATGAAGTCCGAAACGTTCACTTCCAACCAAGACTGCGTGGACCGAGCTTTATGACCTGGTGCCGAGTCTTGTTGGAAGGACCATACTTGGTTATTGAGTTGGTTGGTTATTCAGTCGCACTTGCGCACGCACAGGAGACGGGCGTATTTTTGACTCCGGAGCGGTAATTCGCTTGTAACAAACATGTCGAACGCTAGAATAATAAAGTGCAATATGTGTAACATAGTTGTAAGCGAATTGTTATCTTACATACAGAACAAAGTGTCAGTGATAGACGAAGATACATTAGTGAGAATATGTACTTCTGCATTTACTGCTGAAGAAATTAAGACTGCGAAGTCGCTTCTTTTTGACTCGATTCCAACGGATAAGCGAAAAATTCTGCGCAAAAACAGAGGAAAGGAAGAACGTGACTTAGGGGATATAATGAATCTCTTTAAGTCTACAGAGCCCGATACAATACCAGTTTTTGTGGCGAGAAATCTGGATAAGTTACCTCCGATTTTATTCGATCATTTAGATTGCACCAAGCTGCTAAAGGATATATTGATATTGAAAAATGAAGTCGAGTGCATTAAGACTAATTACGCCACACTTGATAGTGTGAAGGAACTAAAGACTGAAGTTTTTCGTATAAGGAATGACTCGTTACCACCAACATCGGCATTCAAGGTGAATGTAAAACGCGGCGCTTGGCTAGACAGTGGACCTGTAGGGCTTTCGCATGATTGCCAATTTTCATCTTTGAACGAGTCTCACAACCACAAAAATAACGAGTCAATAAGCAGTCAGTTACCCTCACCACAATTTAGGGACCTGAGGGTAGATGATAAACAAACACAAAGTGAATCATCTGAGAAGCAACAAACAGCGGAGCTCGTACAGGGAAGCGAGGGCATCGAGTGCGGCGCGGGTGGCGTGCGGTCAGCTGATATGAGTCACGAGGCGCGAGCGCTGTCCGGTTCTGAGTCAGTGCAAGCAAGCAGTGCGGTGACGTCAGATATACCGAGCATCGCGCAACAGGTGGTTAGTCAGCTGACCGACACTGATAAGGCAGTCTGCATTCATATACCTGTGCAGTGTGATGTCCCTGCACCGCTACTACTATTACCCAATGGCGAAATAGTGACGAATAAAAATAACAATGACACAGGCTGGCAGAGAGTTTCCCATAGAAAAAGGCAACCTAAATACCGTTTTCTGGGCAAGTCTGGCGTAGGTAAAGATATTGAATCTAATTTCAAAGCGGCGGAAAAGAAAATTCCCGTTTTCATAACAAATATACACTGTGATACGACTGAAAATGACATTATTACTTATATAAAGATTAAAACAAATGAAACAGTGGTGTTGGAGAAAATAAATATGAAAGTACAAAGAGGACACAAAGCTTTCAAATTTTTAACGTCGGAGACTAACCTACCCCTGTATTTAGACGAGACCATATGGCCAAAAGGAATAATATTCAGGCGTTTTGTGAATTTTAAGCGTAGACAATCGAATACGGTGATCGGCCTAAACCAACATAAAAATGAATAAGGATTCTTATCGTATAGCAAGTTTTAATTGCAAAAACATAAAAAGATCGATAGATGACGTCAGGAAATTGTGTCGTACGTGTGACGTAATCTGCTTACAAGAAACTTGGCTATTTCCGCATGACATTCCTTTCATCGGTTCGATTGATAGCAATTTTGGATATACGGCAACTTCAGCTGTTGACACAAGTTCTGGAATAGCGAGGGGGAGGGGGTATGGGGGAGTCAGTGTCCTGTACCGATATAGTTCGTTTCAACAGGTGTCAGTGTTACCGTGTAATAATGTCCGTATATGCGCTATTAAGATTACAACAGACGATAGTACAGTCATAGTGATGAGCGTGTATTTACCTACGAACTCTGCCGAAAATCTACTCGAGTTTACAGACTGTCTAAGCGTGGTTCATGCAATTATTGAAGAGTATGGAATTGAATCAGTGTTCATACTAGGAGACTTTAACGCGGACCCAGGTGAGTTGTTTTATGGTGAGCTGGCTAGTATGTGTCGTGAACAACAGTGGTCGTGTGCTGATGTGGAAATGCTTGGGGTGAACTCAGGTACGTTTACATTTATAAGTGAGGTACACTGGACGACCAGCTGGCTTGATCACTGTGTTGCAACTCACTCGGCAAAGCAGTCTATTGTTGACGTACAGGTGAATTATGACACCGTGTGGTCTGACCACTTCCCTCTTATCATTGAGTGTAATTTTAAAGTTCTCGCCGCGAAGTTTTCACCTAATGCTGGTAATGTGAATATAGACGTAGTATGGGGTATGAGAAATGAGGATCAAGTCAAGAGGTATAGGGACGAGTGTCATAATAAACTTAAATTGATTGACTTTCCTTCTGAATTTGTAAACTGTGTCGATAGTTTTTGTGGTAATTGTGACCACAAGCGTATTCTTGATAAGCTTTATTCCGACATTGTAACCGCTCTTCGGGACGCGGCGGCGACATCTAGAGGGGGCAGTAGCTCGCGGAAACGCGGAAATGGCTCACATATTATGGGATGGAATAGACATGTCAGTGATGCTCACAGGTTAGCCAGGTTAAAGTTCAAAGAATGGGTGCTATGCGGGAGGCCCAAATCAGGCTATGTGTTTCAGGAAATGAGCGATAGTAGAAGACTGTTTAAAGCTAAACTTAAATGGTGTCAAAACCATCAAGTTCAAATCAGAATGGATTCGATTGCTGAGAAACATTCTATGGGAGACTTTCGTAGTTTTTGGCAGGCAACCAGTAAAGAAAATACACGACCTGGCCTTCCGGTGAGCATTGATGGCATCAATGACCCTAAGGAGATAGCGAATGTTTTTAAAAATCATTTTTCAGTGAAATCTCCTTTAGGCCCGGCGAAGGAGGTGCTCAATGCTGACATGAACAGCCATGCAGTAGGGACTACCTTTTTAGCGAAGGATGTAACCGAAACCATAACGCGTATGTCAAAAGGTAAGTCCCCTGGACACGATGGACTCAGCATTGAGCACTTGCAGCATGCTGGACCACATATTTCAAGAGTACTAGCTATGTTCTACTCGTTGTGTGTGAGACATTCGTACTTGCCGCCTGACTTCATGAAGACTGTAGTTGTGCCTGTAGTGAAAAATAAGACGGGTGACCTTGCCGATAAAAATAACTACAGGCCTATATCTCTAGCTACGGTCATAGCGAAATTATTTGACGGTTTGCTTAACACACAGTTAAATAGATACATAAGCCTCCACGATAATCAGTTCGGGTTTCGTCCACGACTGTCTACTGAAAGTGCCATACTGTGTCTTAAGCACACCGTTAAGTACTACACGAAGCGAAAAACTCCCGTATATGCTTGCTTCCTCGATTTGTCCAAAGCCTTTGACCTGGTTTCGTATGACCTGTTGTGGCAGAAACTTAAAGACATCAGGTTGCCACTGGAACTTGTAAGCATGTTCCAGTTCTGGTATGCGCATCAGCTCAACAGTGTTAGATGGGTGGGGACAATGTCGGATCCGTATAGGCTCGAGAGTGGTGTGAGACAGGGTGGATTAACTTCTCCAACCCTGTTTAACCTGTACATAAATGGATTAATAACAGCGCTCAGCAGTGAGCATGTCGGCTGCCATATTGACGGTGTTTGTGTTAATAATTTAAGCTATGCAGACGACATGGTACTGCTGAGTGCATCCGTTTGTGGGCTGAGGAGGCTATTGCGGATATGCGAAGAGTACGCTTGTAGCCATGGATTACTGTACAATATAAATAAGAGCCAATGTATGGTTTTTGAGTCCAAAGAGAAATGTCCCCAAGACATACCTCCGGTTTTATTGAACGGAGTTCCCTTGGCATGGGTTAAGAGTTTTAAATATTTAGGACACGTGGTTACTGCAGACCTAAGTGATAACGAGGACATTGAGCGGGAACGGAGGTCCCTGTCGATCAGAACTAACATGATCACCCGCAGGTTTGCACGTTGTTCGACAGAGGTTAAAGTTACACTATTCAAAGCATACTGTACATCCCTCTACACGTGCAGCCTGTGGGCTGATTACACTAAAAGGAGATACAGTGACCTCCGTGTCCTGTATAATAATGCATTTAGGACGTTGTTGGGGCTGCCACGATTCTGCAGCGCTTCAGGCATGTTCGCGGACGCACACACGGCTTGTTTTCACGCAACTATGCGGTTGAGAGCCGCGTCCTTGGTGCGCAGAGTGCGAGCCAGCTCCAACACCGTCCTGAAAATGATTGCGGCCAGGACTGACTGTATTTACCTCTGGCAATGCTGTGAGAGACATGTTCCGGTACCAATGCCAGAGAGAAAGTATTAACCGATTATTAATGACTTGACATATTAATTTAATTGACATTTGCTTTTATTTATATTTGACATCGTTAAATTGTGAATTTTATTTTTTATTATTATTTTTTTATTATGTAAACTTATGACTAACAAATTTTATTATTATATCTGTACTGACATTATTGATTGGCACCTGTGACATTGTTTACTTACTCGTATTTTTATTTGAAGGATATTTACTATGACGAAACAGCTGGCTGATTGTAATTGTATGTTTAATTGTTATTGTAAAAATTAATCTTTCTGTATGGGTAATTTGCCTGAATTAAATTATTTTGAATTTTTTTTGAATTTGAATTGAACATGGTGTTGTTAAGGGGCTTAACTACCTTCCCAAGAATGGTATTTTGATACACTTGTGCCGATGTTTTGATACCTTTTTCACAAAAATATGGCACTAAATATGGCAGTCACTCCTTCATAGCTAACACCCCACCAAACCATCACTGAAGTCGGATAATGCCCACGTTGCACTCTGTCGACTAATTGGGAAGCTTCCTTAGAGCTTTGAGCATAAATACGGTCATTTTGTTTGTTAAAATGTTGCTTAATTGTAAAGATTTTCTCATCCGTAAACAAAATTTTTCTGTGACCTCCCTTTGCGTACCGCTTCAGTAGTTGTTTCGATTTTACCACCCTATTCTTTTTAAATTATCAGTTAAAAAATGCCCAGTGCGTCTCTTATAGGCTGCAAGTCCTAAGTCATCTTTTAAAATACGCGACATGGTTCTGGGTGCTATCTTCATCTCCCGAGATAAAATCTTTTGCTTTCGGACAGGATTTCTTCGAATTCTTTCCCTTACTGCTTTGACCACTTTTTTCGTACGAACACTACGTGGACGGCCAGATCTTTTTCTGTCACAAACAGAGGAGGTCTCATTGTACCTATTAATAGCCCGGTACACAAACATTTGACTAATACCAAGCGTATGGAGAGTTTTAAAAATTGCATTTGGCTCCATACCAACTTTGTGTAATGCAATCACAGTGATTCGGTTCTCTTTATCACCCCACTACATTTTAATATCGCAAAATATTGTACAATGTATTGGCGCCAAAATTAGAAAACTCAATGAACAATCGTATAAAAATGACAGATTCCAAATTCAAATGTAATATCTTTTTTATTTTTAACTGTAACAGTATTTATGGCCAGACTAAGTATAAATGTCAAAAGTAATGATCGGTATTTATGCTTGACTACTAAAAAAAGTACAAGTCTACCTGTAAATTACAAAATATTACATTTCTTTGCATAACCATTTCGAGATAACTATCGTAGCGGTCAGTGTGGGTGAAGTATGTACTCTGACGATATAACGAATTATAGCACACTCGACACAGCTGAGGTGTTGCGTCAACATCGTTATCGATAACTACTAAATCAGAATCGATGTAGTCAATATTAACCCGCAGATAAACCGATTACACGCACTTACTAGGGGAGCGTGGAAATGGGGGGAAACCATTGGTTTTTCCCATATGATATTACGTTATAGATTTAACAGTACTGGTAGAGATTATTATTGTTACAAGCTTGACACGTTATTGTTTATAGATTTGGATTGACTTGAAATAAAACGAGCTAAGCATGAGTTTGACTCGTTAGCTTACATACATAAAGTAATTAACAGCAACATCAAGGCTTCATGACGATGATTCATCCTCACTTAGGTTAAAGTTTTCTAATTCTGATTAAAATAACTGTCTATAGTTTAAAAAACTGAAGCAACCGACTTCAAAATACGCAATTTTGTTTACTTGGATGCCATTTTTCCAGTTATTTTGTTATAAATACAAAAGCAGTGAACCTATTTTGATAAAAAAATTATGAGAACACCTTTGAACAATAGTTCAAAAGGTGCGCTCTCTCTTTGTTAGGTAGGTAATAACCTACCAAACAAAGAGAGAGCGGGAGCTGGACTGCTCGGCGTTTACACGCATGCATGTTAGTTATAATTATAAACTATAATAATAATTACTATAAATGAAAAAAAAGAGAAAAGAAATAAAAAGTCATACTGAAGTCTGAAGTCATACTGAATGACTGAGGATTGGCAGAGTAATCGGTGAACAAACATACAACAAACATACAATCGAATTGAGGACCTCCTTCTTTTTGGAAGTCGGTAAAAAAAAAAGAAAAACAAAACAGCCCTAAAATTACTGCATTTTTCCGTATAAACACTTTCGTGATCTTCAATATCGATAAGAAATTTACTTAAGAAAGAAAACACTTTAAGTTTTTTTTTATAATTATATAGAATAGCTGACAATCAGCACGCCTGATGGAAAGCGACGATGTGGTCCAAGATGCAACAAATAAAGTAAAGTTTAAAGTCAAAGTTAAGTCAAAGTCTAGTTTGAGTTAATAACATATCTACCATGAAGAGGTGGTATGTGTTTTCTGGCTTATCCTGATTTAAAATGGGGCATGGATTAGATCGTGTAATTCGACCACACATGCACTAAAATTACGATGTTATGACGGTATGTTAGCTGTTAGGCGCAAGCCAATTACTGCAACAAGTATAAGTTTAAAAAAACTCAAAAAGTCCCGACAAAAAAACGGCCTAACCGATTTTGATATCAAAAATATCAAAATCAGTTCATCCGTTCGGGAGCTGCGATGCCACAGATACACACACACACACACAGGCATCGTCGTTTTTGTATCGGGGATTAAAAATGTTGCATCATTCATCTGATATTATTTATATTATAATATACATTTTGCTAACATTTTCATTATAGAAGTATGAATAGTAAAAGTGTTGTTTTTATCATCCAATAATTGTCCTTAATTAGCTTCAAGCCGCAATATAATGAGGGTTTTTAGATAATGTATAAACTTAAAAATTAAAAAAAAACGGATTTCACTGAAGACTAAGTAATACAGCTAAGACCGTTCAAAACTATTTCACCCTTACACGGCTTTCCATGGAATAATCCGAAAATTGGTACCTATCTAAGGAAAAATATCTACCCTCTCACTATCAACGTCATCAAAAACTTTATTTCATTTAAATGTGAAACACGTCAATGTGGCTACTTGAAATAAATAACATTTATACAAGCGCATGTGTTTTTTGTGCTAAGGTAACATAATGTGAAAGTTAATTGGCTTGTCCGTCTGTTTGGTTATAATTCGGAATCGATGACTCAGAGTGGTCGGGAACATGAAAGAGCGGCGGCGACATCAAAAGGACAACTCTCGTGAGTTGCAATTTGGGCAGATAATGAAGTGTCGTATCGCCTTCATATAGTGTTTGTAGATGAGTCATGATTACAACTGTACTTTCACGGTTTTCTTATTTTCCTCGGTTTGGTTCAAAGAACATCGAAATTCTGTGGTTTGCTTATGCTAGAGTTGCGATGTAGCGTAATTCTAATTGAGTTGGGGGCGATGAGGCCTTCACTGACGCCCCGCTTGGGGTGTATTGTGGGGCGATGTAGCGTAGCTCAGTTATCTAATTGTTGGCACTGGGTTACATGATGTTTTTCGTGTTTCTATTAAAGTAGTCATATAGTCCTACCTATGAAAGATTACAAAACATTTTATTCGCATAATAATGAAGGGAACATTTGTATATGTTCATAACTATAAATGACAAGAATTGTATTTTATAAGGTTCCGTACCTCAAAAGAAAAAAAGAGAACACTTCTATATGATCACTTGTTGTCCGTCTGTCAAGACCTTCTATCTCGGGAACACCTGAAGATATAGAGTTGAAATTAAATTAAACCATATACGCAGACAGAGGTGCGTGCCGTGGGATTCGAACCCAGGACCTGCGGATCGTAAGTCAGACAGTCTCACCACTAGGCTGCCGGAAATTTCTATGGGGTTCTATAGGGTATATAATAGGTTGAAACTCAAATCCGCAACTATATAATATGTATTACTAACTGGTTATTAAGTTATGAACCTTCGTAATGCTTACCCTTAAAAAGTTATAAGGTTCCATCTCAATTTATTTAAGAAAAATATTCACGCTCTCTTAAAAACTTTGTCGAGTAAAATAAACCCATAAGCTAAGTAGTAACATTTAGGGCCTTACCGAAAGACGTTACTTAACCCATTACATCGTCCCAAATTCTCTGTCTTCTTTCCGCAAGTTTCATTCAGCGAGAAGTTGACAACATATTTTGTCAACTTCTCGCTGACACTGAAGGAAAGAAGACAGAGAATTTGAGACGATGTAAGTTAAGTACAAAGGTAAGTAATGTTTTTCGGTAAGACAGTTAACTGACAGTTAACTGTGTGTGACAGTTAACAGGCTCTAATGAGACCTAGTGCTGGGCCCAGAGAATCTAAATGGTATAATAACTTAACCTACCAATAGCGCATAGAAAATAAGAGTCTATATACCTACTGTTTATATTTTTTGTAAGAACAAATAAACCTTTTTATTTTTATTATTTAAAAACTGTCCAGTAATGTTTGAACCAGCAAGCACATGAGATAAGAAAGAGCCCACAGCCTCTGTAACGCGCTAAATATAGTCCAAACCAAAAGTATGCAAGATTTTTTTATTCGTGTAAACGCTTAAAAAAGCCTGTTGTCTAAAATAGTAGTTCAACACGTTTTGCAAGTCATGTTTGTGAAAAATACGCCGGAAAATTCAACCAACTGTGGGGAAAAAACAAGACGTAGAACAGAGAATAGTATTATCTCTGATTACTATGTAGAAGAGTAAAGTCACATGTGCGGCAGGAAATTTAAATTTAGAACAGGGGACCAATTCAGTTATTCAAGACCGCTCCATAGAAGAACCATATGTGGAGCGTTTCCCGTCGGTCGACGTAGTTTTTTTGATTCAGTCACTTTTATGTCATACAATTGACACATGTGATGAAAGGTAACACGTCCTTCGCTCGTTACTAAGTCAAAAAAAGATAGCAGCCGACAGGAAATGTTTCGCACACGGTTCAGTTACGGATCGGTTTTGAATAACTGAATTGCCCCCCAGTTTTCTTATATGTCTGTATCCATGTCAAGTAACGATTAGTTACCACAATGTTTGTGATAATCTAAAATTATTCTAATATTATGACGTCTATTTACTTATCTGTAATAAGCATATCAGACCGGATGTACATATTTGTGCCGTTTGGTGTCGAAACATTAGGTTCATGGGGTCCAGCCGCTCAGAGTTTGTACACAGAAATAGCCGATAAAAACGCTTGGTGGAAGTGACGGGTGGCCAGAATGCTGGCTCCTACTTTGCTCAAAAAGTAAGCATTGCCATCCAACGTGGCAATGCTGACAGCATTCTGGCCACTTTTCCTACTACCAGTGGACTTTTTTTTTTTTTTTGTATATGTATATATTAAAATTGTTTTCCTAGTCTTAAAGTGTATATAGTAGAGGTATAGTTATAGTTCTTAGTATAATTTTTTCTTACATGTCGTTTCTGTAAATAAATAAATCCTTTCTGTAATAATAGACCTGATTACTTATTACCTATTTATAATGCACTGCATACATTATCAAAAGAGACAATATCTCAGTCGCAGATACCTGTAAAATACTGCTACTTAAAACATAAAAAATGTCATTGATATTTCGAATTTCTTCAATAAATTGAATATACAACAAGTATACCGCTACCATTTACCACAGAAGACTTATTTACTTTTATTTTTCATTTGTCATGGTTGATTGACAATAAGCAAACCCGAAAGATCTATCGAGCTCTTACAAACTATCACTTACCAAAGAATTCTTCGTGTACAGCGTATCATAGGATTCCGCCTTGGAGCACACATTCCGCAGCTTACAGGGCTTCTTCGGCTGTGCCTGCTTGTGGGAAGGAGACGCTGGCTTCTCCCCTCCCGCTCCCACACACGCACCCACATGATTAGCGTTCGCTTTATTCTCCTTCTCTTTCACCAGTTTTGAGTTGTGAGTGAGGTTGTTTTTAGTGAAGTTCCCGATTTGTTCGAACATGCTAGTGAGGTGCTGAGACATCATTGTGGTAGTTTTGTCGTCTGTTCAGCCGAAACCAGTTCGATGCATTGTTTGCGGTCACATATTTTGCTACTGGTTGGATGGAAATTCGTCATTTATTTTTCAGTTAACTTATATCATCGATCAATATTATATAGGTAATCAATAAAATCAATCAATATTTAAACATATGAAATTGTAAGAAAATTATATAAAAAAATACAGGCTCGATATTGTTTTTGTTCTCAATCTCGATTTTCTTCCGACAGCGCTTAAATGCCAAATGTGCATTTACGCAAATTCTACAAAAAATACTTTGTCACTAAGTGCCTTACCGAAAAACGTTACTTAACCGTAACCAACGTCTTAAATTCATTAGAACATAGAACATAGAACTGATGGCCGATGGGGCCGAAAAGTTTTCGAGTGGACTCCACGCACATGCAAGCATAGCGTAGGAAGACCAGCCACAAGATGGACAGACGACCATATACAAATGTCATTAAACGCTAGATGCAAGAACCTTCCATCAGGTCTTTTATGAAATCTATGGGGAGGCCTATGTCCAGCAGTGGACTTCTTGTGGCTGAGATGATGATAATAATGATGATGATTTCATGTAAAGGTCGTGAATTGCAACAAAAACAAGTTTGCGGGTTATAAGCGTCAACTAACGCCATCTGTCGTCACTGGACTCAAACTTTAATCATCTTTTCAGGTTCCTTAACATTTGTATAGTACACCTATTCCCAAATTTTATTTAACGCCCGTTCCCCTTGTGAGCCTTTATGTCACCTACTTCCAGCAGGCTCTTGAACTCTCCCGTCAGACCTTGTGTGATAATATACGTTGAGAGCAACGCATTGCGGTAAAACTGTTTAGGTATCATTTCTGAGCTTGTCGGCTTCAGTGTTATCTAACTGATAGTAGCTATAAACAATGTACGGTGAAGGAATTTGGAAAGAAATGTATGTGTAAGAAACAGATTTGAAAAAATAAATTTGTTTATTTTTATATTAGGTCAAAGTTTTTTTGTTCTACTTTTTGTACGAATATCTGAATCGCAAAATGTGTTATCACCTCGATAATATAGTCAACAAAGTCCACTTTAAGTGGTTTGTAAATATCATTATCTTCACAAACCACTATTAACTAATACTAATTTAATCAATATAAAATGTAAGAGAAGGATATAAATAATTACCTATAGTTTAAAAAACTGAATACGCAATTTGTTTACTTAGATGACTTATTTTTTCCAAATATTTTGTTTTGAAAACCTAACTACTGAACCGATTTTAATGAAATTGTATGAGACCAATATGAAGGTATATCCTTTCAAATAAAAAAAAAACAAAAAAAAAGAAATTGGTTTATAAATGACGGAGTGATGGGGTAACAAACAAAAAAAAACAACCAAATTGACAACTTCCTCCTATTTTCAAACAGGAAGATGTTATGGAATCAGTCGGTAAAAAAATATATAATAGAGAAATAAAATACGAAACAGATAATATCAATCATGTTTTCTCTTGATCTACCTCAGATTTAGCTTTTAATTTGTGCAAGTAGCGATGCTTTTCATGTTATTAAAAACATAGCTCAACATTATGGAATACGTTTGTTTATTAATTATCGGCAATGCAGCCGAAGATGATGCACGTCCATCTACAAATACGGCTAAGTGAACGTCAGATCTCGTATTTAGTTACGAGTTCTGTAACAAAGTTAGACTACACTAAACCTCTACGAAAGTGCTACGCGCTACGCGGACGACAACGGATTTCTTCCCTAAGTAAAATTAAGTTTTATTAATAAAAGAAATAATGCGAAATTTTTATTTTTTTTTAAATATTGTTTGTTGGAAAAATGTACCAATTTTGTAATTTAAATTTAAGCTTAAGAAATTGTTCTAGAAATGTTTGAAAAAAGTTAATTTTTACTTTCTTTTCCGTTATCTTTGAAAATAAAAATACATTATTTCTATTAGTGGTTTTAGAAAAAAAAAACTTCACTCCTTCTTAATGTAAAATAACAATATGTAAAATTATACAAAGATAAATATATATACAAATTTGTTTGTATGTATATCTAAAACTGATCGCATCGAAAAATGCGCGAGTATACAACTACTATGCGACATCTCATCAGTTTCTTTTTGTGTCTAAAAATTAGCATCTAAAAACATAAATAAAGGCATTACTACAAACTGTACTCACTATATTGAACGTATGTACGTTTGCGTACTGAATTCCACGTAATAAACCGAAATTGCGTGATCGTACACCGAAATCTGTCGCGCACAGGCCCATTGTATCTGTAATTACGACGCCGACAGACGAAGGCTTGCCTTTACAAATTTCTAGAAATTTCACCGTTCTCATAACTTTCTGGTGAAACTTTTATGAGTATATTGCTAAAGTAAAAAGTCGTTAACGTCTAGACATTCATTAGACATACGTCACATACCGCGAAATAAGTTTTTTTGGTTTCTAGCTCTAGGGTGTTTGAAAAGTTCGGATTAAATCTGAGTTTCATTTTTTTTTTTTTTCATTAACTTGTGTAAGTTTAATTGCAGTTTACAAAAACTTTGCATTCAATAAACAAAATATTTATATTATAAAAAGATAGTTTATAGGAAAAAGACAATCTTAATGTCAAGTGAAAATATAAAAAATAATGTAACATATTATATTGTAATTATCAAACTTTAAGTAAAAATAATTTTGTCACTAAGAACATATTATCGAATATAATAAAAATGTTAATATGAATTAATATTTGTGTGTAAGTATATGCATTATTATTTGTGTTATGTTTATGTGCAATAAAAAAATTAAACACCTATGTTCAGATGTCTGTCATCAATCAAGTCATTTGAACTTCAACAACTATCCAAATCCTTGATAAAATTGAGCTCTATTGCTCATTTTTTAGCCAAACTCTTTACTTCCAGAAAAAATAAAATCTTATCCAGAATACACTAAGGTTTGCACACTGCTTGGCGGTCGGGAAACTAGTAAATATCTAGTCTGGGGAGTATTTGATATTTACCTGCTTTACCTCCTTTCTGGATAATCGGATAAAGAAGGTAAGCAAGTTCTTGTCATCATTCATATAGTTGTAGAGAGAATAGAAGGTGTACTTAGTAACATCATTAATAGTGGAACGGGGTCGAGAACAATGACGTCGCGATACTGTCACGTACGTCCGGCCGCTCTGGGAACTTGCAAGCGCATACTGAAGGAGAAGCTCCCAAGCTACACTGCTGAAACTACCTTAGTTATTCATACTCTAAGGCTGAAACTAATAATGCCTTTTTAACCGACTTCCAAAAAGGAAAAAGTTCTCAATTTGTCGGATTAAAAAAAAATATGTGTGTACCCCGATTACTCGAAGGCACCTGGACCGATTAGTTTTTTTTTTTTTTTTTTGTTTGAAAGGGTATACTTTTTTCTTTATTTCTGTATTTTGGTTTTTAAATCAAAATAAATGGAAAAAGATGTCGTCCAAGCAAACGAGTTGCATACTTAAAAGTCGTTTTTTTTTAGTTTCTTCATCGATTACTTGTTTAACGGGCAAGTGGCTTTATTAACTACCTACATTAAAACAATATACAAACTACACATACTTAAATAACTAAACTACTGGTTTGCGATGAATTATCTACAGGTTTGCGTTCAGGCTAAGAAAAAATTGGTTCTATCTTGACGCTACAGCCTGGACATGACACGAGTGTATACAAATCCATACAAAATACATATTAGGTACTAGCTAATCCAGACAGAAAACTGCCAGTTTGAATACGCGTCGGCTTGCGAAAAACTGGATCTTGGTTGACATTAAACAATTTTTAACGGATTTATCTGATCTTTATTTCAAATAAATAGTACAAACCACAATATTTTTTCCCCGAGAATATGAATATATTCCGGGCGGCTTTTCCAGTTTTATTTCATGTAAAGAAAATGCATTTCGTGCAAGGGAATTAGTGACGTGGTACGAGCAAAGTAGATTGGACAGAACTTTGAAACCCGTAAGCGTCTGAAGTCAACACTCAGCTAAATAGTAGACAATCTACGGTTGTGTTAGAATCAATAATTGTTGTGGTGCCAACACCTATTGTTGCCGTCCAAGCCAATATTAACTTGTACGATCTGCTGTAATGAACCACTCAGAACTTATCCGACACATTGTACTGACATTGCTTAGTTTTACTTTACATTGGTATTCTAGACAGGTTTTAGTAGCTAGTAAAGATCTGTCAATCTAAAAATGCACGTATTACTACAAACAAGAATAAAAAACATACAGACCAAAATTGATAACCTCCTTCTTTTTGGAAGTCGGTTAAAAAGTGTTTTCATAGTCTGAAAGACAGAATGAGAAAGAAAGTTTTGTGGGCATGGAGGTGCGTGCATCTTTAGACTAAAGGTTTAGGTATATTGGGTTTTTGGCGGGAACGTCTTACTAACATATTGTTGCTTTGTTTTATTTTCCTAAACTTGTGTTATTTTGAACATTAATGTTAAAAAAATGGTGGTGTTTTATTCATTAAGTGTTTGATCAACTGCGTGAGTGTGGGCAAGTGAAATAAAGCAGTGAAACGTGTGATTTTGCGTTGTCGCCAAAACTCCATAGAAGCTTCTAGTAAAGTCGTCATCACTTTACTGAGGCAAGACTTAAATTTGGAAATGACTGTTTACGTGACTTAGACTGTGACTAAAACACTAACTTGTATTATTCAAGAAACTTGAAAATATTTCAATACTTGACACTGGCAAATCGCTAATCGCGGGGTCCAATACAAAAAAGAAGAAGAAAAAGGTGTAGGATGTAACAGTGAACAACAGACACGCTATAGGGGTCATTGTACTCATCGTTTCGAAAAACTTTTACTATATGACTAAATCTGAAATTGCATAAAAAACTGTTGTTCCATACATTTCATAAGGTTCATTGAACTCTTGGCTGTCATTTCGCGAATTCCTGGTTTTTTCATATTTTTTCTAGAATATTTTACACACCTATATACCTACATACAAACAATTTTGTTTTTGTAATCCAAATAAAATAGCCAAATCCAAATAAAATAGTAATTTGGCCAAGCCAAGCCACTTTCAATCGGTTTTTTATATTTTTGGAATTCCATGGGAGGCCTATATCCAGCAGTGGACTTCTTATGACTTAGATGATGATGATCATAAGAAATAAAATATTTGTAGCATCGGACAGACAGAGACTAATACGACGCATTTATAAAGGTTCCTGGTACTATAAAACACCAAAAACATATTAGTATAGCGCTATTTTATGGTTATCTAATAACATTTCATGCTTATATTATTTATGAAACAAAAACAAGACCGTTTAATACTGAGTAAGTTTTGTTTTCAAATAATTAACTCATAGTTATAAAAAAACTGTAACACACAGTAACAGTTAGACTCATGTTGCTGACCTATATGTAACAAATTTCACAAGTTTCATAAAAACGCTATTTCAAATAATTAATGTATTTTACATTTTACCATTACACAAACGTAAATGTTACTTATGAATATCAGTCATAATTAATAGTTTCTGAACATTATGCCAGTCACATCATAAAGTTTCTTATCAGTCGCTATTCTGTATTAGATACTCGTACCTCCATACGACTTCCCCATTAGGCGAACAAGTTCAGTAGGTATTTATACGGTCCATATCTTTCTAGAGTCTGCCAACCCGCACTTGGCCAGCGTGGCAGACTATGGCCTAACCCTTCTCACAATGAGAAGATGGCACGTTCCCAGCAGTGGGACAGTTTGTACAAACAGGGCTGAAAAAAAAAAAAAAAAATAAAAAAAACTTTCTAGCATGTCATAACTTTTTTTTTCGAGTTTTGTATTCAACAATAAACCCTTAAGACTTCGCCACGTCTGACTGTCTGTCCGTTCTTTTGGCTGTCCTCATGGCTTTGCTCAACTACAAATCTGTAATTTGGTATGCGTGATAAATAAATACTTGATTTTTTTGTAGTGATTCGACCGGACGGACGAGTTTTTGCAGTCAAGTTGACGAACAACGATTTTCAGACATTATTATTACTTAGTATATGGAAAATAATATTTTGCTGAATGATTAAGCAACGCACACAGCTATCTCTTTCGCGCATCACAACTTTTTTAAACATATAAAATCATTGGATAGGGATATTAGTAATGAGTTTGTTTATTTAGATAGGTGAAATATTAAAGAAAATATTTTTATTTGATTTTTTAAATTAGGCTGAGGAGTAGGAAAATATATTTTTTCACTACTCTGTCGCCAGTATAAGTGATATCTGAATAAAACTTTTTTTAAATATTTATCCTATCCAAATAAACAAATTCATTACTCACTTTTCTAATATCCCTAACCATTGATTTTTTATATTTAAGAATGTTGGGATGCGCAAGAGAGATAGCTGCATGTTTTGAGCCCAACTTTTAGGTCGAGATTAAAGCGCGCAGCTATCTCTCTCGCGCATCACAAACTTTTTAAACATAAGTACATATAAAATCATTGAGAAGGAATATTAGAAAAGTAAGAGGAGAATTTGTTAATTTAATTAAGAGAAATATTTTAAAAAAAGTTTTAATCAGACATCTTTACTACTGGCGATGGAATTCCCTGTTTCCTGAGACCTACAATCTTGGAATTTTCAAGGCTAGAGTGAATAGATATCTTCTAGATTGACGACCTTCGTCCTCGGCCACACCGTCGCTTAACATCAGGCGAGTTGGTGGTCAATCGTAGATCTATGTTGTATAAAAAAATATATTGAAAAAACAAATATTTTCTAATTTCCCAGCCTATTTAAAAGATATCGAAGAAAAACTTGTTTTTAAATATTTCTCCTATATAACTAAACAAATTCTCCTCTCACTTGTCTAATGTCCCGATTCAGTGATTGTATATGTTTAAAAAGTTAGTGATGCGCGAGAGAGATAGCTGCACGTTTTGAGCCCAACCTTAAATACAATTCAAGGTAAATGCGTGGTTGTAGAGTCACGCTCCTGTGTAGTATCGCAACTCATGAACTGACGGGATCTTATATAACGTCATTTTGACAACAAACTACGCTTCGTTATGTTTAGCTAGTAGTAGTGTTTTGTTTAAAAAAAACCGGACAAGTGCGAGTCAGACTCGCTCACCGAGGGTTCCGTACAAACTAGGAGGTAAAAGGGGGAAATCATATATTTTTTTTCTTTTTTCCTTCATAAACTGTAAAATATACATCGTAAAAATATTTAAAAACCTGTTTTAGCTTATGCTACTGAAGCTCTTTCATATGATACCCCACATGATACGGTTAATTCATCTTAAAATTTGGACCTTCATTCCTTGGATCAAGACACTATTTTTTTGTGATTAAATTATAAAATGTCCAGTTTTCGGATTTTTCCTATAAGTGTACTCTAACACAATGCTTATTGCCAAACCCAAACAGTACCCCATAGGTTTTGATTCCCTTGTGAGTGTCGAAATGTGCGTTTTTAACGATATATTCGGCTGTAACTTTTTTTTACGAAAACTTAGAAACTTTATTTTTCTTTCTGCAGCAAGATACTATGGATTTGCGGATATGGTTTTAATTTCAACTCGATACCTTCACGCGTTCCGGAGATAAAGGTCTTGACACCCGGACGGACGGACAGACGGACAGACAGACGGACAGACGGACAGACGGACAACAAAGTGATCCTATAAGGGTTCCGTTTTTTCCTATTGAGGTACGGAACCCTAAAAACTATAAAAACCGACTTCAAATTACGCAATTCGTTTACTTAGATGTCGTATTTTTCCATTTTGTTATAAAAACCAAAATACTGAACCGATTTTGATAAAATTTCTATGGGAGCACCTGGGAAGTATATCCTTTCAAACAAAAAAATATTTTTTCAAGTCTGTCCAGGCGTCTTCGAGTAATCGGGGAACATATATAAAAAAATAAAAAGAAAGAAAAAGATTCCGACGAATTAAGAACCTCCTCCTTTTTGGAAGTTAGTTAATAAAGACATTATAATTTATCCAATATTATGATGTATTATATATTCAAACGAGCAATTCTTAGATATATAATAAGGATTTCGGAAACGGCTCTAACGATTTTGATAAAATTAGGTATGTAGGTAGATTCGGGAAGATAAATTTAATAATTAACTAGGTTTAATTTTTTGTGAACCGGGATTTACCCGTATTTTCAGTTATAAAAAATCCCAGGTACTTATTATTATTTCTTTAGAGTCTATCTTTAATAGATTTTTTATACAAAATATATCTATGACCATCAACTCGCCAGACGGCAAACGACGTTGTGGCCGAGGATGAAGCACGTCGATCTAAAATATATCCCTTCACTCTAACCAAAAATTCCAAGATTGTATTTATCAGGAAACAGAGAAGTCGGCCAGAAAGTTCTACTCCGTGCGTATCATCAGGACCGAAATCGATAAGGTGGTTCGATTTATATACAAAAGTATTTTTACCAACGATGGTCGAGAAGAGTTTTTTTTTTCATTAATTATATTTATTAAATCAGTTATTTCAGTTTTTCAAACTTTATTAATTTAGTTACTGAAAACAGATTTAAAAAAAAAGCTAAATCAATAGACAGTAGACACCCAATAGGTTTAGAATTCCCGCCTACTAATCTCATCATAATGAACTTACGATCTAAAGTTATAATTTAAAAAAACCGGACAAGTGCGAGTCAGTCTCGCCCACCGAGGGTTCCGTACAAACTAGTAGATAAAAGGGGGAAATTATATAATATATATTTTACATTTTCCTTGATAAACAGCAAATTACACATCATAAAAATAAACCTGTTTTAGGTTGTGATAATGAAGCTCTTTCATATGATACCCCACATGATACGATTTATTCACTTTAAATTTGGACCCTCATTCGTTTCATAAAGACACTTTTTTTTACACTGAGAAATCTGATTTCTCAGTTTTCATAAAAAAAAGTGTCTTTCTGCAGCAAAAGACTATGGACATAGTGTATACTGTGCTATGGAACTGAGTATATGGTTTTAATTTCAACACGATACTTTCACGCGTTCCCGAGATACAGGTCTTGACATCCGGACGGACGGACAGACAGACAGACAGACGGACATCAAACTGATTCTATAAGGGCTCCGTTTTTTCCTTTTGAGGTACGAAACCCAAAAAATTGACTCATTTAACTTTTTCGCACAAGTAAAATAACTTAATTTATTAAGCAACAACCTCCATTTAATGACCGTTGATTCTTTGCCTAAAAATAAGCGTGACTGTGTGTATAAATTATGTTAACACAACTCTAGTTGTAGAATAGTCCAAGACTGCCAATGCGAGGCAATGAATCAACAAGTTGAATGGACTGAGTTCGACTCGTAGCTGATAGCCCACATTGCTATTTAGACTTGGCATCGTTACAAATGAGGTGCCGATTGACCCGTCTTTAGTTATACTGCGCGTGTCAGCAAGTTCGTAACTTCGTAAGTAATTTGAGTGTCATGAGCTATGTGTCGTCAAAGTAAATCCAATACGTCGCATTTGTAAATAAATAAATATTTTAGGGCATTTCACACAACACCATCTAGCCCAAACTAAAGAAAGCTTCTACAGCTTGTACTTGTAAACTAAATGGCTGATACACTACATGTATACTTTTTTTTGTAAATATATACGTATGATACATAGAAACACCCAAACACAAAACAAACATTATTTGTTAACTTAATATACATATATGTGATGAAAAGATGTTCGAGTTAAATATTTCGTGTCTAGTAGTATAACGATAAATTATGGCTTATGAACACATTAGAAATAATTTTACTATGGAAACTAACACATTTTTAACTAACACGGTTTTAACACATTTTTAAGTAAAAACTACCGTGTGAGACGCGTCGCCGACAGAAAGTGGCGTTTACGTTTATCCTTTGAAAAAGACCACCGAATGCGGTTAAAACTATAGTCGGATATTTCGACTCAAAGCAGACGTGAGTGACCAGTAGTTTTTATTAAAAATATTAGAAATAAATTCATATAAATATGTGTATGTATAACATTCCAAAATAAACTTACGATTATTCTATAAATATTTTTGATAGATTAGATATTTGTATCTTACTTATATACACATATATCTTCGTTTACTTAGCGTTATAAACTACTACAATAAAACTATATTCCTTGAATGACCGTTTCGTTAACTGGTATAAATCCTCTGTATTGGTACGACAACGAATTCAATTTGATCAAATCCCTAAAAATATTACGAATTCAGACTTTTTGTTCATTTCATTTTATACGAATCAATAAGCAATAAAACAACGAATCCAAATGAAAATGAAGTCATCTGTGAAACTTTTCAATTTTAATGTAAACAAAAAACGGGACAATCAGGAATAAGGAAAAAAACGCAACTTTCAAACTTGACAGACACTGTCACGCGAAACAAGAGAATTTCCGCAACTATTTTCGAAAGATTACAAAAGGAAACTGTGGAAAAAACATATTTTGAAGCGATATTATTTTGAAAGGAAGTGTTTCGGACAAACAAAGCCTCCTTAATAATAGGGCTTCAAAAAGTTGCGTCAAAGGGCCAGATCGCGGGCGAGCTCTTATCGCGCCCGACTTGGCGTAAATGACACTTATCTACGTTTTACTATATTGATTGATTCAAAATTGTTATTGCGACATCCAATAAAGGTTGGAATCTCAAGTATATGTAACGAGTGGAAAATTAGTCGTGAAATCGTTAAGATCACTTCATGTAGCGACTTTTATTAAAGATTTTTTTTTATTCTTTAACCGACGCCGGCGATAATTATAGCCGGAGTATTAAATACTAAACTAATCATGACTTTTATCAAATCTACTATCTGCTATTACCGTATTATTGCGTAGGAAGACCAGCCATAAGGTTGTTAGACGATCATACAAGTGGCAGGAAGACGCTGGATGCAATCAGCTTCCAACCGGTCTTTTTGGAAATCTATAAAAAGGCTTATGTCTAGCAGGGACTTCTCGTGGCTGAGATGATGATGATAAACTTCTATTAAAAAAGCGTATAATAGTATCAGCTTCTGTATGTCTATTTATGTTTTTTTTTTTTTTTTTTTTTGTGACACAGATTGATCTGATTTGGTATAGATATAAAAAAAAATATAAGATTTGTTAATATGCCGAGATTCCTTACTCCTGTCAAGAAATTACATATTTGTCATAACTTTGTAAATAAGTTGTTTTATACATATTAAGTTTGCCTTAGAGCACCAACTCATAAGTTAATTTAAATCAATGTAATAATGACTGAAGACTTATCGCGTATAATAACATTAACATTATGTAATAATGAGTGAGCAAGATGTACATTTATATATGTAATAATATCCTTACTAATCGTGATGGGAATGTCATTGTAACTATAGGTCACAGAATTCGACCTATTACATCTATAGGTATGATAAAAGCAAAAGTTACTCTGTCTGTCGTCTGTCTGTCTCTCTGTCTTTTTGTTAACTTTTCACGGCTAACCTGCTAAACTAATCGTTTGGCATAGAGATTCTTTAGGACCTGTAGAAGGCTATAGAATCCATTTTATCATCATCATCACAGCTTTCATCGCGAGTGTGGATCCGCGGAGCGCAGCAAGTATTTTATTATTGCAAACTACTTTTGTATGATAACGGCCCTTAAAGGTTGAATTTTTGCAATGTAATATAGGTAACAACAGAGAGCAAGTAAAACCGCAGATAACGTCTAGTACATGAAGATATTGGACGAAAACGTTGTTTTGTCAACGGAGACACAAATTAACTGATCGATTAGAGTGGCCTGTCAAACTTTAGTTAACGAAATGCAAAACCGAGCTAACTGATTTATTATTGGCGCGGCTGTCAGCCCTCGGACACAAACAAACCCCTGATCTGACCTCGGGAACAGAATTACAACAACTAGAATATAATCGGAGAATTCTGCAAATATATTTTCAGGCGTGGTGTAGGAAGTCCAGCCACAAGACAGGATTGTTTCTGCCACTTGTATGAGGTCATCTGTCCACATTGTGGCTGGTCTTCCTACGCTGCGCTTACCGGTTCGTGATCTTCATTCGAGAACTTTTCAGCTCTGTACAAGTTTTTTTTAAATTCATTATAGATCTACGATTGACCACCAACTCGCCTGATGTTAAGCGACGGTGTGGCCAAGGATGGAGCTCGTCGATCTAGAAGATATCTATTCACTCTAGACTCTAGACTCTAGAAAATTCCAAGAAGTAAACTTGCGCTTTCTTACTATTTCGCAATAAGAGTCGCTATTTAACTAAATGAGCTTGCGGAGTAAATCTTCTTTACTTATACTATTGAATATTCTGTACGTTAGTGTAGCTATAGTTCTACTTCTTCTTCTTTATTTGTTATTGGTACTATTGAATATTATTTACGTTAGTATAACGCTATATCTGTGACGTCACGCCACCAATAAAATCGACGAAATGATTGGCGCACATTGATACGCTCATTTTCGGGAAAAGCTTTCTGATGTATGTACGTTTATAATAACCGTAATACGTGTATGAATACAAAATCACTTGTGTCGTTATAAAATGCAAGGCACATGAATATTTTATTACGCCGGTACGTGTTTCGCCTACAACAAGAAAAAATATCTAGCAATTCCGGCCGAGATCGTAGGAACGCTGGAAGTCATGACTTGCCAGGATAATCTAGATCTCATTAGAATATCAAAATACTGGGTCTGTTAGCGATAAACCAGCTCTCACTGCCTTGTTCTATTCAGAAAAGTGATGCTAAATTATTTTCTTAAAAAATAAAGCATTGTTTATGGATGTTAGGGTAGATTTTGCAGACTTGCCACTTTTTTTTATATTTACTTGTTTTACGTTTTGTTTTTTTTTCGATTATTTACTTATTCAGATATTAAACCATTTTTTTTTATTTATTTATTTCACAGCTCTGTTTGTTGGGCGTGGGCAATCTTCTCTATGAGAAGGGTAAGGCCATAGCTTGCCACGTTAGCCAAGTGCGGGTTGGCAGACTTCGCACATCTTCAAGATGATTGAGTACTCTCAGACATGTAGGTTTCCTCACGATGTTTTCCTTCACCGTTTGAAGTTGACGGCAATCAACAATACGCACATAACTTCGAAAAGACAGAGGACAGAGGAAGACAGAATAAACAATATAGGTTCCTTTTATTGTGAGTGTTTTCGGATAAACCCAACTAAAATTTGGCCCAGACAACATGCGCAGAATCTGAGAAATAGACTAATAATATTTTCGTTAACACTGGGACGCGTAGCATGCTCATACTAGTCAAACATGTCAACTCTCAAATGAAGCTGCTTACATACTAGCATTGCAAGTCTCTTAGAACCCTCCGTTTACAGATATAAACGATACCTAATGAAATAATTACTTCAATATACGCAATTTCGTGTATTTGATATATTTTATCCAGTTATTTTGTTTTAATTATATATATAAAGGTAATTTCCTTTATATATAAATTTAGACTTACACCTTACGTGTTACGTCTCAATAATTAGGAACAACTTCAGTTCATGTTATTTATTTAATTAACCGGAAAAAACACACGATATTAATTGGTCAAAAGAACGATGTCTTCCAACCTGTTTCGGGACTGTCAGAGTCCCATCCTCAATAGAAAATATAACACATGCACCTCAGGAGTCAGTCGACGCCGTACTGATAACCAATCAATAATAAATAAATATTAATCATTTGACCGATTAATATCGTCAATTTTTTCCGGTTAATTATACTCTACCTTTTTAAATAAAAACTACGGGTCACTCACGTCTGTTTTGAGCCGAAATATCCGACTATAGTTTCAACCGCATTCGTACTCACATTTATACTCTACTTGGCCGGGGCCACTACCATGCCTCCAGTTATATATTAATTAATACACACGGAAGTTTTAGTATAACTTCAGTTCAGTTCCATTCATGTTCTACAAAACGAAAAAATAAAACTTTTCAAAGGCTTCATTTCATTAAGGGAAACGTCGCGCGAATAAGTTACAATAGGTGAAAACTATTTTCTACCCCTAAATATTAACCGATTTCGAAGATTATTTTTTAATTTTATTGAAATCATAAATGTCTATGCATCTACTGTTTGATTATTTCAAATATCGATATCATCCCGAAGTAAAAAAAAAATTACAATTTTGAAAATAGCAAACCGTAAACAAAAAGCCAATAACGGATCCGTCCATAATTCCATATATTAAAGAAAACAATTATCGAAATACGATAATAATTAGAATAGATTGTATGAAAAACACTTCTTCAAAAGCGTTCAAAAGTTACTGCAGTCCCAAAACGCAGCTTGATTATGCAGTCTCCTAGGAACAGGCTAATTCAAAATTCTCGTTCCACGAAATGAAGATGCAAGCGATGAAAACAAAGAGTGCTTGGAACGGTACAACGGTAATTTGGTTTTCAATTCAATTTTTTTTAATGGAAGGCTCTGCTAAGACAGCGTCACGGTGCTTGCGGAAATTATTTCTGTACCTTGTGTTTTTAACCTTTGCGAGAGAAATATGGTAATAACAAAAATGTCTAGAATATTGATAATGAAATTTAATACAGCGCAAAGTTTATTACTTGGTTAAAGAAAGAGGGAGTTTGACAGGTTTTGATTATTGAAATGTTGATAGGTAATAATTTTTTATTTTTACTTTTATCTCATAATTATGGACCCAATATATTCATTCATTTTTATATAATTTAATTAATATAAATTTATTGTGTCATTTTTATTACGTAAATCTTTTTTTTATTACTTTAATTCAATTAATTTTGACTGAATTTATTAATTTTGACATGATTGTTATAACTCCGAATTTACATACTTATTTTGTAAATGATATCATTAGCATAATTCGTGTTTACGGTGCTAATTTGAATCATAAAAAAATAGATAAATAAGTTACAACATACAATTTTCCGTTTCACAAAAACTAATTCTACACACTTAAATTTTGTATGGTAAAAATTGCATTTGTATAAAATATACAAAATTACTCACCTCGCAAAATTCAGTAAAGCGCACAATGGGATAAGCTAGATAGGCTAGGCTATATTTTGAATACAATCTGGTTACACAGCTCGAATTATCAGAATGTTAAGATGTTCTAAGGAATGTATATGTATTCAGACTCATATCTGCGTCAGGAGACTAACAAAATTGTAAAATGATATCTGGCAGTATCTTATAAGACTTAGGTACAATAGAACCTATCTTATTAATGTCTCCCAGTGGATTAAATCCACGATAATGTATAATTCAACTTGAAGTACTAGAATTATTTATGATAGAATATAATATCAAAGTTAAGCAATAATTAATAATTACTAGCCACTGCGAACTAAACAGTTGATATGTGAAAAATTCATAGCGGTAGCATCATCATCATCATCTCAGCCATAAGAAGTCCACTGTTGGACATAGGCCTCCCCCATGAATTTCCAAAAAGACCGATTGGAAGCGGCTTGCATCCAGCGTCTTCCCGTTACTTGTATGAGGTCATATGTCCATCTCGTGGCTGGTCTTCCTACGCTGCGCTTGGCGGTAGCATATTATAACGAAATGATAATTATAGTCTAACAAACTGAAGCAAGCAACTTCTCATGGATGCCATTGCCAGAACTGGACCAAATTGAAATGGGACCACACGGGAAGCACCAGGTTTAAAATAAAAAAAGAATCATCAAAATCGGTTCACCCAGTCGAAAGTTCTGACGTAACAAACATTAAAAAAATACAGTCAAATTGAGAACCTCCTCTATTTATGAAATTGGTTGAAAAGGAAAATTATTATAGCTCAAAGTTCAAAGTTATTTATTCGCTATAAATTGTGGATACAATATCTTATACTTATTATTTTTACAGTAGTAGCCAAAAGTATACTTTACAATTAGTAGTAAAAGTAATAAATGATCAACTTCAGAAATTTACATAAAGTCAATTTTATAAACTCTTGTATCGTATGTTCATAGTATAAGACAAGAAGCCCTGTTTTTAACCGACTTCCATAAAAAAGGAGGTTCTTAATTCAACTGTATGTTTTTTTAAATGTTTCTTACGCGAACTCCGCCAATCATTACGACTTGATTTTGATAATTATTTTTTTATTACCTACTTCACAGAATCAGATGGTCCCATATATATTTTATCAAAATCTGTTCATTACTTCGGTTTTCATAATAAAATAGCTGTAAAAATGTCATTCAAATAAACGAGATTGCGTATTTTGAAGTCGATTGCTTCAGTTTTTTAAACTACTAATTGTAAGTCCACAAAATTATGATGCAACAACCCACAACACCTGGGAACCTTTTTGGGGGGCTACTCTGTGCTACTCTAATACCATCTACATATAAATACAAATACGGTTGTGAATAACAACATTTACAACTACATAATGGTAGCACGACCAGCCGTAATATGGACAGCAGTGAACTTCTTGTAGCTAAGATGATAATAGCTTATTCACATATGGAATAGTGGTTGAAGTTTCATTACAGGTTGCGTCTAGTTACGTCTGTTACATGCCCTTGGTTCCCTCAGGCTACCGTAGCTTATAGTGTGTAGTGAGGCGTTAGTCTCGATAACGAAGTTTAGCCTCTTCTCGCCCATCCGTAAAATACCATCATTGCTACCTAGATATATACCGCACGACATAGAAATAGGGACTTGACCTGTTAGGATATAATTTGCATATGAAAAAGATAGTTAAAGAAGTCATAGTTAAAGAACTAGATGTAGAACTAGATGAAGGGTGCTCTCACTGAGAGAAATGGAAAGAGAGAAAAAATTGGTTGTCTGTAAAGTCGGTTTACGGACGATAGTTTAACGTGACAACGTCATAACAAAACATTGATGAAATGATGATGATGTAACGGGACAATGATTGTAATGGAACAATGAGTCATACTTTTTCGTGCGTGCAGCCGGCGTTCATCGATTTATTAGACGTTGTTACGTCAAAAAGGTTTTTACCTTTGGGACCTTGTACTTTTGCAGTGGAAACAGTACAATAACAACTTTTCAATAACAAAGGTTTTCCTTTCCTCCCAGAGAACAAAAAAAACGTTTTTGTTCACTAAATTTCACATCGTTTTTTTTTTTAACCATACCAGACACCATACTGTCTTATTTGACAAATAAATTCATTCAAAGTGTCAGGAAGACGCTGAGTGCAACCCGCTTCTATCAGGTCTTGTTAGAAATCCATGGGGGACGCCTATTTATGTGTAAAAGCATGTTTGACAGATATTAACGCTGTGACATCTGCACCTGTAGGCCAATTCAGTTATTCAAGACCGCTCCGTAGCTGAACCATATGTAAACCGTTTACCTTCGGCCGGCATTTTTTTTTTTTGATTCAGTCACTTCTAAGTCATACAATTGACACATTTGATGAAACGTGACACGTCCTTCGCTCGTTACTAAATCAAAAAAAATTTTGCAGCCGGTAGGAAATGCTTCGCAAAAGGTTCAGTTACGGATCGGTTTTGATTAACTGAATTGCTCCCCTGTACACATGTTTTGATAAATAAATATATCTTTATCTTTATGCCCAGCAGTAAACGACTAGCTGAGATGATGGTGATGATCAAATTCCAAATACGTATAATTTACTTATATACCTAATATACTTTTGTTTTTATCGAAGATAGATCTACGATTGACCACCAACTCGCCTGATGTTAAGCGACGGTGTGGCCGAGGATGGAGCTCGTCGATCTAGAAGATATCTATTCACTCTAGCCTTGAAAATTCCAAGATTGCAGGTCTCAGGAAACAGAAATGGCGGCAAAGAATTCCATTCTTGTGCACTACGCAACAAACTAACAAAAAAATAATTTTGTAATAGTTCTCACATGATCACTAACAATTTTCTGAGAAAAGATGCGGAGCAAAAGAACTTACTCAGGTTTTAAACTTTCAACCTATAGCTTTGCAAAAGCTATATGAATCATTTATTCCTAAAACGTGATAATTATTATAAAGATTTATTTTTTCTCCCAAAAATGTCTGTTTGCGCAACTTCCCCTTTTCTGCTATTCATCAAAATTTTGTACTAATTAGGTAAACGCAGATGAATTAAAACGTAGGCAGCTTTATTGCCAACAATTTTTATTTCAAATTTATTAGTTAGGTACGCCTGGAATTTTAATTAGTCATAGTATTTATATTTATTAGTTAGCTTAAGATTTAATATTAATTCTGCGTTTTTTTTCTTGATAGTAATTTAATTTGCACTCATCTTTATGCTTTGACTTTAATATTTCAACTCCGTTTGCACAAATACTTAGTTCCACCGCTAGGCACGGGCTGCCTTCTCATTGTGAAAGTGGTTTATATGTCACTGGAAATGTACTGAATACGTTAATGTCTTAAATTCCTAGGATGAAATGAAAATATATTTATTTACAACATACATAGCCAAAAATAAAAATGCCTGCTTGTGGCCTTACTAGGCGGAGCCTGTATGAAGCCAACCTATATTCTTTACACAATATGTATACAATTCATAAAAATGATAAAAATGTGTAAAATGAGTTTTATAATAAATAAAATACTCATCAAAATTTATTCATAATTGGCGAGGTAATCGCTGAAAAACATTTTCATCTAGCCCAAACTAAGCAAACCTTGTACTATGGAAACTAGATGGTTGATATAATACATACATACTTACAATTTTTTTGTATAGACATACTTATGATACGTAGAAACATCCAGACACAGAACAAACATCTAAGCTCAATTACTCATCACACAAATGTTTGCCCTGGATAGGGATCAAACCCACGAACTACTGCTCAGGAGGCAGTCGTACTACCACTGAGTCATGAGGCCTGTCAATAAAATATATACAGTCGAATTGAGAAGATCTTTCTTTCTAAAAGTCGGTTAAAAATAAGAAGCAATAAACCCGAAATTAAGGACAAAATTCACGAAGAATTGTAAAGAATGAATGATAAATGATAAATGATAAATTCGTTTATTGAGATAAAAACGGAAAAAGACCAATTACAATTATCTCACAATATTCAAAAATTATTCTTAAACAATGTCTTAAACAAATGTCTGAGGATTACAAAATATTCATTATATATAAATACAATATCACTTAAAATGTCAATACAAAAATGTCAAATGGGCAATACGCCACTACATGTCATTACAAAAAAAATAATTATGTCATACAAAGTAAAATATACCGTTCGGGTAAGTACTCAGAGTACCAAGTCAATAAACTCAAAGGTTATCGTCAAAGTCCAATGAATCATCAGGCTTTTTACACCTGTCCCATTGATCCAATTGATTTTCACAATAAGTCAAGGAGGTACTTAAAATAGTCTTCCAGTTATCACAAAAGATGTCACAATCAGGGTTGGCAGCAAGGAGTGCGTTTAAGTGGCGACGGGCACGATTCAGGGGTGACATAGAACGTGCTACTGTGCGACCGCGATCTACGTGGAACAGGTCATGTGGGCGACCACGTCTGTTTGCTGGAACCCCGGGCTCGTCCGGTACGAACAGTACGCATAGCAAGTCGTGCAGACGTATAGAATCGACGGACCCCCTAAGCGCCTTACAGCAGATAGTTAGCTGGTCTAACATCCTTCTAACTTCCAAAGAGTTGTAACCAAGCTGACCGAGCAGGAATTTAGTTGGATACAGAAACGGATAGTAACCATAAATTTTCTTATACAGTGACCTTAAAAAGGCCTTTTGGACTTTTTCAAGCATTCGCGCGTAGGTGACATGATAGGGGTTCCAGACACAAGCACTCGATTCAAGTTTGCTTCTAACTAAGGAGTTATATAATGTTTTAATTACTTCAGGATTTTTAAAGTCTCTAGCATTCCGTAGGACGAAGCCAAGGCGCCGGTAAGACTCTTTTGCGAGTTCTGATATATGATCATGAAAAGTTAGACTGCGATCAAAATTTACCCCCAAATCTTTGATACAGTTAACCCTATTTATAGGTACGTTGTTTAAATGATAATCAAACTGTATTGGATTTCTTTTACGATCAAAGGTCATGACGTTACATTTACTTATATTAAATGTCATTTTATTTCTCACGCTCCATTCGTAAATTTGATTGATATCATCCTGCAATTTCAGGCAGTCACTAGAAGATTTAATTTCAAAAAATAGTTTAAGGTCATCCGCATACAAAAGACATTTGGCAGTAGATAGTACATTAGGTAGGTCGTGAATCATCATTTGAAAGAGTAACGGACCAGTGACAGAACCCTGGCTTACACCAGAACTAGTGCAATATGGTTGAGATACATATGTACCATGCCTCACATATTGACACCGGTCCCTCAAGAAATCGGCCATAAAAATTAAGAAATCGCGAGTGAAGCCAAACGTAGATAACTTATGCAATAATATATCATTATCAATTTTATCGAAGGCCTTTTGAAAATCGAAATATACTACATCAACTTGTGATCCACGATCCATAGCGCTAGATATATAGTCTGTTAAGCACAACAGGTTTGAATTTACTGATCGGCCCGGCCTAAATCCGTGCTGCTCTTCGCCTATCTGTTGTTTTACCTGGCTATATATTTCATTGTGCAGAATGTACTCAAAGATTTTGGCAGGCGCACATAGAATTGCGATTGGACGATATTCCTCTACTACGGTTTTTTTTAGTATTCTTTGGGATGGGGGTTACCCTTGATAATTTCCACTGTGTGGGGTACTTGCCATTTTTAAGCGAAAGATTTATAATATGGTGTAGTGGAAGAATTAAATGTTTTTTACCAGTTTTAAGGACAAAGCTAGGTAAGTTATCCGGACCAGGTGAGCTTTCTATTTTGAGCTTATTCAGGGCTCGTTCGATATCTTGGGGGATCACCGTGGGTAAACTAACGTAACCGCCTTGATAGCCTAATGCAGAACACTCGTCAACATCTAAAAGTGGCGTGTTATTTAAAAAGACGCTGGAAAAATAGTTTGCAAACGCTTCTGCAGATTCAACCCCAGTAAAAGAAACACCTTGATACGAGACATAGGGTTCGAAACCACCCTTGGATCTGAGTCTATGCACGTGGCTCCAAAAATGCTGAGGGCGCAGCCGTAAGTTTTCTTCGATAAGAGCAGTATACGATTTATATGCGTCTGAGATACGGTTCTTCAAGCTATTACGAAGATCTGTGTATAACTTGTACGATGTATTACATTTCGACCTCAACCACACCCTGTGTAATCTCTTTTTACGCCGAATATCCTTTATAATATTTGCATCAAACCAAACCGGAAATCTGTTGCATTTAGCTACTTGTCTTTTCTTTTTAGGAACAGTTAAGTCAAATAATGTATAGATAGTATCATAGAAAATATCAGTAGCGGTTGCGACATCACTACATTCAAGTACAGGTGCCCAAGAGGTTTCGGCAAGCAATGAGTGAAAAAGAGGTATATCCATCTTTTTAAAGTTCCAGTCGCGCGATGTATCTAAGTTACTAGGCTGTAGCCGTGCACAGCTGTTATGTAATCGTAAAGGGAGCATTATTTCCAGAGCAGGATGGTACAATACATCGATAGGTACGAAGCCGTCGGCGGCTTCTCGCACACAAACAGGTTGCGCCGCCGTCGCCGTCTCAGAGCACTCCTGCGCCAACACTACGTCCAAAATACCTCCGTGCGAATTAAAAATTCCATTAAAATCTATTAGATTACAATATGTCAAAAAGTAACAATAATAATTTTTTATATTATTAGATGCACTATTCATATTAATATCACCAAGAATAAAAATTCTTGTGTCTGAATCAGTTAAAAATGTTTCTACGTTATTAAATACATTCATGTACACGGCGTCGATAGCTTTTGGTTTAATGTATACGACGCAAACTATAAAAGAAACACCGCGATATGTCACAGACGCCCAAAGATCTTCTCCTAGTTTAGACTCGAGCTCAGGTCGCCGACATATGGTAACACCCGGCCTCGCAGCTAGCAAAACTCCCCCACAAGGGGAAGCACGGTCTCGTCTAAGCAATGTCCATCCGTCTGGTACTACCTCGGCGTCCCCCACTGACCCGTCGAGGAAGGTTTCCGAAGCCGCGACGAGCACATGATCCGAGAGTGACAAGCTTGTATACCATGTTCGGAGCTTTGTCTTCAGTCCTCTAACATTCTGATAGAATACGTTAATGAGAGATTCTTGATTGCGCGGCTCACAGGGCGCCGACTCCGCGACGAAATGTTTGTCCGTCCGAGGTAGGAGAACGTTTTCTGTAGTTGATCCATTTTTTCACTCGCGCATTCTCAGGCCAAACATCTACTGAGAAACATTTATCGTAACAGTCCTCAGGTACTCCTATTTTGAATGAGTTATAATTATGAGTCGTCTTCAACTGTTCAACGGTAATTGCCTTCTGCGGACAAAGATCGCTCAAATATTTCTTTATTTCATCTAATCCAGATAGCATATTCCATAAATGGAAGTGTTTCCGATGCTCGGCCGCTTTAAGTGACGTCACTGTAGGCCCGGCGACGCAGCGCAGTGATACCGATTGGCGCGGTTTTTTGTATCGTACTTCCGTCCAGCTTTCGTCATCGAGATGGGATTTAGGCATAGTACTCATTTCTAATTGATGCTTTGTAGATGTGCCGTGATAACGTTCGGTGTCCCCTGGTGTCGTCGGTTTGATGGATGGTGATGTATTGAGGATATTGACGGGCTCGTGTGAGCGTCGCGGTGGCGACCCATTGTCTCGATTAACCGAGTGACATGGGGCAGTGGGAGCAACTTTTTTAGTTTCAACCTTTCCCTTTCCCTGTATCCTCTCCTTCTGCTTTTTTGTTCTCAAATGAGTAACATCTGGTTCTTTAAGAGAAAAAGATGTGTTTTTGGGTGGAGTTCCTGGCACAACTGATGCGCTAGAAACTGCTGAACACTTATTAGACGTATGGAGTTCTATTTGCGCAGCGTATCTCTTCATTTCCGAGGACAAAGCCGTATTCGCAGCCTCGTAGTGGTTCAGTTTTTCCTGTAGTTGTTGCATTTGAACCGCATGACTTTCTAATCGAGCATCATTAATTTTTGTGACAGCAATAGATTGCATAAGCAACTGCCGCAACGACAGAATCTCTTGCCGAAGACCATGTACATCCTCAGTTGGGGCATCTTCTCCTTTTTTAAAGTGTTGAACTTGTTCTTCCGTAGTTTTGGACGACGCAGAGACTACTTTCTTACGGATGGTGACATTAGCATCCTGGGATTTCTTTGAAAAGCCTACAGGGGTCAGGCTATTATCGCCACCCTTTTTCGCTGAACAGCGACACTCAGGGCATACCCAGACGCCTTTGGTGCTTTCAGCTGCCTTTTTCTCACCCGCGCATAGAAGGTGATAGATTTTATTGCACTTAGATATTGTACAATGCATGCTCTCCTCAGTGGCCGGAATGATAGTACAACAGCCAGCGCACTGCATTGTAATGATGGCAGGTCAAAACAAAAAACGATAATAATGGTTTATCGTCTTAAATGTGTGTACTTTAGTGAGCAGAAACACAGCTGTTAATGAGTAGGTACAATATACGGCAAGATTGGTATGCAATGAGTCACTCGCTGCAGCCGCAGGTCTGTAGCGGTCTCAACTGCAATGTTTATGTCTAACTATATCTAGGTACATACGTGACCGCAGGCAAAATATTAAAATATTTTTGCTTGTAATATCGGCGTTTGTAAGCCAATATCGTCAAAAACAGTTTAGCGGTGACTCATACACTTTTAGCACTGGTTTAATAACACTCCATTGATTGTATTTATTGTATGTATTGATTGTTTGTATGAAAAGGTAAAGAAACAAAATGGGCAAAGAATTTATGGATGGTTCACAGGAACTGGGTTAGTGAGCTTATACAGAAACGTCGGTATTTATGAAAGTTTCGTTGGCCATGCGTTTACATATGAGTTTTCGCAGAAATAATTATAGTTTAAAAAACTGAAACAACCGACTTCAAAGTACGCTACTTCGTTACTTGTAATATTAGAAAGGATTAGGATACATAAAGTTCATATCATCATGCTCAGTCGGGTAATATAATTAAACAAAACGCTTAATCGTCGAACTAACTCTATTTTCACCTAATACACATCGGATGAGGAGTAAGAAGGTTTTACTTTTACTAAATCCTTCACGGTTGTAAACTTTTTAAAGAAACCTCTCTTCACCCGCTCGTTTATTTTTTTGTCAAGAATGAGATTTGTCATTGAATGTCAAATGCTTCGTCTTCGATGATTATAAAATGTGCAGATGTTTATACGATAATCCTTAAAATTTTACACTTTTGCAAAGAAAAACTGGCGCACTTCACTCAGGAATACAATGAAAATTTTCATTTTTAGATATTATTCAAAAAGTAATATAGCAATGTCTATAAAATAATTATGGGACCAACTTGAGAGCTTTCTCTATATGTCAATTCAAGAAACACAAAAATTGGTTCACAAATGACGGAGTAATCGGTGAACAAGCATACAAAAAAAAAAAAAACATACGGACCAAATTGATAACCTCCTTCTTTTTGGAAGTCGGTTAAAAAAATAGACATCTAACTCTAATGAGTTTCTCCGAATTCTCTCGTTGTTGTCTCCTAATATACGTGTAAAAGGTACCTAATATTCTTAAAATGGATAACCTGTATGACAAGAAGGAATTTTGCGAAGTATAATTCGTAACGGGGCAAATTTACCCCAAGTGTACTATGAAAAAAATAATTACGAACTATGATGACAAAACTCAGTTTATAAGCTATCTTATTCATAAACGTCTGCCCATTTTATATAAAATATTATTGGTGAACTTTTATCAGACGGGGGAACTGTCACGCGCGAATACGGAACACTTAAAAGTTTATGAATGAAAAATAAACACAGCATAGAAAATAAAACATATTTTTCATGAGACTTTTCGAAGATCTTTCTCTGTGTGTCTTACATATGTGGGGTACATAATATAGTGTGGTGATTTCAGTGCGTTTTAAGATTTTGACGTAGTGAAATTTGATGCAAGCCACGGCATTATGAAATTTCGTAAAATTACTGTAAAAACAAAAGTATTGCAGACCAACTTCAGCTTTTTCCGAAATATAGAAAATGGAGATAAAGGTTCCTCCAGGAGAGCCAGTGAAACCGCCGAGCACAACTAGTTATTCATTTGTTAGTAATAAATATATTACTTAGTACATACATTTATCAGATATTCATTTATCCAACTATCCATCTATAAATCCAATCATTTATCCATGCAACCAATCATCTATCCATTCAGTATGTTAGGTGAGTGATGGTTACTAAAAACCAACACACAAAACTACATTTTAAAATTCTACCTTTAAAGACTAATTTTCTTTGTGCATTTTTATTTTCAGCGGCAGAGTCATAATATATGCCTCATAGTATAAATACCTACAACATCCTAATTTTGTTTGAATAGAGTTGAATGTACTCGTTTCTTTTTCTAACAGTTTGATTATTATTTATAGTCGAAACAATGTCGATTTCATTTGTTTCTTTTACACGTAAAAAAATAAATAAGTGTTAAACTAGGTATTTAATGCCGCTATAAAATAATTTATAGTGAAGTTGTAGCTTTTATTTCACAATTTCGAAGTTTTATTTTGTTGTTTTGATATTACATAGGTATTTAAGTTAATCGTTTGAAACTAAGTAAGTATATCGACAAAAAAAAAACTGTGTTTGATTGACTAAATATTGACTAAATGTAACTGTATTCTCGAATTCTTTTTTTACCAACTTTCAAAAAGAAGTACTTAATTCGGCTGTGTATTTTTTTAAATTTGTTCGTTCAACAATTATGATCTGTTTTTGATGATTCTTTGTTTGGCAGTTAATACCTCAGAGGTGGTCCCATATTTTTTTTATCAAAATCGGTTCAGTACTACTTTGTTTTTTATATCAAAATAACTGAAAAAGTATAAACAAGTAAACGAATTGCGTATTTTGAAGTCGTTTTTTTTTTCAGTTTTTCTAAACCATAATTTTATTATACTTGTAACGTATACGCCAAAAAGCTAAAAATAATAAACTGATGTAAATCGTATCTACAGTGTGTGTAATGTAATTACATTTCGACTTAAATGCGAAACAAAAATTATAGAATTGAAGAAATTCCAGATTCCTTTGTGTATTCCATTTGTGATATTTTAATTGTTTTAATTTTATTCTTTTGAGATCCGCGTGATATTATAATATTACAATTTATTCATATTTTTATTTATCTTGAGCATTCATTAAATATAACCATAAAGAAACTAAAGTAAGATAGTCAAATTCAAGAATTAACGAAATAGGGCAAGAAGTTAAGATAGGGCACATTTGCCCTATCTTAACTTCTTGCCCTCTTTCTTAAGTTTACATATTTAATAAGCACCGAGGCCACAAAAGAAAAATGTGACGTCACATAATTAAGGTTCATTCGGCTTAGGTACGGAACCGCAAATGTGACATTATTAAGGTACAAGAGTTTCGTTCACAAAATTATGTTTTCAAAGGAAACTTACTAAGCTGTTTTTAGGGTTAATGAGTTTTGAATAACGAATAGAAAGCAACGTTTTGTGTTTTTAATGACATTGGGGTCTCTTTAGCAGTTCTTATTGTGGGCACTGTGTGCGTAAGGGGACTCATTATGTAGAAATGTAACTTGGAGCTGGACTTCATAATGGGATCATTCTGGATTGTTCGAGATATTTCCCGACATGCCTCTAGGAGAAATGTTTTTAAGACATTAGGAATTTATATACCAAAGTGTATATTGTGTAGTGTGCGTGTTCATATGTTCTTGAAAATATAAACAATCTGAAAAAAGCAATTGACTGATACGGTCCAAACTGTAGAAATAGTAATAGAATAGTGCCGCCACAGAGAAGACTATCCAAAACAACAAATAGTTTCCACTGTTTAGGAATTGAATAATAAAATCCCTGCAAGTGTTAGAACTAATACTAAAAATGAGATTCTAAAGTTTGTAAAAGAACGGCTAAAGGAGAAAAGTTACTACAAACTAGGTGACGCTATTGCTGATAAAAACGTTTTTAAAAATGTATAATGAATTAATTTATTTATTAGTGCTAATTTATTAATTTTATTTGATATTTGACGATGCTATTGCATCCCCATACCCTGTTTATGACACTGACAATGTTCATATTGTTTGTTATATTGACATTTTAATTCAGCAACTATTTTAATTTTAAATACTATATTGAATATTTTTACATTTTATTATTTTTAACGTCATTGATTACTTAAATTATGTATTATAATAATTATAAATAATTATATATATATATAAATAATTATCATATGTATATATTTACCAAAAAAAAAGTATATATGTATTCTATCAGCCATCTAGTTCCATAGTACAAGCTTTGCTTAGTTTGGGCTAGATGGTGTTGTGTGAAATGTCCACAAATATTTATTTATTATTTATTTATTTAAATTGACTATAGTAGTTGTGATTGAGTACGGTTCAGTATTCTGTGATAATGTGTAAGATAAAAGTTGAAATACAGACTATGTAATGACGAATCTAATTGCATAATATGTGTCGAAAGAATAAAGATATTTGATTTGATTTAGGAGCAAATAAGGCTGTATTAATAATTGGTGTTAAATTTCTAGTGTTTTGCGTAACGAATGAAATTTGTAGATTTTTTTTATATTTCATGGTCATTTACCAGTGGTAATTTGCGTTTTTGGTATTGTGCGACAAAATCTTTTGTAAGATATCCTAAAAAAATATATATTCTTCTTCTTCTTATGTATATACTATATCATAAATATTACAAGTCGGCGATTTCTATTTAAGATAGGCTTAAATAACATGTAATTTAATTTTAAAGTGTATGACGACCACCACGTTAGTTTTCGAGGTAAATTATAATATTATAGTACAACTTACTAACTTACTTTTTGTTTGTCCTGGCTCACTTTAATTTTAATACAAAATAAGAATAATTTACATAGCAGAAGTATTACGTATTTGTTTAATAGAACTTGAACGTTAGTAAATTTTAAAAGGATGAAAACTATAACGTGTAGGTAATTTTTCGTTCTCAATATAAGTATAATTTTTTTTACCAACTTCGTAAAAGTGAGCACTAATAATATTTTATTTACATGTATGCTTTTTTTTAAATATATTTCTTTATATTTTAGCACTTGTTAACCGATTGTGACGATCCTTTAGTTTGAAGGTAAGTATGCCTCAGAAAAAATATGAAAATAATTATTTACAGTTATCCTTTAAATAGCTAAAATTATTATTATATTTTTTACGTGTGATATGTTGATTTAAGTAGGCGTTTCACCTCTTTTAATTAATTTAAACATAAATTCGTCTTATTTTCCTAATCAGTATTTTAAATATTTGGTGTTATAATAATTAAACATGAAAAATAAAAATCGAATGAAATTATTGTACTTCCAAATAATAATTAAACAATTATTGTATGTTATTTAATTAGTGAGTAATAGCATCTAATATCTAAGCATATCATAGGGTAGGTTTACAAATTCAAAAGAAAAAAATGTTTTTCATTCTTATTTCAATTAACAGAAAAAATATGTTATTAATTGCGTGATAATAATATTTTCAAGCAAAATTGTTCATTTGAAATATTTACCAAGGTTTAGAAAAGTAAGTGACGAATTTTCATTCAACAATAAACTTTGGAAAACTTTTTCGTAAACTTTAAAAAGTTCTCAAACTTTTTTCAAAGTGTCTATATCTAAACTGCCTTTGGTTTATAGTGTCTATGGTGAAGATTTTTCTGTCACGGAAGTTTATGTACCCCTGCAGAGTGCAGGTGTGCGTCCGATTAGCACAATGTTACCGCGGCGACTGAAGTGCTTGACCATCGTCGGTGGTTGTCGAAGCCTGCGAAGCATTTCTTCGGCGCCCGTACTGCGCATGCGCGCACACGCTCCTCCCATAGAAACTTTTTGTTGCGAAGTGATCCGCGCTTTGCTGTTCCAACTTTTTCTTTTTTCCGACTCTTTGTTGGAAGTTTTCGTTCGGACAGGGTCATACGTACGGGTCGCGATCGAATGGGTTGTTTATGCTAACGGGGCAGAAATTTAAACATGCTAAATTGGATATACATTATCTTTAAACCTCCATTGGTATGGATTAATCTGATTGCTTTTTAGGAATCTATAATAACTACTAGAAACCTTTATAAATTCGCCATGTTCATCTGTCTGTCTGTACGTCTATCTGTTCTTATGTCATTTTACTCAAAGATTATCAGTAATGCATAAACGACATTTGGCAGGTAGGTGTGTTCTGTAAAAACTACATTTTCATCATATCACTTTCTTCTCAGATGCGATGTGTGCAAGATATTCCAAAGCCAAAGATGAAAAAAATTATCATTAAATGATCATTCTTTAGAATAATCCCTGTAAATATACTTATCGAAAAATTGCAGTTCTTGGGAGGTTCTAAAAAATCCGAGGTCCAATAAATCTAACTACACTTCACGCATGAAAATCGATCTGGCCGTTTAAGTTGTAAGAGGTTATATAGAAATATAATTATATATACACGTATATACGTCCACGTACATACATACATATTTCTTTGGGTAAAAAGGCAGCCGTGGACCCTTGAAGCTATTTTTCACGTGCTTCATTATCGACCAACACCATCACTCACTAACAAATCTATCAATCAATTTAGTGGTCAAACGCGGACTTATTCTCGCTATATTATGTAGGTATAAATGATGTCCAATGTTTAAGCCGTTATTTAAAGTTGCATTACAAAACGTACTCTAAAAATGTTACAAAGTAATGCATCCTCAATTCAGCACCAGTGGTAAATTTTGTGCATAATTAACGTTAACTTTTAACGGGTGTGCAAATTTTTGGTGCTTACCCGTGGTCCCACCGAGATGTCCCACCAAGTTGACCAGGGGTATTTTATGAACTGACTTTTTTACACATCGTTTTGTCCGTTTATTATTGGCTATTGGGGTGTTTTGTTTTAATCATACACAAAGAGATGTAAAGACACACAATGTTTTTTTTTATTTTTTCATTTTTCTTCCTCTTTCCATTTTCTCGGTCAAAAGAATCTGTAGTTCAACCGCTACAGGATTGTAGCGGCTGGACTGATGCTCTTGTCAAGTCGAATCAAGCTCATCTCGCCATCTCTTTTTGGGCCTACAAGTTGTGTCCATAAATTTGTTGTTTTTGCCCGAAGACCTTATTCTTCGGACATTCGGCAGATATGTCCAGCCCTAATCTAATTAGTTTTACTAATTATTAAATTATTATAAAGTTTTTACTTATACATTAAAAAAACCTAATCTTTAATTCACATTGATAAATTGCAGTAAACTTGTGATCAAAAATTACAAATAACGTACCTACATTACAAATATTGCAAAAGATTTAAAAAAGCTGGTTTTCTTTTTTACCTTTATTGCTATCTCTTTTTCACTCACATGATGCGAGTTTGAATCAGACAGGTACGAGTAAGTAAGTGTAGCTAAAACAAAAAGTCACAGAATCAAAACCAATATTTAAAAAATGTTGACAGATTCGAACACGCCATTTTTAAATTACAGTTGTTGCTGTCATGTAGTTTAAGTACCTACATTATAGCTAGGCGTAAAATAATATCTGAACTGTCAGACTTGGATAAGATTTATCTCGAATTATTCTTATAATTACTACTGGGTTAATAGTTCAGTCACTAAAATCTCATTAAAATCTTCACTGAATGACAGCTGTCAATCTTAAAATAGACCTATATTTCGAAAACGGCTGTACTAGTATCTAGTTTTTTTCATCATTGATAAATTTTAGATGTTCTATGAAACATCTCTATTAAGTTAGACAACAGTCTTCTTCTTTTTGTCCCTCACGGGGCTTGGACTCGCGCGGTTTGCGCAGTTGCCATTTTCAAGTTAAAAGACAACAGTCACATCATAATTGTCAATTTGACAATAGATATTTTAAATCTGTTTTTTATTTATTTTATTATTACATAACTTTGACTTTCAACTCGAATGATTAAAACAGTATGCTATCGCGGCCTCATTTGAGGCCCAGATCGCATTCCCTACAAAGTGAGCTAAAGGTGGTAAGATTCCATAAGATGCAATTTAAATATTTATGTTATTAAGTTAAATTTAATGATTAAAATGTTAAAAAAATATAAAAGAAACGCAACTGCAACGTTTTTATTTTAGATAATGTTAATTTTTAACAATAATTACGAATTAAAAAAGACTTGAAACAAGACGTATTTCAAAACACCAATCAGCGTTTAGTGACGTCACTCCTGTTTTACAACTTATTATATTTCCAACTTATTTGAGGTTACGGTTGTAAAAGTGAATATTATTTTAAGGGAATATTAATGGTTATAGCTTTTTTGTCGAAAGTGCAGAGTTTTCAAGTGTAGAAATGAAAGGGACTAAATTACTACGGTATGTATAATCTTTGTATTTTATTCAGCGGCTTCTACACATAGCAGTTATTTCAGCTCAACAAGAGAATCTTACGGCGATAACGTAATCGGCTATATCCAAATGATAAGATATGGAGAATTATGTACAGTAAAAAGTCGAATTACTGCGGAGCATAAAGTACTTACGTAAAGAAGGTTATCGTGTTACAGCTATTATAAATGAAACGCAAAGCTTGGTTCATTCCTGCCAATGTGAAGATTGCAACTTCAAATGTTTCAGCGACGAACAACGACCAGTGACAGACAGGAATGACGTCATCTGAACCGTGCTGGCGCGAAATTTTAAACTGACAATTTAAAACCGCATTATTTCATTAAATTACAATGTTTTAATTTTTTAATATATTTGTGGTCTATTCTACATGGAGTTCTTTAAAATGAAAACAAAAATTAAAATATTGCATGTCCCTATTGTAATCGAAGAGAATCTGGGGGCACGGCCGTGCCACCGCCATTTTTACCTGCGGGTACGGGCGGGACTATATAGTTTTACAGTGAAGTAATTGTGATTAGCTTTAATATCGGTCTTTATTGGCGGTAAATTTTTATTTGTTGAAGAATATAGGAGATTAATAGAAAAGTTTACTGAAATATTTTTTTTATCGAAAATTATGAATTATCTATTATTTAATTGAAATTTTTACAATCACCATTTTCTTCAGTAAATATGATTTACCGGAAATAAAGGACGATAAGCTAGCCACAATTACTTAATTGTAAAACTATACGCTTTTCTACTCTTTTCTTTTGTATGAACATTGTACCACCTTAACATCTTGCACCAGACCGTCACTTAAACCGTTTCTGCAGTCAAACACCTATCCTGTCTATTAGAAAGGTCAAGTTATAGTTCGCAGTTGTTAAGATTACAAGCGAATGCAACCATTCCAAAGAACTTTATCTAAATATTTAGTGTCGTTTGGCGTCGCGTTTAAACATAACGAGGTATATTTTGTAAGCGGCACAAAGCAGCAAACGGCGGGGGTATTTCACCTTTTATCTGATGCCCCCGAGCCGGACATATTACAAATATTATACCGAACATAAAGCATTATACGAGTTTGGATGTAACATTGTTAATGGAACAGATATGAGAGAATATTCTACAGATTTTGGTTTGGAATAGTCCTACGCCAGAGTCGTCACTTCTGAAAACTGTATAAGAATGAATTTTAAATGCCGAAACTTTATCATTATTGAGAAGAACATTACCGTCTCCCTGCTCTAATTTTGAACCCTCGTTGTCATCTTAGTAAAAATACTCAAGATAATAAAGCAAACTAATTTAAACTATTTGCACACTTTTTTTTGCGTGAAAACTTTGAAGCGCAACCTATTCAAGTCATCTATGCGTGCCACCCGCATGGGACCCGGTCATCAAATTAATAACCACTACATCTGTTTTGTAAATCCTCGAAACTTGGCTAGACAGACGCGTTATGTACCAAGAATGTTATTGAAATTAAAAAATACCCGAACTTTAATAGAAACTCACACTCTGACCAGTTTTGATGTAGTTGTCTTTCTAAAATTCTGTTAAAGATAGATGTAAACTTCTACATGCGACCATATAAGAACAAGTAGCTTTACTTAGTTTGGAACTAGATGGCGTTGTGTGAAAAATTCCACCAATATTTTGTTCAGCTTGGCCATTTAAGATTCCAATCAGATAAAAAGGTATCATCGTACTCGGATAATGTTTAGAGAAAACTAATTAAAACTAATAAAAAACTATTAAAACTAATTTTTAGGTATACCTAAAAAATAGTTTTCTCCTTTTGTACGGACTATAAGGAGTACTAACTGATTCTCATCTTATAATTAACTTTATACTTACCAATTGTAAGTTTAAATTTAAGTAGTCAGTAATGGGTCACTTGGGAACTAAGTTCGAGTTAGAAAATAATTGTTTTAAGTAGTACGACGTCTTCGCAAAACTTGTCTTCTCGATAAAGTTTCAAAACTTCTCAATAACAAAATAAGTTTAAAGTGATTTTATTAATTCACTATTAATATTAACTTAGCATTTACTTAACATTTTTAATAGGAAATATTACAACTGGGATCAATTCAGACAAATAAAGATATAGGTACCTGTATCATATCAATTACCATTGCTTTCAATAAAGTTAACAACCAATACAAGAAATTGTTAGTGAAATGATAGGCAAAAACTGAATTGTTGATAGACTACTGGCCCACATCGCTAGATTGTTTTAGAGGTTACATAATTAATATTTAAGCCGTTTGGTCTCAAGATTCTGACCCGTGAGGGCCGAAGAGCTCATCTCATTTTCAAAGTAGGTATATCTGACCGCCTGATCGACACGACGCGTGGTCAACCCCGGTCTTTTCGTGGGCATCAGTGGGGCCGAAGCTAACACTGAGACGCCTTTTTTACATATAGTATAAAAATACAGAAACTAGGTTTATGGATGGTAAATTGAATTTAACAAATCTGGGCCATTTCATCCCAATAGGGATGAAATGGTTATGACTTAGAAAATTAGTTTATTGACCCACAATGAGTGTGTGGGAGCATATACTTATATATAATAATACATATCTATTAGGCATATCATTTTTAACTTAGATTGTCCAGTTTTCCTTGCGGAAAATTAGGCGGTATTAATAATATTTATATTTAATTTATATATTAGGTAATTTTTTCAAGTCCACTGAGAAATGAGAAAAGATAATTTTTGCAGGATTATCCAAAAATAATTATTATCAGAGATGCCGTGTTCTTCAGTTTGAAGTCAGTATTATAAAACTCCAAAGTTATAAACTAAAGACTCATATGAAATTAAACACGAAGGCAAGCTAATAAAAATGAAGCAAAAATTAATATTGGTTTGCAAAGCTACTAGTGCAGAAAATAGCTTACTTAACACGCACACTCTTGCACGCAAGACAAAACTGCAGTTCCAAATATCAAACCGGTCAAGTTCACAACACTAGTGAATCAAAACGTCTAGTGAGCCAATATATTCAGTGGCCTACGTACAATCAGAAAACCTCTAGCGGTTGTGGAACTAATAATAATCTGTTGATTATTATCAGTTTTGATAAATCATTACTGTCAATTTATTTATTTATTTTCTTACGAAGATAGACGTAAGAAAATATCGACGACGACAATTTTTTATTTGCGATTCTAATTTTTTGTTTTTTAAATACTTACATCGTGATAATTTAAAAAGGTGTGAGACACTGAGTATAGTAATTTTTATTTACACATCAACAATTAGTAATATATTTACAACTTAAAAATAAAATAAAAATAAGCATTTAGTACATAAAAATAAAATAACAATAATAAATAATCTACAAAACACTATAATACAAAAATTCCATCAAAAACTCCGCCGTTAGGCAAGGTTCCCAGGACGCTGGCTGCGTTTCCACGTTGAATAATTAAACTCAACCTTTGCTTGAAAAACGCGCCAGCCCTGGGATCCCCCGAGGCGAGGACCAGTCTCTTGCCGAGGTCTTTGCAAAAAATGTTCATGTCTGAAGACCACGGACCCATCGTCTCCACAGCAAGCGCAAGGAACTCATAGTGAGTAGTAATGGTTGAATACTTTCTATGTTTATTCACTTGCGCTTGCTGAGCCGCGGCGCCGACCCTGCGAGCCGAGCTGATGACTTGGGACGGTGCCAGGGTGTCTATGCACGTGGCGTTCCAGACCAGAGCCCGGCCGAGACACCAAGGGATCAAGGTGGTACGGTCTGGACGCTTTCCATCATCCCTTACCATTCCGCTCGGTTCCAATGTCGACGGCACGGATGATGTAGAGAGTGAGACACTTGTATACTTAAAAAATCCTTTTTCACTACTCTTGCTCTAAAAGTCTGTCATTGTAGCGTAGTAAAGCGGGGATGTTCCCGGCAGCTTAGTGGTGAGACCGTCTGACTTGCGATCCGCAGGTCCTGAGTTCGAATCCCACGGCACGCACCTCTGTCTTTTCGAAGTTATGTGCGTATTGTTGATTGCCGCCAACTTCAAACGGTGAAGGAAAACATCGTGAGGAAACCTACATGTCTGAGAGTTCTCAATGATCTTGAAGATGTGTGAAGTCTGCCAACCCGCACTTGGCCAGCGTGGCAGACTATGGCCTAACCCTTCTCACAATGAGAAGATGGCCCGTTCCCAGCAGTGGGACAGTTTGTACAAACAGGGCTGATAAAAAAAAAAAAAAAAGCGGGGATAAAATAGCATTTTAAGCTCTAGGGGATAAAGTTTTTTTTTTGTTCTCTCTGTTACCAAAGAGCCTACATACACGAAACAGTCTTTATTCAAAAGTAGAATAATCTCGCGTGACCAAAATGCTGGCGCGTATCTGGCCCAACGCATAAGCATTGCCATTCAACGTGGCAATGCGGCCAGCATGCTGGGTACGCTGCCAACTGGTAGTGGGTTTGAGCATTTGGATTATCTTTAGACCTTTATCGGTCTGGGGTGATCGATGTGCTTTTTGTGTAGTAGTTTAGTTAGTTGAGTCTGTATATTGTTGTGTTGTAGTTAATAAAGGCGCTTGCCATTAAAAAAAAAAAAAAATCTCTTTGGAATATATACATTCTCTTTGCAAACATCTCGTTAAATATCCAGAATTGTACAAATTGTACATAACATTTTTAATAAAATAAACTTTGAATTATTGTATTGGATTATTATATTTTCTCGCAATCGTAGTGAAAAGTAGAGTGTAACACACGGCGCTAAAAACCATTGTAACTCGGTTTCTATTTACTCCCTCGCTAATGCTCGGGAGTAAAAATCTACCTCGTTACAATGGGTAATTTTAGCCCCTTGTATAACTATCTACTAATTTCCTAATGTAATAATACAAAAAAACGAACGAGCTACTGATGCCGTTCATTAGAGTACTGTGTGTACAGTTTTTATGGTAAAAATATGACATTCTCTGGTTGAAAAGCCACTTCAATCACAGCGGTTGCTCCAATCTGCTTTACAGATCTACTGGATTACCATATAGACTACTTTCCATTCCATCCTGCTACGGTGCATCCATCCAGCTTTTTTAAACTAGCTTTCAGTTGCCCATACTACATTCCTACCTATACAAGTACCTATAATGAGAGCAATTCTGTTACACACTCACTAAAACTTGAGCTAAATTTACAGAAAAACATAAAAAAATAACTAATAACTAAAATTCATACCTCAGATGCATAGTAAACAAAATCACCATTATATATGAAATTGGATAAATTTTATTTGGACAAACAAATAACAACTGTATTCAGACACGCAATGTAAACAATTCTGAGTAGGTAAGTAATTTATTAGATTCAGAGCAACTATTTATATGTACTAACTTCAGAGTATGCAATTTTCTGGAATATTTTTATTTAATTTTAACTTACTAGAATACAAATATTTTAACATAATAAATTATATTATATATAGATTTCTTAAAACTAACACAATGTAATTTTCAGGCTATCGGTTCCCTTGACGAGGACCGTTTTGATTTTGTTGATAATAAGATGTTATCCACACATATGATTATCAAGGTTTTACCCCGTTCCGAGAAAAAATCGTCTGGTGCATTTTGTATGAACTTTTCACACATATCCAAGTGCCTCCATTAGTTCAAGACTTCAAGCTGTCCTAGACGTCAGTATCTCTGAGAACGACCGGACGGCCACACGTTTTCGCGCTGCATATCGCCGCGACAACGTTTTTGAACACTTTTGGCAAAGAGTAATTTCCTTTGATGAAAACTGAACATTAAAAGACTGATAGTACTAAAATACAAAATTGCGAATAATGTAAAATTATTGCGATGCAGTTACACGAAATTGCCGGAATAAACTGAACTATATTATGTGAATACACCGGATGTGACATTTCTGACAGGACGACAAGCCGGAAGGTCCTGAACCTGATATACACATATCAGGCTTAGGACCTTCCGGCTTGTCGTCCGGTTTATTCTTGCAATTTCGTGTAATTACATCGTAATAATTTTACATTATTTGCAGTGGATAGCCTAATACTCTCAGGTCCTTATCCAGCCGAAGCCAGTAAAGCCGCACTACTATCAGGGCCACCAGCTACAGTACTCAATAAAATAAGCAATCCTTGCTGCTCAGGAGTAGGAGGTGTTACTGGAGGCAAATCTATTTTACGATGGAATATATCATAATTATGCTTAGCAGACGATAATGGAATGACGGGCATCGTTTTTGGATGATCGTAACTGTAAGCTGGAGCATACAGTGTTTGCTGGTGCTGTTGTACGGGATAAGCTGTCACACAAATGAGTGCCGCCATAAGAATGGTTACCTGAAAATTTATTAAAATAATTAGAAAAATAGCATTCAGTATATATTTTTTACAGGCAAGTGCCTTTATTAACTACAACAAACAATATACAGACTCAACTAACTAAACTACTACACAAAAAGCATATCGATTACCCCAGACCGATTAAGGTCTAATGATAATTATTTATTTATTATTATTATATATTTACTTTTTTTTTTCATAGCCTTTATTTACTTATTTATTAATGGCAATACTTATGCGTTGGGCCAAATACGCGTCAGCATTAATAGATATACATATAATTATTAAATAATATTGACAAGTAAAGCTTTAGTTGGAGACGCTTATGACTGACTGAAGTCCTGAGACAAACTAAGCTTCTAAAGGTGAGTGAGGGAAATACTGAAAACACGCCAATGATGCGCAACTCCTTTAAAAACAGACCGCCGAACGCTATTGTACTTGGAGATTTTGCTTCAAAATAGACGTGGGAGAGATTGTCATTTTTAACCGACTTCAAAAAAAGAAAGAGGTTACCAATTCGGTCTGTATGTTTGTTTTTGTATGTTTATTCACCCATTACTCAGCCAATTGTGCATGAGGTGGTCCCATATAAATTTTATCAAAATCAATGCAGTGCTTTGGATATTATAACAAAATAACTGGTAAAATATCATCCAAGTATCTGTAGAAAAGTAAGTCGCGTATGTATTGTATTACGTATTTTGAAGTCGGTGTTTTTCAGTTTTCTAAACTATAATTATTATTTAAAATGTGCGATAACCAAACTAGTCATCATAATGAAATTTAATACTAAATATCTCAGAGTGAAGTGCATGTACCTCACTCAATAACAAAAAAAAACTTTTTTGACCTCTTACTTATAAAGTTATGTCTTTGCGCAGTTGTGTAACCTATTTACCTACTGATCGAACTTCTGAAAACATTCAACAAGATTATGCCGAGTTTGAAAAAGGGTACAACGCTCCTAAAGAAAGTGGAACTTAGCAGAAAAATAAAAATGAAAACGTTGTAAGAAATTATTTTATCTTTTGTTATTCAAAGCATTGGTATCTCGATGAGGGCTTTTTAACCGATACCCGATATATGTACGACATGGTTTTAACACAGTGTAAGGGGACTCCAACAAACTGAGACGGAGAGATGAAGAAACGGAAAAGAGAGAAGATGCTTGAGCCGGAGGGAGCTAAGGTGACAACAAAGCAAAGCGAAGATGTGCGCGCGAAGATCAAAAGTCAGGAGAGATGCGACTAACCAGCCGGACCAGAAATTGTAGTAAAAAAATCGAGAAGCGGTTGCGCAGCAGGAAAAATTTCGTACATTATTACTTGTTGTCACCCGTGTCTGTTGCTCCCACAGATGCAATGACCATCTCTTTTATGGAGGCCAATCTTTCAGTTCTATCGAATGAGGTATTAAAATGCAGGATTTTTACAAAGCGATTACAAAAATATATACAACTTACAGCGAGGGAGTTACTGTTTTGCAGTTAGTTATTTTGTAATTTTTTTAATACTCATACTTGTTTAATGCTCCGTCGCTATTATTAAGTACAATTACTCACAATTGACTCCATTCTGCTAGCCGTATAATGCACAGACCGATCCGAGGCTAACGACGTAGGTATGAACTAAATGAACGCAGTTATAATATTTGCGTGTTTTCGCAACGAAGCCCTATACTTATAAACTAATCACAAGGCTGCCCTTCCACGGAAACTCCGCAAACAAAAACACAACCTATTCTCGTAATTTTCGTCTAAAAATACCTTTGCGTGATTTTTCGCATTGTTTTTTTTCATATTCTTTATTAAATAGGTCGAATCATTTGACTTGCGATTTTGCTATGTACATTCGTATTCATTTATACGTAATACACGATATACATTATCAACAATTCGGTACGAATTCAACTATGATATATTTTTTATTAAAATTGGTGGAGATTTCACACAACACCATCTAGCCCAAACTAAGCAAAGTTTGTACTATAGAACTAGATGGCTGATATGAGTACATACATATATACACTTTTTTGTGTAAATATATACATATGATACATAGAAATACCCAGACACAGAACAAACATCCATGCTCATCATGGATGTTTGTTCTGTGTCTAGGATAGGGATCAAACCCACGACCTACGGCATGGCAGGCAAACATACTACCAACTGAGCTGTAAGGCCAGTCATATTTTTTAAATAATGTATTTTTAATGCTTTAACCCGAGTCACTGACTCGCCGCTTATAGAAATATGAAAATTGTTTTATTATTTTGTTCAATTATCTATTTTTGCCACGCTACTTCTCTATCCAAATATATCAAAAACTTTAATCTTACTTATATTATATATCTAGTGTGTTTCCGTTTCGAGGTCTTCAAGCTGGTACTCTTGCGCAAGAGCTCGAAGAGTCAAGAAGTCCTGAAGATGGCTCGTGAAGAGGTAAAACACGAGTCGACAAGAGTACTAGCTTGAAGACGTCGAAGCGGAAACACACTAGATATATAAGTTAGATTTATGTTTTTGAATATGAATTTCCGGAAAGTAACGCTTGATATAATAAAATTTCTAGACCCTATTTCCTGTTGCGTTTAGTCCAAATAGTCTACATAGATAATAGCACTGATTTAAAGAGGCAGTTGTAAATAGCAGTTTTGGTAAGTTAAAAATTATAAATGGCACGTTTAATAACTAGTTCAGCAGTTAAAACTAAGCAGTAAAGTAAACAAAAATGAGTAATAAAAAATAATGAAATAGATCAGTGAATATATAATTGAGCAGGAAAATAATTAAATGGGCGGTAAAAATTATTATCTATAAATTTGTAAAAAAAAAAAAAAAAAAATATAATCTCTGAAGAAATTATTGCTTATACATAGATAACTTTCCATCATTTTTACCGCTCATTCAGTTATTGGACTGCTCAATTATTTTTAGAATTGACATTGTATGATAAAATAACCGACTAATTGATTTTTTATTACTGTCCATTTTTTGCTGTCGCAATAATTAATCAACCGCCATTAAGTTAAATAACTGCTCAATATGTTTTTGAACTGATCATAATAACATCTCGAATATATAAATAACAGCTCAAAAAATTAGTTCCCATAGATAATTACACACTTTCTTGGCAAATTTACTAACCTGTTTACTAAGTGAGTTAAGGCGTTTTTCAGACGAGCGTTATGTTTTTCTTCGTATAATATTACTACGTGTCTATGTATCCTACATTCGGATCTCTGTAGTACCTACAATATCAAAAAACAATCTTTTAAATTCTCAAAATAGCCATCTCCTAACTCCGACAAAATGCTCACTTTGACCTAAGTGCTGTTGATTTCAACTCGATCTCAGATATTCTACGAAACCAATCATAGTAAAACGTAGTAATAAGTTGAAGATATCCTAGATTCGAAGATTTTCTCCGAAAACAAAGACGGATTGGTCTCTCTTGGTTATTTCTTAGATTTTGATTCTATATAGAGATTATATATAAACTGTAGAGAAAATTATGTATTGTATCTTAGGATGTTGAACTTTAGTTGAAAATATTAATCTCAAAAATATTTTGTCTCTATCTTTAAAACGTAGAACTGATGGCCGATGGGGCCGAAAGGTTCTCGAGTGGAGACCACGTACCGGCAAGCGCAGCGTAGGAAGACCAGCCACGAAAAGGACAGATGATCTCATACAAGTGGCGGGAAGACGCTGGATGCAAGCCGCTTCCAATCGGTCTTTTTGGAAATCCATGGAGGAGGCCTATGTCCAGCAGTGGACTTCTTATGGCTGAGATGATGATGATGATCTTTAAAAAAAGAAAGAAGAAAAGCTACGTGCATTTTTCGATAAGAAAGAAGAAGACGGGGCCTTGTGGCTCAGTTGGAAGTGTGTTTACGTCTACCTGCTGAACTGAAAGGTCATGGGTTCGATCCCCACCCAGGGCAAACATTTGTATGATGAGTATGGATGTTTGTTCTGTGTTTGGGTGTTTCTATGTATCATATGTATATATTTACAACAAAAAAAGTATATACCTATGTATTCTATCAGCCATCTAGTTCCATAGTACAAGCTTTGCTTAGTTTGGGCTAGATGGTGTTGTGTGAAATATTCACAAATATTTATTTTATTTTATTTTATATTTCACGGTCAGCATACATTTTTACTCGACTGCGACTATCGTCAACTAAATCCTATACAGACACCGACCTCAAAAAAATTTGTTCACATACGGTGTACGTACCTACTTAGGTAGACGCCCAGTTTTGATTTTCTTCGAGTTATTTCTTTCTTTTCAGTTTGAAATCGGTTTAATTTTTTTAAATTACTTTTATTTATTCATTTTTAATAGAGTATTTATTATTTTGAAGTCGGTTAAAAACGGTCGTCAAAGCTCATCACCGCTCATGTCGCTGTCTTTCAAACAATTGGAAATGTAAGGTGTAGACACTGCTCTGCAGTTGCGATAAACGAAGTGAGTGTTCAAAAGCCCATATCTTGAAAACTACTGAACCGATTTTGATAAAACTTACAGTGACTTCTAAGTTGAGAGATACTTTATTCAATAAAAAAAAGATTTATTGACATACGACTTCTAGTTTCTGCGTAATGCGTTGACAAACATACATTCACTTATGAAATTTAGCACACATGTTTAGAAGCTGGTATAGACTAACATACAAAATTGTGCAATTCTGACAATATTAAAAACATAGGTCGAATTGATAACCCCCTTTTTTTGGAAGTCGGTTAAAAAAACAACTAGTAAAAACAAACTAAAAAGAATATTTTTACAACCAAAAAATAATATACTTTCATAAGTTTTATTGCCAACAGACCTCGCCATAAAGTTTTCCAGGGAACACTCGATTCTGTAACTAATTGAATACTCAAAACTATTCTCAAAATTTTCACGTCTCCACTCTACAATATCTATTCTTACGGGAAATTGCCTTTCAAGGGCTCTGGACTCAACAAGTTTTGCAGACCTCTGATCTAAATTGAATTTATTAGGCATTCGTCTGGAGCACTCGTCACTCTCGATTGGAGGTATTACGGATCCTTGACTTATGGAGAACTTGTTTTTTTGTACATGTCATTACGAAAGGTTTGTGACCCAGACAGCGGCCTTGCCCGATTTGCTGGAATTGTTTTCTCAACGGGATGTTGTACACATTATTATTTTAAAACAATAATTGTTAAAGTTTAAAAAACTGAACTTACATTCGCAATTTCATTTACTTGGATAAGAATTGTCCAGCTTTTATCTTTTAAAAACAAACAGGCAAACTAATTTCGACAAAATTTTAATGGGACCAGTCTGAAAGAGTATCCTTTTAAATAAAATAATAATAAACGATAGACATAGAAGGTAACAAACAATAAAAGAGCAGCATGACCTCATGCAAATAGAAAGAAGACGATGGATGCGTAAAGTAGCTATTTAGATAGCTAATTAATTCGATCAATAAATAATACGGTATATACGAATTGATAAACTCCTCCTTTTTTCAGTTAGAAAACAACCAAGAAACTAGACCGCCCTCATAGCTAACATCTTTTAAAGGCCAATCCATAAATTACCAAGTTAAGGGTCGCAATCTATTTGCGTCGGTGTTCGCGCAGCGGGCCGTGGGTGAACCATGTAGTGGAAAATAGTCGCGGCCAGCGAGTTGGATGCACGCTCGATCGATGCACTACTTAACTCCCGGCCTATCTATTGAAACATGCTACACTTACTCAACATGTTATTAATACTATCTGAAAAATATAGGCCCTAATTCAATGATGCATTGAAAGATGATGAAGATGAGCAGCAAGGATCTATCTATCGGATTCAGATTCCGCTCAGATTTGGATCGATTTAACTTTATCTTCATCTCTATCATTGGGCGCTTTCACACTGACCGACTACGATAACGACACGACACTGACACTATATCGGCGGACAATAAATCTTATATATTTACTACTAAACACTTATAAACTGACCGATAACGATACCGACACAATATCTATAAGGGACCGATTGTATGACGATATCATCATCAGCCTACGATTGTCTTTCCACCTAGACCTAACCTGAAGACGGACCTAGCCTGCAATTTGACATTATCACCATTCACCATCACCAACATTTTTGATCGCTACGCGAACAAAATCGCAGGGCACATCTAGTATTGTTATATGACGTTAAAAACTGGAGTAAAAAAAGATAAACACAGCTAGTAAGTATGCGAAAGCAAAAAGTTTATAATAACTTTTTTAGCCCTGCGAAAGTCAAAAGTTACAAACTTTTGACTTTCGAAGGGCTAAAAAAGTTGAAAGGCAAAGGTCACCATCACATTTCACCCTATCAGATCGGCGTATCCGTATCATGAGTACTTTCTGAAATCATTTAATGTTTGTTAATTCAGAATCAAATACTTCTGCCAGATAATATCAGAATTGGCTAACAAATCGCTTTATTATTAACTTACTAACTTATTTCTCTTTTCAACTGTGATTTCAGAATGCCCTGTGCGCGAGTAGGTACCAATAAACGTCCGGACAGAATAAAGAAAAATTTGACAGTAAGTAAGTAAGTTCGTATAGACTGAGTGGCCAGCCCTATTGTCAGAGTTATTAAGCCGCCGAAAGGCCTCTGACTTGGCTTGACGATTGCTGAACAACCGGGACCTACAATTTAACGTGTCATCCGACCCACGGTAGCGCTCAGAAAGAAATGCCACTCACGGTCACCCATCCGAAGACTGACCGGTCCGTCCGTTGCTTAACTTTGGTGATCGTTCGGGAACACCTAGTCAAGCTACGCCACGAGCGCTACAATTACTACAATTTGACAGTGCATGTATTTTGTTCGCTTCGCTTACTCGGTCAATAGTTAAAAAGTTCAATATTCATGTAGATATTAAATTAGGATGAAATTAGATAACGGGATCAGCTCATATAGGACCCCGTGCACATTCTCTAAAGTGGAGGCGATGGAAAATACAATATTATGCAAGAGTATCTATTTTGGTCCATCTTGATCAACGCGTCTTCAAAATTCGAAATTCAGAATTCAAATTCGTTTATTTGGAACCGTTACATCCAAACAAAAACTATGTGAAGTTTTTTTTAAGCTATTGCATAGCTTCTATCGCGGGCCTTGAGCGTGGAGACCGAATCCAGAAATTCCGTAACGAAAATAACCTAACACACCGCGCGTAAATCTATTATGCAATAGCTTTACCGCGGCAGTCTCCGAGTGCCACACGTCTTTTTTTTTTGTATGTGTGTATGTACGCGATTATTTCGCTATTTATGAATTGACTTTTATGGTTCTTTTATGTTTGGATTACCAATCAAAAAAGAAGCATAAAAGTCAACTTCAGAGGTGCTTCCATAGAAATTTCATCAAAATCGGTTCAGTAGTTTAGTTTCTAAAACAAAATTACACATTTTGTAGTCGTTTGTTTCAGTTTTTAACCGACTTAAAAAAAGGAGGTTATCAATTCGACCTGTATATTTGTAACATTGTCATTTAACCTATATAATTATTTCACCTGTTATCAGAAAACAGTCATCTGTCTCTCCTTTTTATATAACTTAGTCATCATCATCATCATCTCAGCTATAAGAAGTCCTCTGCTGGTCATAGGCGTCCTACATGGATTCCCAAAAAGACCAATTGGATGGCTTGCATCCAGCGCTTACCTCCCACTTGGATGAAATCATCGGTCCATCTCGTGGCTGGTCTTCCTACGCTGCGCATGCCAGTGCGTGGTCTCCACTCGAGAACTTTTTAGCCCTATCGGCCATCAATTTTACCTACGTGTTATGTGCCCTGCGCACTGGCCTTAGACTTGATAATCCGCTGTACAATGTCGGTGACTTTCACACGTCTGCGGATGTCTTCATTGCTGATTCGGTCTCGCAGAGATACTCCGAGCTCGTTGCGCTCCCTCCATAGCTCGTTCTTCCTTATAAGGATCATGAACTTCCTTATAAGGACCATAGTGAGTGACCACGTTTAACCTGACATAACTTTAGTGTCTGTAATTTAGTTTTGTTAATTTATTTTAGATACCAGACTAAATTATGCAGAACTCATACAGAAACCCCATAAACCCTGCTCCGTCCCTGACCGCGCCGGAATTTTCACATTAACTCGCCAGTACTTCATAGGAAAAAAAAACTAGCTCGACTTCCTAACTTCTCCATTATAATTATCTACATTGTTTTTTTTTTTTGTGGACAACAAGCATGTACTTACCGTCATGGATCACACATTCTAGCTCAGGCCAGATTCCTACCTTAACAGCCATAAAGAAATGTTAGAGTTATCTCTGTACCTTTTTCCATTTATCTGCGTCAAACAAGAGCTACGAGAATGACGAACGGACGTACCCCGAGGTCCTACGGACCCTACGGTCGTAAAACCGTCGTCAAAAAAAGAACCTTAGCAATATTACGAAGGTTAATTCTTCAATCCCTCAAAAAGACATTAAATCTTGTAGCAGCAAATTGGCTATTTACCTGTGCTTAAATTTAGCAGCAGTGATATTTCAGGGTTGTTTATTACGAGACAAATAGCTAGCCCTCGGGAAGCATAAAACTGGCATAATGTACTTAATTATTCTCAAATTTTACTTGCGAGAAAGCGAACGAGTAAAAATAGTAAAGCCGTCCTGAAACAAGAAACAGTTTTCAATACTACAACAAATTTAATATGACCTATACACGAGTAGTTTTGTGACTGGCCTTGTGGCTCAGTTGGTAGTGTGTCTACGTCTACTTACTGAACTGAAAGGTCGTGTGTTCGATCCCCACCCAGGGCAAACATTTGTGTGATGAGCATGGATATTTGTTCTGTGTCTGGGTGTTTCTATGTATCATATGTATATATTTACAACAACAAAAAAGTATATATGTATTCTATCAGCCATCTAGTTCCATAGTACAAGCTTTGCTTAGTTTGAGCTAGATGGTGTTGTGTGAAATGTCCACAAATATTTATTTATTTAATACTAAAAAAACTGCTTTTGTAAACTGCTTGTATGCTTACAAAGCAGGATCTGCCGGACTAAATCTAACTCCCATTTAGCTTGTTACCCAGACCCACAAGCTCAATAATTTGAATTCGAATAGTAGACCTCACCAGAACACACTTTTTGCGGTAATACTTGTTGCAAAAAGTCTGTGCTCGCGAAATCTACTGCTCAGCTTCTAAATTCTTATTCAGGATTAAGTATCGAAAGTTTCTTCTAAATCCATACAATTGAAGTGTAGTTGATGGATATACTTTTAAAGAAGTACCTACCTAAATGTTGTTTAAAACAAAGTGCCATTAGTACAGAACTATCATAATTTTAACTGGCCCGAGGCATCCGCTTTTACTTTGTAAAAAAAAAGCTTTTGAACAAACAAAAGTTTTACTTTGTTGTCTCTGAACTGTTTGTGAGTTTTTTTTTTAAGGAATAGGTTTGCCCGAGGTTTTACTCACTAAGTATCTTTCTTTTTCGGGAATAAATGTAGTATTTAATTAAGTTCTACAAGCATAATTATGCATATTTTATTCATTCATTTCTTGATAATTACACCGATTTTTTAAAACACATTTTTTTCAGGGATTACCTGTTTGGCTTACCCAATTGATTTTTCTTTTATATTGTGTAAAATGCTGTTTGGTTGTCCAAACAAATAAAAATAATAAATAAATAAATGTTTACGAGTAATATAACTAAAAGATTAACACAATTAACTAACGGATTGAATCTCCTCCTTTTTAAGTCGGTTAAAAATACATATTTTTTTTTGCTTGGACGCAAAAAATAGTAATTATAGATCGTTGCTTGGACGACATCTTTTTTCAGTTATTTTCTTTTAAAAATCCGAATGTCATAGTCAAAACCAAAGTAATAAATATTATACGATTTTAACGAAATCGACAAGAATCGTTTTATCCATTCAAATATAAATATAATTTTCCAGGTTTCAAATTAGCTTTGTACCAAGTTTCAAAACGATCGGTTCAGTTGTTTGTTTATAAAAAATTAACAGACTAAGAGACAGAGTTACTTTTGCTTTTACGTAATAAGTTAGGATTAGTACAGGTAGACTGGTTGTATTATACGTAACAAACAATTATTTTATACATTTTGTCACGCACCAATATTTTTCTGTATGGAAAATAGTTTTGTCAGCTCAAAGTAGGGAGTCTATTTTTGTCTATTTTTATTCCATTTGTCCCGGGCGATGCAAATAAAGCTGCTTTCCATTTACACTCGTGCCGGAATGAACCAAATGGCTCAAATAGTGCAATTGGTTCAAAATGGAGCATTTTACGAATAACGCTCCCCTAAATCTCCACGTTTAGATTTCCATGAGGTGAGCAGATGTCGAATATTTTATTTTCATTAGAAATAAATAAATAGTTGTAGACATTTTCACACAGCGCCATTTGCCACAATTTAAGCCAAACTTGTACTATGAGAACCAGGGATTACACAATCTGGATAGCAATCTTATTTCAATATTACTTTGACGTTTGTCTTGCTCTCTCAACTATACAATGAGCGAAACAGAATTCAAAGTAATATCAAAATAAGACTTCTTGATCGCTTGTGCTGCGGCCTCTGATAGCTGATAGAATAAACATAAACATACTCACACATATGTATTTGTCCCAGTGCGCATCGAACCCACAACCTACAGCTTAAAAGGTAGACTTACTACCAACAGAAGTGTAAAACCAGTCGTCAATCATTTATTTTTGAAGTGTAGTGCGTACTATACTTAAAAATTACAGGTGGCGCCAATAACGCTCGGTCGGTAAAAAAAAGACTTTTCGAAGAATTTTCGATACGTACCTACCCTATCTGTATGTACAATATTAGAAAACTCAAATAAAACCCAGACACACAAAACGGTTGAACCGATTTTGATGAAACATAGCTAAGAACACTCGCGTAGAAATCTTCTATCAAACAAAAAACTAAATCAAAATCGGTCCATCCGTTTGAGAGCTACGATGCACTATACAGACACACAGATATACAGATAAAAAGATGCACACGTCAAACTTATATAACACTTTTCGGATCGGGGCTAAATAAACTGTCTGTAATGTAAATATTTTATTTTAAACATTGACTGCTTTACCGAAAAACTTTACTTAACTTTAAGTAATGCTTAACATATTTTGTCAACTTCTAGCTGACACGTAATAACACTTGCGGAAAGAAGACTGAGAACTTAAGACGTCGGTTAAAGTTAAGTAACGTTTTTCAGTAACACCCTGAAACAATAGACCTGCAAAAATTACAGTGTAAATAAATAAACAACTTGTACTGTTAGAACCTTTACGAATCATTCAGAATTATGTAAGTATGTTTGATGTATCTTTATGTTATTATCGTGTATCCCATATCTTAGTTTAGGTATAGCTTTTTATCTCATAACTTAATGTACTTGCTGACGCCTTGTTTTTCTCGGTTCAGCTTTTCTGACTGCGAAAAACAAATGAAAGCGAAATAAATATAATCTGAGACACGAAATAAAGAGCGGAGATAATTCTGATAAAATAAAGTCCTTTCTGTGTGCAATATTATTATAGTGAGTTATAATTTTGCACATCAAAAATTTCCATTTATTCACCATCTTATTTTACAGATCTACAGAATAAAAAAATGGTTGTCTGTAAAATCGGTTTATGGACGATAATTTTACGTGATAACGATGCGTCACAAGCCGAACGCTTAGGCTGATTGTGCCTCTCTATCGTTTGTTCCGCGCTCTCGCTTGCACGCTCGGCTCAGGCGGAACGTGACAATAAGTCATGCTTTTTCGTGCGTGCAGCCGGCGTTCATCGATTTAAACATGTGAAAATATTGTACCGTGCAGATGTCACGTTATTACAGAAATATGACTACATAATATTATCTTTGTTATCGCGATTGGTACTCAATGTAATGAAACAAACTTTAACACACAACACGCACATACCTAGTCTCACCAGTGACCACTGACGCTGCAAAGTGTTCGAAACGTCAGGTCATAAAACTATGTAAAATGTTCTCGATAAATCCGTCAAAGTTTGTTTCATTTCAATGATTGACTACATAGTTTTTAACCTAGTATGCTTCTATCACCGACATCCAATTTAATAGATGATGTAAAAGACATTAGCTCTACCAAATTCAATAAATATATATTTTTCCGAATTCTCGTGGCTTTTTGCCTTGTAGTTAAACCACTTATATTTTTTTTAGAAATTATTTTGTTGACATCACAATAAAGTTTTACGAAATATATGTATGTTAAATCAAATTATTTAAAAACAAAAGATGAAATAAAATAGAATAATAGTTGTGTGTGTCGGAAGTAGAGATTGCAAACCGGGCCCAGCCGGGTCCGGACCGGTAGGTATGAAAACCGCGGCGCGGGAAGGAGCGCGAAATCATAGAAAATTCGCATGACCACCGCTGCGAGCTGCCACGTTGCCATTCTGACGCGCCAATAAGAATTTGTTTTGTTTATATCAAATATTACCAAATACCAAAGCTACCAAACTTTATCTATCTATCTAATCTAAGTTGTTATGACAAGTTTAGTGCTTTAAGCTTTATTAGTTTCTTATTCTAATACTATGTTTCAAATGGACACTATAACGAGTAAAGAGAAAGACCTGCTTGCTTAAACTTATAAAAAATAATAATTACTAATACTAATGTTACTATTCCGTCCATAAGTAAAAGTAATCAATTCTGTATTAAATCAGAGATTTTGAGACTTTGAGTCAGACTGATTATTGTTGATTTGCTAGTTTGAAATAAATATTAATTCGTAACCTTGAATCATTGTCCTTTTCCATTCTTATATAGCAAATTTTCATAAAATACTTTAACGGTTTCATCGCTAACACATCAACCCGCCAACCCGGTTGAGAAACATACCGGGTTGCAATCTCTAGTCGGAAGGTTAGCGCTGAAAATCAGCGCTGCTGATCTTTCGGCAGCATTATCATTGAGCACTTACTTACCTGTTTTGATACACCAGATACTACAGCGACAACTGCATATTTTTCAAGCTCAATAGTTTCTCACTAGGTTCTCATTACTTTTGTTTTTTTGTATTTGTGTTCTCTCTTTTAGTTGTAGTGTCTGGTGTATAAAAATAAAATATGTTTTTTCTTGCTTTCTTTTTTTCTTTCTTAAATACAAGAAACGCACTTAACGACTAATTCGCTTCGACTTAAAAACAACCCCAAACCGTGTAGCTTTGTATTAGTAATAAATTTTGCTTAAAAATTATTAGGTATGGAACGCGTCCAAATCCCATCTTCCAGAATGCTCCGACGTATTTTCATCGTCTTCCATAACATGACTAAGTTATGAATGCTCGATTTTGTAATAACACAAATCGAGCAGTACCGGATTAGGTCGGCCGGCGCTCGGTCGCGGGGCGTGCGTCATTGCGTACTGATTGCTTCGCGAGCTAAACTGCCAATTTGTTTTCTATTTACCCCGAACTATGTCACTGATTGACTTCGATACTACGGTACTGCGATGTATCACTTCGATCTCACTCGAAAACATAAAAAGATAATCCATAAGTGAAAAGATATTCCTTAACTTTATCTTTTTCTATTATCTTTTCTCCTTACCAGCTTGAAACTATCACTATTTCGCCTTTAAAATCTACATTATGAGATGCTTCGAAATAAATAAATAAATATTTGTGGACATTTGACACAACACCATCTAGCCCAAACTAAGCAAAGCTTGTACAATGGAACTAGATGACTGATAGAATACATATATACTTTTTTTGTTGTAAATATGTACATATATGATACATGTAAACACCCAGACACACAACAAACATCCATGCTCATCACACAAATGTTTGCCCTGGGTGGGGATCGAACCCACGACCTACAGTTCAGCAGGTAGACATACTACCAACTGAGCCACAAGGCTAGTCAATAATTATTATAGTTTATAAAATTTAAACAATAAACTTTAAAAAACGCAATCTCGTTTTAACCCTATAGGTAATACCTTGTAACCCTCAAAAACCCTCTCCCTACTATTTACCCTGTAACCACGGTCAAATGTAGCGTCAAACAACCTTATGGTCCTTGATGTCCTGTCTATCCCGTAAGTGAAAATAGACGAGATTTTATGTATGTATAAAGAGGTATGTATGTATGTATAAGGGGGTATTTCGGGCACTCAAAAAATCTTCGATAATAAAACTAGTCACTCAACCTAAGAAAAGATGAACAAACTTTCTTGGAGTTTTTACCTATCGGTTTATCAGAAAAACGTTTTAGTCTTTTACTGTTGTGAGTACTGTTCAAGACACCATGTGGCTGGAAAGTACTAAAACATAGACTGGTATTTTATCTAGATACTCTGAGCCTCTAGAAACTACAATTTTATTCTACAGTAATGAATGCAATCAAATTCTCTCTCTCTCTCTCTTTCTTTCTCTCTCTCTCTCTCTCTCTCTCTTCCTCTCTCTCTCTCCCTCTCTCTCCTTCCCTCTTTCTCTCTCTTTAAATGGTACTGGCAGGCTGAATTTCATTTACTAAGTATATATTCTGGATTCCGCTAAAAATCTTAGTAGCGCTATTTACATTATTGTTTATTGGAACGTCCAATATTGACATTTTGTGGGATACATTTGTATTCGTGTTATATATTTTTGTTTTGTTTTTAATGAATTTTAAATACATACTAATTAAATATTAGTGATTTATAAATAACTCATTTTACTAAGATGTTGCTAACATCGAATGAATTTGTGATAATACATATTGTATACGGCACTGCAAGACAGTGCGACAGTTATGGGATTCACTAAATATTTACACCTTACACAACTCATTCACCACATGCAAACACATTCACACCATTTTAAATTGCACACACCACACATTATCACACACTTCACTCTCCTTGGACTGTAGGTATACTTGTAGGGACTGAGATATCTGTAAGAAACATAACTACACACACTTTAACGTCTGATGTGGGTACTTCTCCTTACTTCTTTGTAAACATAATGATTACTTGCTATGGATACTTAGTAAATAAAAGCACTAGATTTCGCGACACAGGGTTACCTAGTGCGAAATCTAGATACTTAGAAAATAGTCAATTCTGATTGTATACATTACTATGTACAATAGTGTTTGTATGGATTTGTGTAATAAATTTATTATTATTATTATTTAACTAAATAAACATAAAATATTATTTAGTCACAAACAAAACAACTAGTACTTATTTAGTAGTATTATAATTTAAACAAAATGTGTACTATGAAGCTAGGCAGATTTGATTTAAAACTATCTTTACAAACAGGTTTAATGGCGCCCAATCCTGTTAGCTGTACCCCGTACATTATATTTATAATTACAATAATAAAAATATCATGTGGCAATGCGGGGTACGCTGCCAACTGGTAGTGGGTTTGAGCATTTGGATTATCTTTAGACCTTTATCGGTCTGGGGTGATCGATGTGCTTCTTGTGTAGTAGTTTAGATAGTTGAGTCTGTATATTGTTGTGTTGTAGTTAATAAAGGCGCTTGCCACAAAAAAAACACTATATAATATATAAATAAAAGAAAAGTATTAGTTATAATGCATGTATTGATATATTGACTCATCGGAACGACATAGTCGGCAACGACAAAGTTCCTTAAATAGTTTTTTTTTTTTTAATAATTATTATAGTAAGAAACTGATAAAACGGACTTCAAAATACGCAATAAAATATATACGTCATATACACGCGACTTGCTGTTCACTTTTCTACAGGCACTAGGATGATATATTTTACCAGTTATTTTGTTGTAAAAACCAAAGTACTGTATCGATTTTGATAAAATTTATACGGGACCACCTCTGAGACTATCAAATACAAAATCATCAAAATCAGTGCACAATTGGCTCAGTAATCGGTGAACAAACATACAAAAAAAAAGAGTTGATAACCTCCTTCTTTTCGGAAGTCGATTATGTATTGAAGGCAATAACAGTTTTAAGTATAGGAAGACGCGTGATGCAAATTCAAATAATAATGAAAAGCATCTGCAGGGAATCTTTTCTTTGAAGTGAAAGTAGTAGTAGTCAAAGTATTTTGTAGTGTTTTTTGTGTTTTAAGTGAATAAATAAATAAAAAATAATTTCAAGTTCTTAGGCCTGAAAAAAGTGTTCCCATAATCGTGTCCGTTTTTATCTTGCTTTTTCGGCAATTATGAGAGTGACACAAAAATTGAAGCGACTGCTAAAAATTTCACAATTCAAAATAGACTGATTTGAACTTTTATCTCACACATTTAATTGCAGAAAAGGCAAAATAAAAACCGACGCGAGCCAAATTTACAAAGCTATAAGAGATGAGCGTAACTCCCCCTGGTCAGGCTGTATGTAACTATACAGTCAGGCTATATGTATATAACATTACAAAAAAATGCACACCTATAGTATATATATATCGATTTCAAATATGTATAAGATAGATAGGTTGATAAATTCTTTATTGTTTATACCTTAGCTAATACCAACAGTAATTAATAAATAACTATTTAAATGCTAATAAAACAACGGACAGACATATCGCTACAAGCGATCTCTTCGAGGCAACCTTGATAATAAAGTATGTATGAAAAATTGGTCATAAAATATAGAAAGAAACGCATTATTCTCTATACCTAATAAATTAGGACTCAAGAGCCATAACACCTACTCAAGATTAGACCGACGTTCGACGGTTCAACTAAGTCACCCACCCGTTACTTAATCATTGGACGACCACTGACTGCTGACCTCTCCACCCTCGCCTCTCGATTTATTACCTATTCAAGTTTACGACGTAAAGCCCAGCGGACAGCTGTACCACATGCTAAAGGCGGGTACACACGGAGTATCACATAAATTATTCCACTTTAAATTCGATAAGGTACAGAGTTAGCGAACTACGTGAAGTTTGCCCTATTTTTAGATAACTTAATGACTTTGTAAGTTTATGTGCGTGTCCTACTTTTGCTTTGACGTTTATTCTTTGATGATCGTTGTTTTCCGTTTTCACTGAAAATTTATATCATCAAGGATATACGTATGTTCAAAAATCGTTGCATTCAGATCAACGGCTCTTTGAGTTGTGTTCTTCATTAATAGGTAAATATGTAACTTTGTCATTAAAATTGTGAATGACAAAGCTACATATTTACCTATTTTAGGGTACCGTACCCAAAAGGTAAAACGGGACCCTATTACTGAGATTTCGCTGTCTGTCCGTCCGTCCGTCCGTCCGTCCGTCCGTCTGTCACCAGGCTGTATCCCATGAACCGTGATAGTTAGAGAGTTGAAATTTTCACAGATGATATAATTATGTTGCCGCTATAACAACAAATACTAAATAACAGAATAAAATAAATATTTAAGGCGGCTCCCATACAACAAACATGTTTTTTTTGCTCGTTTTTGCTCGATATTGATAACGGCAACAGGTAGACGCTTGGAATATTCACAGAATATTTAGTGATATTATTCACTTTAAAAATAAAGAATTAAATTAAAATAAAATTAATATTTATCCCATATAACAGATTTTTTGCCGTTTTATAGGTAATGGTACGGAACCCTTCGTGCGCGAGTCCGACACGCACTTGGCCAGTTTTATTTAATATTAAATAGATCTACGCTAGACCACCAACTCGCCTGATGTTAAAGCGACCGAGTGTGGCCGAGGATGGAGCTCGTCGATCTAGAAAATATCTAATCACTGTAGCCTTGAAAATTCCAAGATTGTAGTTCTAAAGAAACAGAGATGGTGGCAATGAAAGGTGGACATAGGCCTCCCCCATAGATTTCCAAAAAGACCGATTGGAAGCGTCTTCCCGCCACTAGTATGAGGTCATCTGTCCATCTGGTGACTGGCCTTGTGGCTCAGATGGTAGTGTTTTTACGTCTACCTGCTGAACTGAAAGGTCGTGGGTTCGATCCCCACCCAGGGCAAACATTTGTGTGATGAGCATGGATGTTTGTTCTGTGTCTGGGTGTTTCTATGTATCTTAAGTATATATTTACAAAAAAAAAGTATATATGTATTCTATCAGCCATCTAGTTCCATAGTACAAGCTTTGCTTAGTTTGGGCTAGATGGTGTTGTGTGAAATGTCCACAAATATTTATTATTTATTTATTTAATATTTATTATATCTGGTGGCTGGTCTTCCTACGCTGCGCTTGCCGGTGCGTGGAAGACTTGAGAACTTTTCGGCCCCATCAGCCATCAGTTCTACGTGATATGTGCTCTGCCCACTGTCACTTCAACTTGCTAATCCGCTGTACTAATAATATTCCTACGATGATATAATCAAATAACTAAAACCGATGCAACTCACACCGTGTAACACACACGTCACGTCACGCAAATCCGCACCATGTAACCGAGCCCTTATGCCGACACCTTATTGTCTTGTGTCAGGGTACTGTCCAATTTGGCGACGGATTCTGTCACCCCCTTTTTATCTGGACAAATGATGCGCTGAACAATGTTTTCATGCGGGTGACACTTCGTCCTCGCTCCGGCCCTTGTTCACTTCATTATTTGTCAATGGGAAATGTGTTAAAAGGATTAATTGTTTATAGGAAAATTGTTTTGCACAAAATCCAAATCACCACCCATATAAATAATAAAATTGTTATAAATTTACATAAGAATTATTATTATTCCATTGATTTGACATTGATTCACTATACTAATTGACATTTTGTATTAACATGTTTTTTTTTGTTTGACATTTGTTGATATTGCTTGATACAAAACTATTTATTTATTTTGTTCTATAATACTAGATTGGTACAGTATATACTTACTGTATGTAAAAATAATATTATTATACTTGTTGTATATTATATACTAAAAATATCCGATTTGTGACTTGTAACGATCGTTATGAATAAATTGATTATGATTATGATTATAAGTAAATAGTTCTATAATCTAAGCTTGTAGTCTTCGGCCTTATAGAACTAGGGTCTTGGCTCTTCATCTGAGCTTGGATCTGTAGGGGTATTCGATCGATTCGGAATCTATATCTCCGTCTCTTCATTCTCTATGGAAATGAAAGAGACGGAGATATAGATTCCGAATCTAAATGAGTTCTGAATACCCCTCGCTGATATTTTTTTAATTAACAACGAAATAATTATGAATACCTATGTAAATATTGGTAACCAATTTAACATGAAATGTTCTTTGTGAGATTTGAATATTTTCAAACATACATACATAATCTCGAAAAAAATAACCCAAAAAACATCGACACGAAGAATGAATTAATAAAGTATCTTCAACTATAATTTTTATATCTATATATTTTATAGATTCATAGAAAAATAAACTATTACAGACGTACAGACAGACATGGAGGTACGGAACCATAATAACCCCTAATAGTATTCCCAAATTCCCAATATTTAAATCGGTTCGAATGGCATAATAATTAAGGGGCAATTGAGCGTCGTTTCCCAAAGCCGGTATGTCTCATAGTTAACTCGCATCGTGATAATTAACATTTATGTCAATATTAACGGACACTGCGATTAATTTATTGCGATACGAATGCTACTTTAATTTTAACGAAATAATTTTATTCGTGCAATTTATTCATTGCAATCAATTTTATGATCGAGCTTTTGAATTGTCTTTAGACCTTTATCGGTCTGAGGTAATGGATTTGCTTTTTGTGTAGTAGTTTAGTTAGTTAACTACGTATAATTTGTATATTGTTTTGTTTTAGTTAATAAGGGCACTTGCCCATTAAAAAAAATATAACTCTCTTGACATAAAATGTATACTTAAGAGAAATACAAAATCTGAATATTATATCCGTACTGAGCGATATCGGTCCACGTTCTTGATGCGTACTGCACAGGAATGGAATTCTTTACCGCCATTCTGTTTCCTGAGAACTACAATCTTAGAATTTTCAAGGCTAAAGTGAATAAATATCACCGTCGCTTTACATCAGGCGAGTTGGTGGTCAATCACTTACTACACACTTATTTTTTTCATTTATAATCTACTTACCTGTAACATTTTTTTTCTTTTTAACTTACGAAATTTAGGCATGATAATAGGTAGATATATTATTCTGGCGCATATTATGCGGGTCAGGCAGTAAAGAACGGTGCCATAAAGAACCATATTCCAGCTGGAAACTTAAACCGACTCCGGTCCCAGGAGGACAAAGGCTAGGATAGAATAGTAAAGTAGATGTTCTCTAAAAGATACACCAAAAACTTGATTGCAATATGAGACCTCAACACTTATCACACTTAGGTTCTGTTATGTGCTTTCCTACCAAATGACATTTCATACAGACCCAGCAGCCTTATCGGCTAACTTTAATAATTATATAGTTTATTGCCAATTTATCATACCACAAAACCCAATGACTATTGGTGACTTTCTTTGCGATATCGAACAATCATATTATACTAAGTTATATAATATATATTGGCTTCTACGATATGTATCTACATTTTTAAGCTATTGCATAGCTTCTATCGCGGGCCTTGAGAGACTTGAGAGAGTGGAGACCGAATCCAGAAATTCCGTAACGAAAATAACCTAACACATCGCGCGTAAAGCTATTATGCAATAGCTTTACCGCGGCAGTCTCCGAGTGCCACACGTCTTTTTTTTCCTGTCCGGACGCATTGGCCCGACCTGCGAGCTAAGGGTACCTTAATATTAAATATTACTTCAAGGATTAAACTACTCTAAATTATTATCTAGCGTACTATAGTTTCTTTATCATTTATTTATTTATTATATATTAACTATTTTAAAGTATCTATTCTTGTTTGCTTGTATTAATACCTACCATCAATTTTTGTATCTGTTTCTAATTTTATTCTTTAACTGTTTTCATACAATAGATATGTACATATTACGTGTCACACCATAATTTTCCCGTTTCCTGTAAAAATCTCATACATATTATAGTAACATTGTTTTTTACGAATGCATAAGGTCAAAGATTATTTTGTCCAGGTATTTGTCTGCAGTCGCAGGTGCCTGACAGAAATCTGCAAAAGAAACAAGGGTAAGGAATTTTAAACACCCTCCTTCTTGCTAGTCATTGCTTGTGATAAACGACCCTTGTCCTGACCCGCCACGAATATTTCAAAGACATTTGTACTGCGTTTTACGCACGCTAGTATTTTTCGCGTAGAAAGGAACGGGGAAAGAATGCATGTGAAGGTGCGCGTATAAAATAACTATGGACTAAAACTTTGTAGGAGGAATGTTTGGGTTTCTTTTCTTTTTAACTTCGGACCAAAAAAGAGGAGTGTTATAAGGTTACAGTGTGTATCTGTGTGTAATGATCACATTTTAACTTCTAAATAATTATAGTTGAAAAAACTGAAAAAAACGAATTCAAAATACGCAATATGTATTACGCCTGTAGAAAGGTAAATGACAAATGGCGTATACCTATGCGTACATGCGCGACTTGCTATTTACTTTTCTACAGTTGTTTGGATGATACTTTACAAGTGATTTATATTTTGTTATAAAAACCACAGCCAATTGTGCATCGATTTTGATAAAATTTATATGGGACCACCTCTGAAGTATGATTTACCAAATACATAAAGAATCATCAAAATCAATGCACAATTGGCTGAGTAATCGGTGAACAAACATAAAAAATACATACAGACCGAATTGATAACCTCCTTTTTTGGAAGTCGTTTAAAAATACGTTATTATGGAAAATAACCAACCCCGGATATAGGGGGGGGGGGAGTAAACCGGGGCACCGGTTTACCCCCCCCCCCCCTGGGCAATTAATATGTTTAAAAATAAATTAACTTGCTCCACAAAGTGCCTAGAATACGAAAGCTTGGTAGACTCACCGTTAACTTTTAAGAAAAAGGCGCCACATAGATAATTATATTAAGTTTTTTTAAGTAAGTTATTTTAAGCGCTGGAGAGAGCGGCGCCACCATCATGTTTCTGGCCCGGTTCGAAAAAATCGTAGATCCGGGGCTGAAAATAACAGTTGTTAAGGAAATATTTTTTTACGCAACATACCTACCGACGCCTGGCTAGAATCCGCGATCGATGCGGCTGGCAAGATCGTGGTAGTGTAATGTTGTAGGAGTTAAAATAAAATGTATTGCAGTCCATTTCTAAACAATGGCCTATTGTTCAATGTTTGTCCAATTCTGTTACAAATTAAACTAAATAGACTAAGCATCTTGCGTACTTTTTAACCAACTTCTAAAAAGAAGGAGGTTCTCAATTCGACCGTATTATTTTGTAAATTTGTCACACGATTATTCCGACAGTTATCATTTAATTTTAGTTATTCTTTTTTCTATAGGTAAATAGTTCAGAGGTACTCCCGTATAAATTTTATAATAAAGTTCAGTACTTTGGTTTTTATAACAAAATAACTCAAGAAATGGCATCCAAATAAACGAAATTGCGTATTTTTAAGTCGGTAGTTTCAGTTTTTAAACTATAATTATTAGCCTTCCGTACTAAGAGTCGGGAATTTAAAATTCCCTACACAAATTCTATGCAAAGTGTACACAACCAAAATATACCACTCCCGAATATCACGCAACAAAGGCACAAAGCTAATCCAGTTCCATTGTCATTAGGATTACATTAATGCCCGCTGAAAATTGCCTCTAAGCCGATTGCAAAGGAAAACGCTGCTATGATTAGGTATAGCACGTACTAATCGGCCGACCACTACTATTGATTAGATGCGCCTCTCAAATTACACGCAGTAATTGAATTTATTCATCTCGCATTGTGAAAATCGCAAAACATGTTTTTATTAACAGCCCTGTTCGTACAAACTGTCCCACTGCTGGGCGCGGGCCATTTTCTCATTGTGAGAAGGGAAAGACCATAGTCTACCACGCTGGCCAAGTGCGGGTTGAACTCTACTACTCTACTCTACTCTACTCTACTCTACTCTACTCTACTCTACTCTACTCTACTCTACTCTACTCTACTCTACTCTACTCTACTCTACTCTACTCTACTCTACTCTACTCTACTCTACTCTACTCTACTCTACTCTACTCTACTCTACTCTACTCTACTCTACTCTACTCTACTCTACTCTACTCTACTCTACTCTACTCTACTCTACTCTACTCTACTCTACTCTACTCTACTCTACTCTACTCTACTCTACTCTACTCTACTCTACTCTACTCTACTCTACTCTACTCTACTCTACTCTACTCTACTCTACTCTACTCTACTCTACTCTACTCTACTCTACTCTACTCTACTCTACTCTACTCTACTCTACTCTACTCTACTCTACTCTACTCTACTCTACTCTACTCTACTCTACTCTACTCTACTCTACTCTACTCTACTCTACTCTACTCTACTCTACTCTACTCTATTCTATTATTAATATGAACCAAAAGTTATAGGAAATACATAGGTGTATAAGTTTCTATTTTGTATACATAAACAAGTAATTGGTGAATACCGTTTTAGTTAAATAAATAAATCCTTAATCTAATAATGTTGTAGTCACGAAAGTGTAAACGGCATCAAATGCACATAGATACAAAAAAAGCACACGCCCAACGATAAATTCTATCAATAAAAATCTAGGCTTACATTCCTTAAAGCTATTTAGGGTTCTTAGACCTACCGCAACTTGCACTTTCGTAATCTATAAATATACCACACTCGTTTAGGTGAGTTTTAGTTTATAAATAGAAAATATTGTAGCATAATTAATGGAATTAGTGAAATAACTATTAACTAACTATAACTATTAATAACAAATTTAAATAATTATTATAACTAATAACTATTTAAATTTATTGTTTCGTTTGTTGGTATCTGTGTGTCCATTTTGTGATGATGCTAAATAAGTAGTAGGGTAAAACCGAGATAGATGCCCCGGGGGTATAATTGCCCCAATTGTAAAAACAATAGTTTCGCGGATGAATCGAAAATAAGATGGTGTTATTTACTATTCGTAAATTTGTAGATGAAAAACTAAATTACCTGCCAGTTTCACAAATAAATTATTTTGGTTTTTGTACTGAAAGATATAAAGTGATTTCAAAAAGTGAATCATCTATCCCGGTTTTACCCTATATATATATATGTACATTCTTCTAATGCATATTGACTTCCTTCACTAACGATTAAACACTTGCATTGCTATTTTAGCAAAAACAGAGATACTTTTTTATATTAGGATTTTTCACTATTTATTGTTCAACCTGTTTTTTACACGGAATAATTGAATTATGAATTATAACACAGGCCATTAAACGATACATACATTGAACATTAAATTGCGTGGTGATTTATGTACTTGTCTAGAGAAAGAAGCAGAACTTCCCAGGGGATCTTACATTATTTATGCCAATTCAATCAGATTTCTAGCTATATATGATAGACAGTATTATTTTAGCATTCTGTCATGTAAGAGCGAGAGCCTGTTACTAAGCCTAGATTTTCTGTCTGTTCATCTTTTTGTCCTATCCTGTCCTGTCTGGCATTTTACCATTTGTGAGCATTTGTGAGATAATTGTAATTGGTCTTTTTCCGTTTTTATCTCAATAAACGAATTTATCATTTATCATTACCTTAGCAATCATTTACAAAAAATATATGCGATATTACAAACAGACATTCAGAATTTCAGTCAGTTTTCATGGTCCTCATTTCATCATTTTCAACCTGTTATTGCCCACTGCTGAGCATAGGCCTCACTTCTTGTATTCCAATGATCTCGACCCTGTTGTCTCCTGAGTTAGTTTTAGTCTCAAAATATAATAATTCCTGGTCTTATTCATTCTTGTCACTCTACACATCTATCTATACTAATTGTATTAATTAAGAACCGTCTTAATTAGGAACTCCTATAGTTATGCAATGTGCGTCCATTACCATGACTTAGGTCTGAGATTCTTAGTACCAAGCTGCATAATTTAAAAAAAAAGTTAAAATAAAATCGCGAGAAGTTGAATCGAAAAAAGAAAAGTTTTTGCAGTCTAACTTACGATTGCGTTACGCTTGATACTCTGTTGAGTGTACGTTTTTGTGAGAAAGTATGCGTAAAATTGCTGAATAATTATAAATGCGCTTTGTTCCGAATAATTTTAGTAACATCACATGTTTATTAATATAAATAATAACTTTGCAACCCCATCTCAATATTTAAAATAAATTGCTATAAATAGCCATAAAAAAGTAATTAAGTAAAACCACTAAAGTACTATAAGCGTTGCCAAAACCGGAACCCTACATCACGCGTGAACCGACATGCACATTACCGTATTATTTGTATTTTCGGATAAAGAACATTGCCGCTAAAACCTTACTCTAAAGCATTTGGTGCAAATGTTTTTTTTTTTTTTTATCAGCCCTGTTTGTACAAACTGTCCCACTGCTGGGAACGGGTCATCTTCTCATTGTGAGAAGGGTCTGCCACGCTGGCCAAGTGCGGGTTGGCAGACTTCACACATCTTCAAGATCATTGAGAACTCTCAGACATGTAGGTTTCCTCACGATGTTTTCCTTCACCGTTTGAAGTTGGCGGCAATCAACAATACGCACATAACTTCGAAAAGACAGAGGTGCGTGCCGTAGAATTCGAACCCAGGACCTGCGGATCGCAAGTCAGACGGTCTCACCACTAGGCTGTCGGAAACTGTTTATTACAAAACAGAAATAGTCCGAGTCTATTTTAGCCAACTATAGCAATAACTTACAAAGCTAGCCAACTCGATCGATATACTCGATTAATGGTGGTGAACATGTCGAAATACGCCGAGGTTACTTGAAGCTTACTCTGTAATTTTACTCATAAACAACCACATTTAGTTACTTAAATATCACTTATTTTAATGTATTTAGTAAAATCTCATTTATTTCCCAACTGTCCAAGAACTTTTTTACACTGCGTAAGAATGAGGGTTATGTTTGTCGAGTATTTGTAATACAAAAATGTCAGCTTATACTATTTGATGTCTGTATATCTCTCTAGGTGGAAACTAGAGCTCAGCCACTTATTTTAAGACCTATGTACTAAGCATATACCTAGTTTCACAGACAAATAAATAATTTGAATTTGAATTTTGAGTGTTTATGTATGTAGATATGTATGTATGTTTTTGTATGATCGCCTACAGCCTTGAAACGGCTTGACCGATTTCGATGTACGAGGTGCAGTTACATTCATCTTCATTCCCTGAGTGTCATAAGCTATATTTTTTGTAATAATAATAGGTATATGTCTCGTAAAAATAAAAAACGCGTTTTTTCGTAACCTCCAACGAACTTTTTCGTAATAAACAAATGATTTTACTATAAATATTCTAAAGAATGCGCACTTATAATCTTGTACAATGATTTTGCGTATACTTTCTCACCAAAAACGTACACCAACCGTAACGAATTCGTAAATTAGACTGCAAAATTTGCTTTTCTGCAGTCGGGTATTTTTTTTCTTCTTTTAATACTTGTTTATTCAATGCGTCAATCGTTGAAGAAAAATTGCTTGTTGGAAAATTTCCTGTGTATAATATATAATTATCAATTAGGGCAAGCGCCTTTATTAACTACAACACAACAATATACAGACTGAACTATCTAAACTACTACACAAAAAGCACATCGATCACCCCAGACCGACAAATGTCTAAAGATAATCCAAATGCTCAAACCCACTACCAGTTGGCAGCGTACCCAGCATGCGTACCTCAATTAGGTACCGCTAACATCAAATGGAGAAAAAAACTCGCTAGGAAAAGAAAAAGTTTTATCTATTACACTAGTTACATTACTTTTATTGCTCTCTTCTCATTGTTTTTATGGTGTGTACAATAAAGAGTTTATCTAACTATATGAATGGGAGATACAATAAGCTCCTTACGTATTAGTACGTAATTTGTTTAACCCAGTACAATAGGTAGATAAACCAAGTATTACTTAAATAAAAACAACAAGAATCATTCCAAGTTTACGTAAAATCTTTCTAAATGAGTTTTCACTGTACACGCCCAGGATTTACGAGATTGTTCGTAAACCGTGAATAAATGTGCATTTGAAACAAAGTTGTGAAACATGACCACTCATCCTATTTAGTTCGAGAAGTCTCATCTCAGCATCTTCTTCCTGGTGTGCATAGGTATGCTATACAACCTCTAAAAGTTCAGATTGCTTTATTGGGGTCATAAATAAAAATAACGTAGTTATGTGCTTTACTTATTTATTTAGGTATCATCTCTAAGTACAGGACGTATTTTGATTGTTAGGGTCCCGAACCTCAAAAGGAAAAACGGAACTCTTTTAGGATCACTTTGATGTCCGTCTGTCCGTCTGCCCGTCTGCCCGTCTGTCCGTTTGTCCGTCCGTCTACCCAGACGAGAGACACAGGTCTTGATACCCATCAAGACCTGTATCTCGGGAACGCGTGAAGGTATCATATGTCCAGCAGTGGACTTCTTATGGCTGAGATGATGATTAAGATGATGACACACATAGGAAAAAATCCGAAAACTGAACATTTTTTATTTAATCACAAAAAATTGGGCCTTTAAGCAAGCAAGGAGGGTCCAAATTTTAAAGTGCTTTAACCGTATCATGTGGGATATCATATATTATGAAAGAGCTTAATTTTATTAGCACAAGCTAAAACAGATTTTTTAATATTTTTCGATTTATGAAGGAAAATATTAAAAAATATATATAATTTCCCCCTTTTATCTACAAGTTTGTACGGAACCCTCAGTGGGCGTGTCTGACTCGCTCTTGTACGGTTTTTTAAATGTAAATGGCCTGCCAGGAATCTACAATGCAGTATCTGAGTAGTAGGATTATGTTCACATAATACATGTTTCAATATAAAAAAAAAATATTTTGTTCTGTGTTGAGAACTAGTTGCAAAAAGTTTTCATCTTACTAGCTCGTAAAGTTCGGTTTCCAGAACTAATACTAGCGTGGAAAAGTTCATTTTATTCGCTAGGGCGGAAAATAAATTCAAAATTCGAACAAAATTTTCTTTCAAATGCCCTAATACAATCTACAAAACCATCCAAGCCACACACCAGAAGAAGAGAACCAGAGCGAATTGTGCGACTCGCAATGAGCTGATTTTCCGGTGGACGTAATCACATCCCTTTTTGAAGAGGTGAATCCGGGCCTGGCTGTTTCTCGGGAAATGACGTATCAGAACAACGCACTCATGGGTTCTCAGGTTCTCATGGAAATCCCATTATTTTTCTTCAAATTAAGAATATTGTTACGGGAAGTGGGTATAGGGATTGGAAGGAAACAACGATGTTATTCAAGCCCGTATAATTCGTTGACACGTGGTGTCTTCCACAGAGCACTCACAGTCTATAACACAAACACCGGCAATAGTTACAGAATCGACGCGCTACAAACACACAGAGTATGTGTTCCGACCAACACACTACTACTATAACGTCTCTTGACTATACTGTTCACTTCAACACTTTACTTTCACTTCTAACTTTTCTTTTTTCCTGTATGCTACTCGTATCTGAACTGCCCTCTGTCCGCGACTGAAGCTCCTTATATACCCCGCAGAACCTTCTAGAAGCTTTTATTTCGATAGTCATTTCGTTCGTCATTTGTTTCGTTCCAGAATGTTCAATTTCGATCGTCTTTTCGCTCGTCTTTTGTTTTTATCATTTGTTTCGAACTTTCTAGAATGTTGACGAGATTCTTTATTTAAATAGTCAAGGAGCATTTCCTTCTAGAAATTTCACCATCATCATCATCATCGTTACACTATCAACAACTTTTGTGAATGCAACCAGCACACCTCAATCGATTCCGGCTAGTCATAACCGGTACTATAATCTTTTATCGCTTAAAAAACACCCTGTAGATTTTGGATACATTTACTATAATGCGGCGCAGATCTCTATAGTCACTTTGTTATGCTTATCGCATACTCGATCTTTGAGTTTTGTTCTTTAAATTCTGCGCACGAGACGATAAATGCATATTTTGTCAGTCTGTCAGTTTACGAATACTGTGGAACGAGAAACATGTGGTCCGGTTTTCGATGTCTGTAACTTACTAAAAACAATAATGAAATAAGGAGATGTCAGATAAATTATTTCCAGTTTTTTTTTAAACCGTCGCTTAACGTCAGGCGAGTTGGTGGAGTAGATTGTACAGAACCGAGGGTTCCGTACAAACTAGTAAATAATAAATAGTAAATAAAAGGGGGAAATCATATATTTTCCTTCATAAACCGAAAAATATACATCGTAAAAATATTTAAAAATCTGTTTTAGCTTATGCTAGTGAAGTTCTTTCATATGATACCCCACACGATAAAAGAACCCCACACGATAAAAGAACCCCACATGATTAAAGAACTTTAAAATTTGGACCCTCATTCCTTGCATAAAGACACAATTTTTTGTGATTAAATTAAAAATGACCAGTTTTCGGATTTTTTTCCTATATGTGTACTCTAACACAATACTTCTTGCCAAATTTCATAGTTCTAGGTCAACGGGAAGTACTCCATATGTTTTGATTCCCTTGTGAGTGTCGAAATTTGCGTTTTTACGACATATTCGACTGTAACTTTTTTTTACGAAAACTGAGAAATTTTATTTTTCTGCGTATATGGTTTTAATTTCAACACGATACCTTTACGCGTTCCCGAGATAAAGGTCTTGACACCCGGACAGACGTACAACAAAGTGATCCTATAAGGGTTCAGTTTTTTTCTATTGAGGTACGAAACCCTATAAAAATGTAGAGAGGAGAAATTTGGAATTCGAAGTAGCGTCTTATTTTGTCTGCTCGTTAGCAAAACGTAACAACGCAACAATAAAAATCACATTTGCATGACTCACTATAAATACATCTCAACATGCAATCAATGCCACCTCAGTACTCGATAAATTAAACGAATAAATTGATCATTACCTTGTAATCGGGTCTTTACTCTATTGTTTTAATTATAATAAATGTACATAAACTACAAAGACGTTGACCTAATGGTAATTGATGATAAGTTTGATGCGTATTGAAGTATCTACCTATCATCTAGAAGTCTATAAGCTGCAACCGACCGCGACAAAATTTGATCTTCTCTTTTTGTCACGCGAGAACGTGAAGAGATTACGACGATTTGTTAGTATCTCTTTTTAACAAATTTCCAAAAAGGAGGTGGTTCACGATTCGGCTGTATGTTTTATTTTTGTACATTTGTTACGCGTGTACTCCGCCAATTATGAATTTATTTTGATGATACTTTTTTTGTTTGATAGGAAAGACAGTGGTCCCATATAATTTTCCTCTGTAGTACTGAACCGATTTTGATAATATTTATATGTGACCACCTATAAAGTATGATATCTATACATATAATAAGACTGTAACGGATCAAAATCTGTACATTAAATATATTTGAAAAATTTTGATTGCAGGGATGCATTGCTATCGATACAGAAGCCAAAAAAGCTATTTTTAAAATTTTTGTCTGTCTGTCTACGGTGTGACCGATGGACGCCGAAAATACTAGACGGATTTAGACGAAATTTGGCAGAATTATTACTTATACTATGTAGAAGGATCTGGGATACTTTTAATCCCGAAATATTTGACAGTTCCTGTGGGATACATTAAACAATAACAACATAATCGATCACCACGCGGGTGGAATCGCGGGACGCAGCTAGTACTAAATAAAAATATCATCTAAATCAATTCTCAATCAAAACAAAACCGGACAAGTTCGAGTCAGACTCGCCCACCGAGGGTTCCCTACAAACTAGTAGATAAGAGGGGAAATCATATATTTTTTTGTATTATCCTTCATAAATCCGAAAAATATTTAAAACCCTGTTTTAGGATAAGCTAATGAAGCTCTTTCATATAATACCCCACATGATACGGTTAATTCACTTTAAAATTTGGACCCTCATTCCTTGCATGAAGACACAATTTTTTCGTGATTAAATTTAAAATGTCCAGTTTTCGGTTTTTTTCCTACGTGTGTACTCTAACACAATGCATCTTGCCAATTTCATAGTTCTAGGTCAACGGGAAGTACCCCATAGGTTTTGATTCCCTTGTGAGTGTCGAAATGTGCGTTTTTTACGACATATTCGGCTGTAACTTTTTTTTTCAAAAACTGAGAAATTTAATTTTTCTTTCTGCAGCAAGAGACTATGGATTTGCGTATATGGTTTTAATTTCAACTTGATACCTTTACGCGTTCCCGAGATAAAGACGGACAGACGTACAGACGGACAACAAAGTGATCCTATAAGGGTTCCGTTTTTTCCTTTTGAGGTACGGAATCCTAAAAAACAGTCGAATTGGGAACCTCTTTCTTTTTGGAAGTCGGCTAAAAAGCTGTAACAATTCAAAAGCTGTCTGTGATTTATTAAAAGGCTAGTCATTAATTTTTTTTGCATACATCCACGACCAAGGCCAAAATTTTCATAATTATGACGGTTTGTATTCTCGTCGCGACACGTTACAAAAAAAATAAAAACCGGACAAGAGCGAGTCAGACTCGCCCACCGAGGGTTCCGCACAAACTAGTAGATAAAAGGGGTAAATTATATTTTTTTTTAGTATTATCCTTCATAAATAGAAAAATATGCATAGTAAAAATATTTAAAAACCGGTTTTAGCTAATTAGCACACTAATAAAATTAGGCTCTTTCATATGATATCCCACATGATACGGTTAAAGCACTTTAAAATTTGGACCCTCCTTTCTAGCTTAAAGACCATATTTTTGTGATTAAATTAAATATATCCAGTTTTCGGATTTTTTCCTATATGTGTACATTAACATAAGTAGGTATATTTTTTTTTATCAGCCCTGTTTGTACAAACTGTCCCACTGCTGGGAACGGGCCATCTTCTCATTGTGAGAAGGGTTAGGCCATAGTCTGCCACGCTGGCCAAGTGCGGGTTGACAGACTTCACACATCTTCAAGATCATTGAGAACTCTCAGACGTGTAGGTTTCCTCACGATGTTTTCCTTCACCGTTTGAAGTTGGCGGCAATCAACAATACGCACATAACTTCGAAAAGACAGAGGTGCGTGCCGTGGGATTCGAACCCAGGACCTGCGGATCGCAAGTCAGACGGTCTCACCACTAGGCTGCCGGAAACTGCCGGAAACAATAACATAATGCTTCTTGCCAAATTTCATAGTTCTAGGTCAATGGGAAGTACCCCATAGGTTTTGATTCCCTTGTGAGTGTCGAAATGTGCGTTTTTACGAAATATTCAGCTATAACTTTTTTTACAAAAACTGAGAAATTTAATTTTTCTTTCTGCAGCAAGAGACTATGAATTTGCATATATAGTTTTAATTTCAACATAATACCTTCACGCGTTCCCGAGATACAGGTCTTGACACCCGGACGGACGGACAGACGGACAGACGGACAGACAGACGGACAGACGGACAACAAAGTGATCCTATAAGGGTTCAGTTTTTTCCTTTTGTGGTACGGAACCCTAAAAAACAGTCGAATTGAGAACCTCTTTCTTTTTGGAAGTCGGCTAAAAAGCTGTAACAATTCAAAAGCTACTTACCTGTCTGTGATTTATTAAAAGGCTAGTCATTAAATTTTTTTGCATACATCTACAACCAAGGGCAAAATTTTCATAATTATGACGGTTTGTATTCTCGTCGCGACACGTTACAAAAAAATAAAAACCGGACAAGAGCGAGTCAGACTCGCCCACCGAGGGTTCCGCACAAACTAGTAGATAAAAGGGGTAAATTATATATATTTTTTTAGTATTATCCTTCATAAATCGAAAAATATGCATAGTAAAAATATTTAAGAACCGGTGTTAGCTAATTAGCACACTAATAAAATTAGGCTCTTTCATATGATATCCCACATGATACGGTTAAAGCACTTTAAAATTTGGACCCTCCTTTCTTGCTTAAAGACCCTATTTTTGTGATTAAATAAAAAATGTCCAGTTTTCGGATTTTTCCCTATATGTGTACAATAACATAATGCTTCTTGCCAAATTTCATAGTTCTAGGTCAACGGGAAGTACCCCATAGGTTTTGATTCCCTTGTGAGTGAGCGAAATGTGAGTTTTATACGACATATTCGGCTGTAACTTATTTTACGAAAACTGAGAAATTTGATTTTTCATTCTGTAGCAAGAGACTATGAATCTGCATTGGTTTTAATTTCAACATGATACCTTCACGCGTTCCCGAGATACAGGTATTGACACCCCGACGGACGGATAGACGGACAGATGGACAACAAAGTGATCCTATAAGGATTCCGTTTTTCTTTTTGAGGTACGGAACCCTAAAAAGGCAGATGGTTTTCACAGAAACCGAAGCCAATATGTATGAGGAAATAAATATGAAGATATACAAAGGTACATTATCTCAAATTAGACAATAAAATACAAAGAGAACAAAGAAAATTAGTACACTTTACCGAGAATAAAATACTCATAGTAAAATCTCTACGGTGAAAAGTAAAAATTGCATGTCATTGAAAGAGAATACAATAACTACGTCAAGTAGACATAACTTCACACTACCACCTATTTGTCATTGAAATGACAAATATTCGTACTTAACGATTTCGATCCACGTTCTTGATACGTACCACTAGAATAATGTAACTCCTAACTATAACTGACACTATAACGTTTTTCTAGGAAATGCTGAAATTCTCAAGACCAAAGTTGATATGTTCTATATATTACATTCTATTATAAATTCGAAGTGCTTCATCCTCGCCCACCCGTCGAGTTTGTGGTAGATCTATAAATAAATAATCGGCCAAGTGCGAGTCGGACTCGCGCACGAAGGGTTCCGTACTATCATCTATAATACTACAAAGTTTAGTTCTGTTTATAAAATAACGAGAAATCAACGAAATTCCAAGTAGTAAATTGCAAACTTATAGGTAGGTTTTCGATACACATCCGGGCAACATGACGACGCTCGCGCGAATACGCGCGGCTATGGCTCGCTCCGTGATGTTACCTCCCCCGCTACCCGCGCGTTCGCGCCACCACCACACCGCGGCGCGGCGCTCGCACCGCGTTTAGATGCACGGATTATTTTCATTTTGTGAGTTTTTATGTATTAGATTAGGTATTTATTTTTATAGTTAATATATTTCTAAATATTTACTTACAAATATTCAAGTTTCTACCTGTTAATTAAGATCGAGTAAAAATTGCTTAAATAATACGTTTGTTGTATGGGAGCCCCCCTTTAATATTTACTTTATAGTTATTTAATTATTTATTTTGAAAGGTAATATACAAATAAGTATTCTGTGAAAATTTAAAGCGTCTACCTGTTACCGTTTTTAATATTGAGCAAAAAAATACGAAAAAAACACGCTTATTGTATGGGGATCCCCCTTAATATTAATTTTTTTTTAATTTTTAGTATTTGTTGTTATAGCGGCAACGGAAATACATCATTTGTGAAAATTTCATCTTTCTAGCTATCACGGTTTATGAGATACAGCCTGGAGACAGACAGACAGACAGACAGACAGACAGACAGACAGACAGACAGACAGACAGACAGACAGACAGACAGACAGACAGACAGACAGACAGCGAAGTCTTAGTAATAGGGTCCCGTTTTTACCCTTTGGGTACGGAACCCTAAAAACATGCGATTAGATAAAAAAATATACCATTGTCTGAATCAAACGATTTTTGCTTGAGCTAAATATAATTTTGAATCAAAGACTTCTATAGATACCCCAAGTGTTTGTACCTAGAGTGTCAAAACGAACGTGTCAAGTACGATAAAAAATCGTAGTTGACGACGAAGATTTCATTTAATTTCAGGGGATATATACCTACTTCCGATTCGATATTTTGTCAACTAGTTACTAGCGTACAAGCGCGCGAAATCTATTCAACCCAATGCATCCGGGTCGAATAGATTTCGCGCGGATGCGACATTCTATCACAAAATCGTTTATGTGACGTCACAGTCGGTACCAAAAATGTGGCACGCAAGGTTTTCATATAAATGAAGTCCCATGCTCCATCTACTATGTCTGTGTTTTGAATCCTTTGCAAAAAATTTGCTTCACTTTCAAATTCTGTGTTCTGTTTGCCTTTATTTAGTCTGAGCCTGCCAAATACGTTCGGGGAGTCACCATGCTTTATATTCGGCGTAGAAGTGTTTTTATGTTACTGAGTAACAAGACAATAAGTTGCTTGCTTAACGGCTAGTCACATTTGCCCAGAAAGTTCAATGTCACTGAGGATTTTCAAGTTTATCACTTCAAAAACCCGTATGCACTGCGTACTTCTTATTACTAGAACCACCATAAGTTGCTATAAGCTTAATTGAGAATTCTGAATCAAGCTGCCAACTACAGCTGCTGAAATAACATGCAGCGGTTCCATGACTGTTTGTGTGTAATTTGGTATTTATTTACTATTATTATTATTTATTTGAAAATTCCAAGATTGTACATCTCAGGAAACAGAGATGGTGGCAAAGAATTCCATTCTTGTGCAATACGCAACAGGAATGTGGATCGATATCGCTGAGTACGGATTTTTGGCATTTCAACGAGAAATGGGTGGTAATTCGCCGACTTTCTGCTAGTCCTGTAGTGAAATGGGAAGGGTGGAATTAGGTCGTGAAGCTCTTGCGCACATTCCCCGAAATGAATCCTGTAGAAAATAGACAGACATGCTACTATGTAGACACGTACTATGTACTATGTAGACATGTACTATGTAGACAAGCTACTATGTATTCTTATGAAATGACTTCCGAGCGTCGCGACAACAGCACATGGCGCAGTCGGCTGGCCCAGTCGGGTAGAAACAATAAATCCGGTAAGTGCGAGTTCCACTCGCACCCCGAGGCTTCCGTACTCCTCACTCCATAACATTGTAACTTCATGTAATATTTTCTATATAATAGGAATGGTCTGAAATTCTAGGTCACATACAATATATAGGTAAAGTTCAATTAAGTTAGTATTATAGTAGTTAGAATAATAACAAAAACAGTTTTATATATGTTATATCATTCGCATCATATCGTAAGTATAAGTTTAGAAAACTCAAAAACCCCCGACAAAAAAAAACGGCTGAACCGATTTTAATGAAACATAGCTAAAAACATTCTCGATGAAACCCTCGTTCAAACAAAAAAAACTAAATCAAAATCGATCCATCTACGACCGAGCTACGATGCCACAGACAGACACACAGATACACACGTCAAACTTTTAACACTATTCTATTTGGGTCGGGTGTTACAAAGAGATCATTAGAACTATTTCATTTATCTAAAGAGTTTTTTTCTTCTTCTTTTTTGTATTGGACCCGCTTAAAGCATTTGTAGCAATACTTGACACTGGGTCAAGTATTAAGATTTTTTCAAGTTTCTTGAATAAAACAAGTTGTAAATGTTCTAGTCACAATCTAAGTCACGTATATAGTCATTTTCAAAGTCGAGTCCTACTTCAGTAAAGTGGTGGCGACTTTACTAGAAGCTTCTATGGAGTTTTGTCGACAACGTAAAATGACACGTTTCACTGCTTCATTTCACTTGCCCACACTCATACTTATATACTTGATCGAACACTTAATGAATAAAATTCCACCATTTTTATCGCATTAATATTCAAACTAACACAAGTTTACGAAAACAAAACAAAGCAACAACATGTTTCGATGACGTTCTCGCCAAAAAACCTCAAAAGAGATTTTTTATCTTACGCTATTAAGTTTATGTCACATGGCACCAACTGTCAATGGAATGTTTGGTTGTCATATTTAGTTTCTTTTTCGTGGGATCAACAAGGAGGTTTTATTTCGCATTTCACACACAAGAATTTCCCATTATTTCAAAAGTTATTTACGTTAGCTTGTCTCGCACTTGACCAAATATTATTATTTGTGGATACGCCATAATGATACATATTCTAAGAAGGTTTCAACTTTCTACCTATTACGGTTCAAAAGATACAGCCGTTTAAATGCAGGACAGACAGACAGACAGACATCGTAGATTCACGAATATGCTCCTGCACCCTTATTACGGAAGCCTAAAATCTAGAAGTATGCAGTACTCATTCTGTATTTGTCTGGCCTAAACGCTTAACCATAAAAAATCTACACAATTACTCACAACTAAACAAGCTGTTACGGTTTCTATAAATACATCTGAAGCTATCAGGCCACGAAACAAGCTGCACCTGCGGCCATAAACTACTTAAGCGCTAACATTTATTGCAAAAGCTTTGAGTAATAATTAAAGTACAAGATTTCTTGCAATGATTGTTTATTGAGATAATCCTTAGGAAACTCCTTGTATACCTGTGTTGGATGTAACGGGCCGTCCATTAATGACGTATATCTATTGATTGCATATCAAATGAACAAAAATAAAATTACGATAACTCTTACAACTTCTACTTAACTTGCTTAATCTTACATAACCCGAATACATGCTTACTTATTTATTATACACTCAGACAATAAAAAGAAATCCAACTACTTACACAACAAAATATATTAAGCCGTTTAGGCTAATAATATATATATAGGAGGTAATATACTAACATTCACTCTAAGCACTAAATACCTTCTTTAGTGAGCAATCGAGTAAAAATAATTTTATAGTTGATAGTACAAACGTATGTACATGATATGTCAAAAGACCATTGTTGACCTATTGTGTCTTTGACCAATGGTGACGATATTATAGTCTCCTCTCCCCTCTTTAGTTACCTTAAAGAGCCTAAAAGAAAAAAAAAAAAAGAAAAAAAAAGAGTTGCCTTAAAGAGTTTTTAATGACAAAATCCTAAGTACACAATTTTAATTAATAATTTTTAGTAGTTCTAATTACTTAAAACCGTCTGACTTGTAAATGACATACATTTACCAATAAATTATTTGTAATCAGACCTCTCGTTATTATTGGAGGACCCCTATGACGTTACACCTAACCTTTATTCCAATGCATTATTACAAACACAATGTGAGAAGGTTGAACCAGAAATTACGTAGTTACCTTTATATTTCATAATTATTCACGCACATAGCTCCCCCACTATACTATATGTGCTCCTATGTGTTCCAATGGAAATAAATGAATATGACTATGACTAGGATTCCCTTTGGCCATGGAACACATGCAATGATAAAGGACATATAATACCCACACTCCGAGCAGATATTCAAATTTATCATTAAAACTTCTGCCCGGCCGAGAATCGAACCCGGAATCTTTCGCTTTTAAGGCGAAAATGTCACCACTTACCTAAACAGGTCGTCATTTGAAATAATTATTCATATGGACTTCTTATGACTGACTTAATGGTGACGTTAAGTCAGTCATAAGAAGTGCACTGATCCATATGCCTCCTGGAAACTCATGGGTTTCCACGAGGAAGGTTTCCAAAAAGACCACTTAGAAAAAAGAAAATTAGTACTCTTAACTTAGAAACTGCTAGTAACCAGCAGTGTCTTCCTGCATATTGACATCAGCATGGTTAGAGAAGTGGAATTCTAATTTCGTAAACGCCATTAGAATAGAAAATAAATGCATTGAATATTTACATTACCTAACGAAATGTCACGTGACAGCACGTCACAGCTTCTTAGCGATTCGTAAGCGTTTATAGAAATCATAGATGAAGAATTTTTCACTACACTCAACTGTGATCCAACTTTTCCATCAAGGAATAGTTTGCCACTCGGCAAAACAAACTTCATCTATATTTATGACTTCACACATTGCTAAAGTGAAATTAAACGCGTTCAAAAAATGGCGAGCGGCTAAACTCGCGCTTAACCAAAGATGACCGATGGGGCCGAAAATTTCTTGCCACGCACTGGCAAGCGTAGCGTAGAAAGATTAGCCACAAGGTGGACTGACGACCTCATACAAGTAATAGTAAGACGCTGGATTCAAGCCACTTCCAATCAGACTTTTAGGAAATCCACGGGGGAGGCCTATGTCCAGCAGTGGGCTTCTTATGGCTGAGATAATGTTGATAATTTGTTATTGTACTTCAGAGTACTATGTACATATGTACTTCTTCATTATAATCATATCAATATTCAGACTTTAAATTAATATCTTGTTACTTATAGAAGTAAGGAATTAAAAACATATCAAGGAACAAAAAACTTTTTTTCTCACATTATTTACTATGTATTCAAAATGAACGGAGCAATTTTCAGATAATTTAATTACTATACTATACTTATTATATTAAGCTAATGTCAACTTCACATAGACTTATTTTAATATTTCTTACAAAATAATCTTAATATCTAATACGTCATGATTTTGAACACATTTATACAAATGTACTTAACTACGCCAATGTTCTAGTCCCAAACAAGAATTCGGTTTAAACTGTTGTGTAAAATCACGTGTGTAAGAATTAGAAAAATTTTGAAGAACAAAGATAACCAATAATAATTTTCTAAGTACAAAGAGCCAATAATATTAACAGATCCATATTAATATACGGAATTAGGGCTAGTTATCGCGTGTTCTACTAATTGTTCATCCGGTGCTTATATACTGGTTCAATATTCACGAAACTTATAATAGAACTCGATATCACAAGGTTATCACCACAGTTCTCATCACAATAACAAATAATAACATTATCACATTAACTTGTCACTGAACTAAATGGGGTGACCTCTACAGAGTCAGTTTTTGTAAATTCTTTCAGCTTTCAGCAAGGAGCTGCGATCGGTGCTTAACTTCCAATCTTCAACTGAGAATTAGTATAATACGCACCAATAAGTTTATACAAGAGCGAGCATGGAATGAAGATAGTCAAGAAACATTCTTCCAATTGTACTTCAAAACTGATATTTACCATTTAAACCTGTTTGTTTCTCTTCAGGTTGGTCTCTGGTCTACAAAATTATCTGTAAATTTTAAGGTCATCCCATCCTCATGATGTTGCGGCGTCGGAGCAATCGCTCCATAGCGTAGAACACGCGTTCTGACCCTCAGTAGGGGCATATTATGCCCCCTGTTCCCGGAACAGCGACAGAGTCCGGAAAGTGTACTCTGCACAGGTCCTTGTAAGATTTCTCATGTCTCGACGGCCTCTCTCGCTGAACGTTGTAGCTATCGTAGCTGGGTCTGTAACCATAGTTTCCATAGCCACTGTAGCCGTAAGATCTTCTCCCGTTTCCGTTCAAGGCGTCGTATATGGCATCAAAGAAGGGCGAGGGCGCACTGTCAACAGATGCGAACAGCACGAGAGCTGCTAGAACGGCGAGGAAACGCATCGCGGAAGGGTGGCAGCAATTGCGGCAATCAGTTCGCGGTCAGTCTGGCCTCAGCGTGCGGAAACTCACTCCGGTGGCGTTTAATCACGAATGGTGGCAGGCGTTCACGCCGCCCGTTTATATATCGGCCTCGGATCATCCGACGGCGTATAAACACGGGCGCGCACGCAGGGTTCACGGTCCACACCCTGGAACCGTATTGACGACGTTTATCGGCGGATAAAAAACAATCTGTGGGACAATTTCGAAACCAGGAAGACAAGTGGGACTTTGTAGAAACCTGCTGCTAAAAGCAAAGTTAGGTTCTGCAATCGAGGTTGCACCCACATAGTCTTGCGTTTGATAATTTACAGTTGTGTCCTAATTGCGAGAAATTACTTTAGTGTGGCTGACCACCATTACGTAGAACAGCGCCTAATTGACTCTCTAATTTATATGAGTTCCGGCAAGAAAAAAACATGTTGCTCTGTTTAAACCTAAACTTATATTTTTTTTACTATTAATATATAAAGATGGCGTTGTTACATTTATTATATGTCCCATTCGACCATTATTAGACGCACGTGTGTAATACTATTGAAGCTAGTGAAATAGTAAGAAGTAATAATTATAAGTATTCAAGTCAGCAAAATTCCATAGAAGCGTAAAGTAAAGCAAAGACCGGTAAAGACCCCGGCGCTGGCGGTATAGGATTTTACTTAACTTTGATGTTGACTAGAACTTATATGACGTTCTGATCATGAAATAAATTATAACATTTGATAATGTCAAATGCGCTGACCGCGAAAGTCCAATACCCCTGACAGCAGAAAAAAATCAAGCATTCCATCACACATCAATCCTTTGTTCTTTGTTCTATTTACGTAGTTATTGTATTCTCTTTGCATATTACTGATGTTGATGTTCTTCCAACAACCGCCAGAAAAGTCCCCATCAGTTTGTGAAACACAGTAAACGTGACCGCGTATATAAATCAGTGAGGTAATAGGTGCGTCGTGTCTTCGCGGGCAATGTTAAGGTAAACCGGAGTCAAGTTCACAGACGACGGCGATCGTTCACCTCTGGCAGCCGAGACCGCGGCATTGCTGCTGCCGACTGCTTACTGCTTGCCTTAGACGTTTTTTGAATCCTATGTAATATTAATATAGTTGTTAGTTTTGTCGCCCTCGTTGCTAACTAGAGTTGAACATTACGCTTAACAGTTTACTTTCAGATAAAATTGAATAAATATCGTAGTGAGGTAATGACGATGAGTTGATGAAACAATGAATTTTTATTTAATTGCTCGTGTTTTCGAGTGTATGGAGAACTGCTTTGTAACCCCTGTATCCTAAAGCTACGACTTGACTGACTTTGGGTCTGTGAGACTAACCAAATTATTAAAAAATTTAACGACCAGATATGAAAATGTCTAAGTAGATACTTAAAACACCACGAACTTTAAATTTATATTAGGTAATACAGATTTGAACTTCGTTAGTTTTTAACAATTAGTAGGAATATAATTGAACCGTGTTGAGAACCAGGTCAACCGTGTTGGTTTTCCCCAGTCCCTCAAGTCGAAAGTTTACAACCAGTGTGTGTTACCAGTGATGACATACGGCACTGAAACGTGGTCCCTAACTATGGGCCTTATAAGGAAACTCAAGGTCACGCAACGAGCTATGGAGAGGGCTATGCTCGGAGTCTCTCTACGAGATCGAATCAGAAATGAAGAGATACGTAGACGTACAAAAGTCACCGATATAGCACAGCGGATTAGCAAGTTGAAGTGGCAGTGGGCAGGACACATAGCACGTAGAACTGATGGCCGATGGGGCCGAAAGGTTCTCGAGTGGAGACCACGTACCGGCAAGCGCAGCGTAGGAAGACCAGCCACGAGATGGACAGATGATCTCATACAAGTGGCGGGAAGACGCTGGATGCAAGCCGCTTCCAATCGGTCTTTTTGGAAATCCATGGAGGAGGCCTATGTCCAGCAGTGGACTTCTTATGGCTGAGATGATGATGATGATGATGAGAACCAGGTCATTTACATACCACCGCGTATTATCAGATAAAGCCACAAAAGGTCATGCCTGTCATAGAACCAATAACCAAACGAGGTAGCGCGTAATATCGAGATCGAGACCACATGTCATACAAACACAAACATAGATTGATAGAACACTGATTCGATATTATTGTTGACTGTATTATAACTAGTAGTTATACGAACAGTAGACCTCGCGAGAGAGCTTATTTGCAGCTTACCGTGGATCATCTGTACATAATACCTACATAAAGTTGGCCCAGGAGGCCGTATGTAAAATTTTGGCCGATTTCGCTATTTTAAGTGATTTTACAGACGTTATATTTTCACAGTCAAAAAATATAATTTTCCATAAGTTTAAGCACCTTGAAAGATCTATTTAATTTTAATACACAATTAATACAAAAAAAAGGGATATATATTGTATGCCCTTAATTAAAAAAACAATGTATATTCTTATAAAAACAAATAATAATTTTATAAATGGAGAAAACGTAAAATCATTAAAATTATTCAGCGCTAAGCATGCAAGCAAGCATGCAAGCTATGCATCTAGCACATCCACGCGCCCTCACTATTACACGCAATCTGAAGTTGGTTGTCATATCACGACAACCACTTAACCAATTCTGTTCATTTTTACCACAAGTTGTAATAACTGTGTACTTTACCTACCTACCACATATCATTAAAATTGGTTGGTAATTAACGCCGCAATAAGCTTCCCCCCTTTTTATGGGAACCGCCCCTCTTATCAAAAATCGCCGACGACAAAAATAAATAAATAATCCATAGAACCTATATACCAAGTTTCATCAAAATTGGTTCAAAATTACGCCCTGTACGCGAGTACGAACATACAAACAAACTGACAGACGAAATAAAATTTGGCCAGTTGATGCAGAGACACTTCGCTCGTTTCGCTCGCTCGGTCAATAATTAGCTATCCTCACAAAACCCCTTTGCAGCTGCTTTTGCCTTCTTACAGATATATAAAATCATCAAAATCACTTATTTCTTTGTTAAATTTAAACTCATAATTTGCAATGTATAATTTGGACAACATCTAAAAAGCTTGTCATATGTAATTTCATATTTATTTGTATCAAAATAAATAAATTTAGTTATTTATTATTTTAAAATCAGAATGTTTTATTTTTATAATAATAATATTCTGATTATAAATAAATGTAAATGTGTATGTGTAAATGTGTAAATGTAATGTGTAAATGACGTCGTCAAGCGAATATTGGGTGTACTTAAGTTCCGAAATAAATTAAATGAATTGAATTAAATTGGCCAGAGCGCCCTTGAGATGCTGTAGAGGAGTGATAAAGTTGTCCTACTAGATATAATCCGGGTGTCTTTAAATTGCGAATGAATCGGTTGGTTCTAGGGAAGCGCATACTCCATCGTAGTCTGCAACGTCTTTGAGTTGGTGGTGAAGCGCAAACCTATTACTGAATAAAAAAACATCAGTAATTTATAAAATTTGTCAGTGGCTGGCAAAGGAAAGCTGAAAATTTTTGTCGGGTTGAACGATAAAGACATATGTTCAACAGTTAGCTAAAATGACCTGACGATGAGGAAGTCTGTAAAGTATTAATTTGTCATTATTTATAATTTAAATACAAAGTGTGACCTTATTTGCTCGTATGTTTTTACTCAGGACTTGTGCTCAGGTGTGGCTCATATTATAACCACATATTAATGACTCTTTCCTCGATAAAGGTCTGCTACAATAAATTATGGTAGGGTTTAGTTAACACCAAGGATTATAGTTTGAGTCATACCTACTGTACATAAGCCGTAGATTGAAATTTATAAGGGTATATATGTAGGTAAAGTAGCCACGAGCGCAGATGTTATCAACCGGACCCTACATAGTAACATCTCATGTAGATGTAAATAGGCAATGATGATGATGATGATGGTGGTAATGGTGATGATGACGATAGGTAAAGTACACAGAGATTGTGAATATTAATCTAAGAGGTAGGTTATATTTTTACTCAACAACAGAAGGTTTTTTGGGTAAGTATAGGTACCTCCATCTAAGCATCTTGATAAGTTTTTTCGTATAGATCAGTGCCGGATTTACACTTTTGCCGCCAGTAGGCTATTAAATTTATGCCGCCCCTACTGATCTTGAAAATCGATACTATACGTAATTAATTATTAGTATTCCCATACTGTATACTGTAATTAATATGAATTGGAACTAGGGTATCGATTTTCAAGATCAGCAAAAAAAACACACTGCAAAAAGTACACCTCATCGACTACCTGGATGAGACCTACTATATCGGGCGTCCTCTGAAATCTGCCGCCCCTAGGCCGCAGCCTATACGGCCTATTGACAAATCCAGGACTGGTATAGATGTCGTAGTTTCATCTTTACCTCGAATGGTATACTATATTTTTTAACGATTTCATAGGTTTTCATCATCATCATCTCAGCCATAAGAAGTCCACTGCTGGACATAGGCCTCCCCCATGGATTTCCAAAAAAGACCGATTGGAAGCGGCTTGCATCCAGCGTCTTCCCGCCACTTGTATGAGGTCATCTGTCCATCTCGTGGCTGGTCTTCCTACGCTGCGCTTGCCGGTACGTGGTCTCCACTCGAGAACCTTTCGGCCCCATCGGCCATCAGTTCTACGTGCTATGTGCCCTGCCCACTGCCACTTCAACTTACTAATCCGCTGTGCTATATCGGTGACTTTGTACGTCTACGTATCTCTTCATTTCATAGGTTTTACCCGATTGTTACTCATTGAAATCTAAAAACTTGTATATTTACATAATTTTAAGAGCTGACGTATCGAACAGTTTGCGTGGTTTCAAGGGGATCGACGCATATGACCAAGAACGCAATAGGCCATTAGACGCATTTAACCAGATACGCAAATGACCAGATACGTGCATGGCCAGATACGCAATTGACCATAAACTGAAATACTCAAGTGAGACTGACAATGGACGTGTCATTTTATGGTTCGGTATTTCTCTACAAGGTAAAGCAGGGCAATCGTAGATCTATCTTGTATTATTAAAAAAAATTGTACCATATTGTATTGTGAATTCGACATAAAAAGATGGAATTTTTGTATTATAGTGTTTTGTAGATTATTATTGTTATTTTATTTTTATGTACTATATGTTTATTTTTATTTTATTTTTAAGTTGTAAATATATATAACTAATTGTATATTACCTACTTGATGTGTAAATATGTAATTGATTTTAAATAAATGATTTTCGGTTTTTGAAGGAAAAAAAATGAAAAAGAACTCGTGAAGTTATCGTTACTATACTAAAGTAAAAGATTACTCTTATTTCAGTAGTATATAATATTGGCATGCACTTGACCGCGAACTCGTCTAATTTTAAACGAACGTTACAATGTATGAAAGATAAGGAACCTAATCACACGTTATTTGAAGATACTGCTTGAATATAATGAAAAACGAAAGTTCAAAATGATTTCCAGCATATTAGAAAACCACATTTGAACCGACTCATAAAACAGCCGCAACCCACCAGAATTACACATAATCGAGACCATAAAAGCCAATTCAATAATAAATCAGTGCTTATAGCTATAATGTGTAAATAGTGAATGTGTACCTAAGCTCAAAGTTCCACAAATGCCAGGCTCGTTACAGTGCACGTGACTCTCTCGTGACCCTAGGTCTCGACTGCAATACATCATTTTCACAATGTTTTTATGTAACAAAGCCGTAACTGCTGACACGCTGAGCTACGTTAATATCTGCTTATACTGTGGTTACGATTGCAGGTAGGTATTATTCCATAACACACTAATATTTATACTGTGCTAATTTCATAAATATGAAAATTTCTCAATGTGCGAATGTGAATATTTTTTTTACCAAAATATTGAAGTGTAAATTAAAATGTTGTCTTCCTCTTGAATAACCTAATATATATATATATATGTAAGTAGTTAAAAATGTATAAATTAGTTTATAAAAGGCACGGACCCCGGAGTCTGTGGAGCTAAATTTGTCAAATAAAAAAAAATAAAAAAAATGTGAATAATGTTCCCATCACTAAATTAATCGTCATTTTTCAGTAAAACTTGCATGTGGTTCAAAGTATTTGTACTTCTAGCTTTTACAACAGCTAGGAATAATTCATCATCATCATTCACAGCCTTCTTTATCCCACTGCTGTGTACATGCCTGCAAAATTAATATGAAACTAATGAAAAATCCTTAATGAGTTTTTGGAGTGAGGGTTGTTTGGATATTTGATTTAATATCGGCCCACTTTAGTGAACTGCTGGATAAAATAGTAGGGTGCAGGTAATAGACAACAAATTATGAAAAATCCCAGGTTAGAAATTACTCTACGAGGTAAATCCTCTATAAAAGGCACTCGAAGCGTGACGTTTTCTTCGAGAGAGATAGAAATAATTGCACCCAATAGCCGTTGGCTACAGTATCTGTCATAGAAAACGAAACGATCAGCTCAGGCTCATGTTTCGTAACCAAGGCTTTATATGTCAATTTTTTTCTAATCCGTTCTACGTGGAAATACCATAAAACAGCCAAATCAGCTTATCTGTCTAATTCTAAAGACGCGGATGTTTTCCAAATATAGTTACAGTATTAAAACCAATGAACCGTTTGATTGGGCAACGCCACGCCATGTGGAGCATCCCATTCATCAGTCTAAAGCAAACTACCGCTTTAATTACACGTCTCACTATATGCTGTTGTAAAACCGATCGTGCAGTTGCACCATGAACCAGGGTTGCTACTAGCAAATAATAAAATCGCTTAAAACTTGAATTTTCTAGCTTCTGGATTTTGAAGCGATATTAAATTATTTTTAGTAGCGAATAATCGTTAGCCGATTATTCGACATAACCACTAAATATTCGCGCCAACTCTACATAGGCATAGGCTTGCCAATTTATCAGCAACCCAACCTCTAATGTTCTATTTGCCACTTTATTAGAGCCCTGTGAATAACTTCAGCTTTTGTGTTCGAAATCTCGGGTCACATCGGTCTCAATGAACGTCAGCGTTAGTAACAGTTTATATTGCTAGTGAACCTTTCAGTTCATTCCCATATTGTTTCTAGTGATAAACGGATTATCAAGTTGAAGCGGCAGCGAGCAGGGTACATATCACGTAGAACTGATAGCCCGTGGGGCCGAAAAGTCTTCAAGTGGAGACCAGGCACCGGCGCGCAGCATTGGAAAACCAACCACAAAGTAGATAGGCGACCTCATATAAGTGACAGAAAGATGTCGGATACAAGCCGCTACCAGCTGGTCTTTTTATGCTGGATACAAGCCGCTATCAACCAGTATTTTTTTTAATCAATGGGGAGGCCTATGCGTGCAGCATTGGACTTCTTGTGGTTGAGATTATGATGATATTTATGGTTTGATAACTTTAGAGCAACCCTACTGATACTGTCATAAACAATTTTATTTCGCAACGCAGCGCAGCTCTATCGAAGCGATTGATTCGATACGAACGAATAATTCGGCTCTATCCAATCCAACTTATATCACTGGCAAATGTACTTTTAATAGCAAACACACTCGATGGAGACCGTATATCCGTGATTAGTATCTCATTAAATCTAGGTTATATTTATTAACTATGATTAACGGTAAGTGTCCAAGAGTTGCACTAACATTATAAACTAGCTGTGTTCGTTCTTCGAGTGACAGGTACTTTTTTTGGAATAAAAAGTAGCTGTCACTCGAAACGTCTATGAAACAGCTTTTTAATAACGCCATAAACAATTCAACCTTATATTAACTAACTTTAACTGAATTTGCTTATATTAAATAACTTTAACTAAAGCTTCTTATATTAACTAACCTTAACTAAAGCTCCTAATGTTAACTAATTTATGTTTACTGTCTTTAACTAAAGCTAACTTTCAACATTTCATAAAATACCATTTAATTAGAAGCCAGCTCACTCAGTTCACAGGCTCAGTTCTCGAACTTGCTTAATACTTTACATGAATAACACGAACACTGATAAATATATCAGAACAACAAAGTCCGGAAGAATTCCAGAGACTCTTCCTGAGTACACAAAACAGGCGTCCTCACAAGTTCGAAAGGTGAAAGGTCACAAAACTTCTCGAAGTCAGCTATACTCAGTTCAAAACTGAAAGTTTTAGGTAGATGTAATTATTTTAAGATAAAAATAGCTATTTGAAACCTGTGGATGTGTTTGCCTACATATTTCTATTTTTTAGAAGTCTATACTAATCTATTGTCAAAGTAGTTAAATGTTTTTTTTATTGTACATTTGTTTATATGCAAATAGAAAAAATATATTTATTTTCTAGCTTAAAATTCTAGCTTTGTAATTTTAAGTCAAAAGTAAATAAAATATAGTTTTTTTTTTAATTGAAAGGGTATTCTTACGGATTGGTCTCGTAGAAATTTCATCAAAATCAGTTCAGTAGTAATAATGGAAACATAAGAATAGAAAAACATAAGACATACGTACGAACTGACATACAGACATACCTATTAACGTAATATCAAAAAGTAAGATGGAAAAAAACTCTTAGATACAATATTTCATTATAAGATCGTTAATACGAGTTGAATATTTACTTTTCTGTGTAAATAACGATGATAATATATGATATATACCAGTAATTCAATTCTAAATTCAAAACAGGCCTCGTGGTTAATTTTTTGGGATTCCTTGTTTACTATGGAATTTAGTTTACCCCTTTGCCCAAAGACTATTGGCACTAGTTGTAATTTGGCATGGATATGTATATTAGTTATACCCCTGAAAGTCGTAGAATGAAATCTTGAAAGGATATGTTTTTTGAGGTATGGAGATACCTCAAAAAACACTTCCTTTCAAGATTTCTAACATGTATAGTGGGGATGAATATTTTTTTTCTCATTTACCCCATTGTGTGGGATAACGATGGATAGGTAATCAAAAAACATTGGGGATGTAGGTACGAAAATCATTTTTCAATTTAGGGATCCGTTTGTGAAATCTTTTTCTTAGAGTAGAAAGGGCTCTACCGGCTAAACGAAACCTTACGATACCTTGGTGATATTCAGTACAAAAATTAATGATCCAAGTTTAATTTCATACATAAAAATCATTTTTGCGTTAATAATTTCTAAAAAATATTTTTATGTTTGAAAATTAACTTGGATCAAATTTTATTTTTTTCGAATATTTGTTATTTTTCTTCAAAAATGTGGGAATGTGCGAGCGAGACGGACGATGGTCGAACTACGGCTTAATATCGTTTTCGTAACTGTTTCATACATTTTGTAAGTTTGTAGGTAAGCAGTGCCAGGCTGAAAACAACCTTAAATACTGAAGTAAAACGCTGGGCACTGCGCTGCAATCACTGCCTGAAATTAAACCTTCTTGCAGAGCTATGTCTAATGCTGATTGATACGTATTATATAGCGATCAGTATGATTATAATAAACCGCAATAGGTACTTCTTTGTCTCATTATATTGCTATTCATAACCAGGTGTTACGCATTTGATACTATCTACGTAATAAACGCCTTAACAATGTCATAAACTGCCAATAGCTCTAATGCTTCTTACATACAGATTAAACACTATATAACACTATATATACTCGTACTTTTTTTTTTTATCAGCCCTGTTTATACAAACTGTCCCACTGCTGGGCGCGGGCCATCTTCTCGTTTTGAGAAGGGTTAGGCCATAGTCTGCCACGCTGGCCAAGTGCGGGTTGACCGACTTCACACATCTTCAAGATCATTGAGAACTCTCAGACATGTAGGTTTCCTCACGATGTTTTCCTTCACCGTTTGAAGTTGCCGGCAATCAACAATACGCACATAACTTCGAAAAGACAGAGGTGCATGCCGCGGGATTCGAACCCAGGACCTGCGGATCGCAAGTCAGACGGTCTCACCACTAGGCTGTCGGAAACTGTTTATTACAAAACAGAAATAGTCAGGCAACTTCAGGCTCATACTTACGTAAGTATTTTAAAGGCATGATAATAAAACATTTATTATTCGAACTTATCTGGAAATTGCATATGATTATGTACACAATTCTGACTTTATTTTGATGATTCTTTTTTGTTAGGTAGGTAATACTCGTAGTTCAGAGGCAGTTCCGTAAATAGGGCGTAGAATCTGGGGGGCGCAAGAATGGCCAGACCAGGCAGGACTATTATTTATTCGGTTTGCTCCTGATAAGTTCCCGCTGCACCCCTAGTGTGCCAACAACAGTCAACAGCCCCCCCCCCCCCCCCCCCCCCCTAAATATCCCGTTATGGTTCCTTGGCCTATATATCTAAAAAAACAAAAACAAGGGCGCAGTTATAGAAGCTCGCACATGGCGCAGAAAAGGCTATTTACGGCACTGTTCAGAGGCGGTCTTTACCTTGGTTTTTATAACAAAATACCTGTACCTGTGTAAATTGTAATTCTAATGGTATTATTATAATTATAAATTTTATGAATATCAATGAAATAGTATTTATTGTTGTTTTAGTTGTATGCTATTGTTTAAAAGACTTATAAATTTATATTTATCAATAAATTACTTTGACTTTGGTTTACCTAACTGGAAAAATGCCATCAGCCAAAAGTAAACGAAATTGCGTATTTTAAAGTCGGTTGCTTCAGTTTTTGAAACTATTATTATTATATGGGTAAATTATTTGCGTAATAAATTATATTTCCTGGACTTACTACATAGTATGACTAGGCAGTTAGTTTGTAACAAAGGCTATATCTGGTTCTGGTGCGTATCGTCACTGACATCTACCTAATTAGCATGATTTAGCGATCGTGTAGTGCGTCTTCGTCATAACTAGCGACATAATAATGTGACCATAATAATATGACGTAGGTAAGCAACTCCATATGTATTACTCGTAGATAAACCATAAAAAAAAAAAAATATATACCAAGAAATTATCTAGGAAATTCAAAAATATTACACACGATATTTGTTTTCTAGGGTTTTCGTGATTGTTACTGATTTTTCGCAATATGACAAAAACAATAATTAATTCGCGATAAATCCATTAAAAGTTGTTTAATTTCAATGACTCACATTTGTATATTTAGGGCGGCTATTCCCGTTGTCGCAGTTCCGTATCCCCCAATGTGGGACAACGGGAATAATCGAAAAAGTTGTGCTGATGTCCCCCACTGGGGGACATCGCCACACAACTTTTAACATTGTTCCCGTTGTCCCCCAGTAGCGCACATTTTCAAAAAGTTATCCATCAGTGACAAGGTCTAGTGAACCAAAAGGTCCAAGAGACCTAATTTTATATAAAAATATTGGCACACAATTGAATTATTCTCTTCCTCGTTCCTTCTCGGAAAGTGTTGTGTCTAACTACATTTGCGTATACAGGTTACTCAATGGTCCTAAGTCCTAACCGTTGAGACTTACCTTATTTACGTAAAATAATTGATAATGTTCAAAATGTTCAAAATCGAATCAAAATGTTACATTACAGCCGAATGCTCCCGGTGGGAGAGCACCTTAAGCTTCAAATGTAATGTCATAGACTAGAATCGTGTAAAAGCGCATTTAAAGACGTGTATCTATAAACAAGGCTCAGTATAAACCTAACGCAAGTGCACGTTTGATGGCAATAGAACCGCAGCCAAATGGCCAGTAAACGAGCAAGTGGGGCAGGCATTATGACGTCACATAAACTCATGAACGGTAATGCTCCTGCACCCTAGACGAACATTACGCTGCCAATACACATAACACTACGCCAGGGCTGCTTAACCTTTGGCTTACCATCTTAATCAATGCACTAAAGGTCCAGAGATGAGTCTTGTAACTTGTGTCTCTCTCGCATGCGAACTCTTTTTATCAACCAATTTCAAAAAGGAGGAGGTTCTGTTCGGTTGCATTTTTTAATGTTTACTACTGCATAACTCTATCTATGTATATAAACCGATTTAGATTTTTACCTAAAATAACTGAAAAATACATCATTCAAGTAAACGAATTAGCGTATTTTTAAATCGATTATTTCCATTTCATTATTATTCAGTCATATCAGATAAGAGAGAGAACTTCAGTCCCATGAAAACAGTATTTTGAAATATTGATAACAATTTTAAAATGGTGAATTTATAATAATGCTACTTGTACTTGTACTTTCTTCTTGTTGATCAAGCAATGTCCTTTTTAATTCCGTTTACTTCTATGTACCTTTGTAAGTGCTGTTTTATTATTAAGTTCCAAAAATCGTAACAGACTATACGAGACATTTGATATGCAAATTAGGTTGAATAAGTACGACAATACCTCAATTAGAATAGAAGCATTGATGCGGTAATGTTTACTTTACCCAATGACAGTTTTAAACAGAGGAAACTTTGAAATTGTGATTACCTTTATCTTGTTTTTTTTTTCCTATAATTAATTTTGAAATTATGACTATAAAATGTTAAGAAGCCCTGCACTAGACTGATTGTTTTAGAGCTTATGATAAGAAAAACTAAAGAAATGTCTTAGGAACCTAGTCATCTACTTATTACGTGTTACGTACATTCATCTTTATGTAGAAAGCTTACTTTGAAGACTTTTCTATAGAAATAATATTTATTTAATTTAATTTTCTATAGAAACATCTTTTACATTCTGCTTGGAATGTAAAAGATGTTTCTATATCTGTTTATCTTAAAGGATAAACCCTTTAATCACGAAGCCCGAGCCCAAAACTAGAAGTGAAATTTTACAAACTATAGAGTATATACCCCATCAATAAATTTTTAGAACCACTGTGCTTGTGCGATTTTTGCATTTGTTGTTGGACAGCTTCAGAAAAATCCACTTAGTTAAATACCTGAACAGGCCTCATGGCTCAGTGGTAGTACGACTGCCTCCTTAGCTGCAAGGGCGTGGGTTCGATCCCCACCCAGGGAAAACATTATTTTGTGTGATGAGCATGGATGTTTGTTCTGTACCTGGGTGTTTCTATGTATCATAAATATGTATTTGCAAACAAAAATTATATATGTATTATAGCAACTATATAGTTTCCATAGTACAAGCTTTGCTTAGTTTGGGCTAGAAGGTGTTGTGTGAAATGTCCACCAATTATCTTAAAACTTCTAATTTCAAATGTTACTGCAGTCGGACTAGGGAATGGAATCGTGGTAGGTACCAACATCAATATCTTGGAGCTTCAAACCTAGTGTTACATATGTGAATAATATTTATAAAATCATTGATTATTATAAAATTATAGATGTTTAATTTGTATAATTAATTATAAATCATACAATAAATCGACCTCAATTCTATTCCTTCCTACATGGAGATCAATCTTGGCCTGAATTACTTAGAACATGAACACTAATAAATATTTCTACGAATGTAGTTTTCCTCGTATATAAAATAGAAGTATTTTACTAAGTACGCAAATAACTTCAACAACAACAACTAATAAGTCAGATATCGGGGATCAAGGCTGGAGGAACGCAAATGACGAATGACGATCCATTATCAACTTATTGTAAAAGCCCTTGATACAATTTAAATTACATATTATGACAATTATTACATATAATAACATTTAACTAAACTATATAATATTATAAAGTAAATTAAATATAAAAAGTCGTAAATTAGCATGTCTCTCTATATTTTACAGAACTAATTTCGAGGAGTGTGCGCAAGAGCTTCACGACCTAATTCTACCCTCCCAATTTCACTACAGGACTAGCAGAAAGTCGGCGAAACCACCCCTTTCTTGTTGAAATGTCAAAAATCCGTACTCGGCAATATCAGTCCACGAACTAAAATCTTGGAATTTTCGAGGCTAGAGTGAATAGATATCTTTTAGATCGACGAGCTCCATCCTCAGCCATACCATCGCTTAACATCAAGCGAGTTGTGGTCAATCGTAGATCTATCATGCGTAAATTATATATGTATATATAGCAGAGAGGGCGGTGCCTCGTGTGGGATACTTATTGTTATATACTTGATATACATTAACTTTGAATATTCACCTTTTTTTTTTATACATTATAGATCTACGATTGACCACCTACTCGCCTGATGTTAAGTGACGGCGTGGCCGATCATCATCATCTCAGCCATAAGAAGTCCACTGCTGGACATAGGCCTCCCCATGGATTTCCAAAAAGACCGATTGGAAGCGGCTTGCATCCAACGTCTTCCCGCCACTTGTATAAGGTCATATGTCCATCTCGTGGCTGGTCTTCCTACGCTGCGCTTGCCGGTACGTGGTCTCCACTCGAGAACCTTTCGGCCCCACTTTCGGCACTTTGAATATTACGTATTTATTAAAATATTATACAGCATTCATCAATTTCAACACTATAATCAGTACTCAGCTGGAGGTTGGCCTCTCTCCACTTAGCCCGATTTTATTTATCCGCTTCCACCTAGTGCCAATGTCCTTATAGGTAAATATTGTCACTTTATCGTGCCATATGACACGATGGAGTTATACTGCCTTCGTGACGCTGACAAGTCCAATTCCCGCTAGCAGCACCATTGTCCTTGCTGACTCATGTGCCAGCCCAAACCAAGCTCGACAACATTGGGGGAAGAGATCTGCCACACACAGCACCAGCAAGAAGAATTTTAGAGAGCGCGGGCTTCTCAGTTCTGCGTGTAGATTGCATGTCTGAACAAGTATATATGTTAAAAGAAAAACAAAATACCCCACTACGCAAAAGCAGTTTATTGCAGTTTAACTTACGATTTCGTTACACTTGATATGCTTGACTTGGTGTTATAAGTTTGACGCGTGTATCTGTGTGTCTGTCTGTGGCATCGTAGATCTCAAATGAATGGACCGGTTTTGATTGAGTTTAAAAAAAAAAGGATTTTGTCGAGAGTGTTCTTAGCTGTATTTCATCAAAATCGATTCAGCCGTTTTGTTTTGTTAGGGATTTTTGAGTTAACTAAGCTTATACTTTTACATTTTAATTATTTGTTTTTTTTATCGACTTCGTTTTCTTGCTCGCTTTTTTAACACGCTTTTATTAGCTGCATGTATGCTAGCTGAATCTTTAAACGTAATTTTCATCCACTACTAAACAGCGGATTAATATCAAACTTTGCACACGTATCAACATAGATTAAGGATTTTTCGACAATTCAATAATTGAAAGAAAAGTTTAATTATTAACTTTTTAGTTTGCTTTACTATTAAAGCATGTTTTTAGTTTTTCAAACTGTAATTTATTAGCTTTTGTAATTTTCCCTTTGGAAACACACTGCGTTTGCTAGACTGCGAGCAATTGCAAGTACCAGCGCAGTTACATATTAAGCGTTCCAGATCTAGATTCTAGTTCATAATACAATAGAGATTAATAGAGCAATAACAGCTAAGATCCTGCACTCCAAGTCCATTGCCATGCGCATTATTCCATCAAACGTCAGGGAACGGCCTTAAGACTATTCAGCGCCGAAAACGGTCCTAATCAGAGTTGACCTTTGTTTACGAGTGACGAATTATCGTAATGCAGCTCAATGTCGACTGGTGCCAGGGGAGTGAACAGCTGACGCATGGATGGGGTACTGGAGACGTGTCCACATCTAAACCTAGCATAGATCTAGGTACCTAGTATATTTTGGCAACCCTGTCTTCTAACGGTAGACATGTGTCTCTGTGAAAAATATTAACTTTGACAGCTTATAACTTGATGTGTATAAAACACAAATAAGTACAAAGAATATAGCCTCGTAAGACCGAAGATTATTCGAAAGCGATTCGTAATAATGACCGAAGGTACTTTGAAAATGTTAAAAAAAATTATAGTCATAAAGAGTTAAAGACCGAGCTCTTCACCTAAAGAATTTTATGTGTTAGAGATACCAGATTGATTTGAAATTAAATGGAGGCATTCATAAGACAACTGCTGATTGCTGGATGCAAGCCGCTTCCAATCGGTCTTTTTTGGAAATCCATGGAGGAGGCCTATGTCCAGCAATGGACTTCTTATGGCTGAGATGATGATGATGATGATTCATAAGACTGGTTTGAACTTGTTTAATTGGTCCTTTTAAAGGGACTACCGGGCTTACGGATAGGGCGTATGTATACCCAGAAGCATGTGGCTTACGGATAGGGCGTATACTCAGAAGCATATGCTAATAAGCTGAATATGAAATTTATTATTTGTCGCTGTGACGATTATGGTAGGTACTTAAAACAAGTAGGACACATATAAGGAAATAAAACTTAATATTTGATATGAATTATCAGAAATATAGCAATCTTTATTATAACATAAATTTTGTATTTTGGCAATGCGGAAACTGATCTGCTTTTTACTTTTGGGTCATAGTGTCATGGGCCCTGATAAATAAAATTAACAGAGATACCTTCGAGTAGTTAATTAATCTTAGGCTTAGTAATTATAATTAATCTCATTACAAATAGTTCTGCGAACAGCAGACTTCGTAAGTAGATAGGTATAGGTATATTTATGGAAGTCTTCACAATCTCATAACTAAATTTGCTATAGATATACTCGTATTCCTAATTCTTGTTTGGAATTGAGTAGGTACCGTATGTTCCAGCAAAATATATGAAAATTGGTTGATGTTTGTTTTAACTGTTTTAACTGACATTTATCCCATTTTAACTAAGACCTCGCAACTTTCGGCCTTACCGAAAAACGTTACTTAACTTTAACCATCGTGTTAAATTCTCCGTCTTCTTTCCGCAAGTGTCATTACGTGTCAGCGAGAAGTTGCCAAAATACGTTAAGTAATGGTTAAAACTTATGGTGTCCTTAAGTAACGTTTTTCGGTAAGGCCGTTCATCTCTATCCCTATTGTCCCGACATCCTCCTTGCAGTTTTTGTAATATCAAACTTCTTCTTTAGTATCTTAAATATTATAAAGTCTATTATTGTCAATTTAAATCTTCAAAAAACCATGAGCAAGATAGCGAAATCTATTCACTTAATCCCGTAAAAGATAGGTGTGTGCCTGTAATTTTGAAGATAAACATTAGACACCAATATAAGTAATAACTGAGAAGTCAATAATCAAGCAATCACTTAAATAAGCGAGTGCCTAACAACATACAATCTAAACATTAATACCTAAATTACTAAAAAAATAGGTTATTCTAAACCGATGAAGGTCTAAATATAATTAAATTGCTCTAACTCAACTCATTACAGCAATTACGCATAGTATAATAATTATTACTAATACAAATACCTAATCATCATCATCATCATCTCAGCCATAAGAAGTCCACTGCTGGACATAGGCCTCCCCTATGGATTTCCAGAAAGACCGATTGGAAGCGGCTTGAATACCTAATCAGTAATTATTTATTACCCACTTATTAAACACTCCACTTTTGAGTCACGGAAGCAAAGTAACATGACAGACGATTCACCTGTCATGTTACTTTGCTTCTTCTTCGAATCAATCATATTAAACAAGAGTACTCAAAGCAACCACAGTGTAAGCAGTAGTGAGTACAGGGTGCGCGCGCGCATTGGCATTGAACTTGAGGAAGGTCAGTTGATTGCGGCGGCGGTACCCGACCCATTACACCAGGGTTCCGCGTTCGAGGAGGAACGTGACTTCACTCACCTTTACTACTTTATATTTATTTGATTTGTTCTTTTATAGAATAAAATTCAGGTCAATCTTATTCTGAACTATCCATTTTTCTATCGGACGGCAAGAAACATGAAAAAGCAACCTCATTTTATTCTTGATAATAAAAAAAAACCAAACGAAGCGTTTTGATTCCACTTTTACTACACGAACTTCAAAATTGTGCAAGCCATCGCGGCAGATGTGAAATATTGAGACAAGGGCGTCATCTTTCAGCCCATGGCCCGGGGGGGAGCAAGTTAATATTATGGAGGATGAGAAAAATATGAATTGTAGCTACAGGTACAATTGCACGGCCTTAGGACTTTGGTTCTCTGTTTTAACATAGTCCTGCCCTCTGGTATTTTTCATTTTTTTATAACAATTCTGCTGGTCCCGCCGGTCTGTCCCGCCATATTAGCATGTTTCACACAAAATAAATAATTGAGCCAGTTCATTCCGTCGTCCTTGACTCTTTAGTTATAAAACGGAACTGGGCTAAATAATTGGCGCGATCCGGGAACGTGTGTCCAACTCGGAAACACTCAAAACACCCGCGGTATTGAAACTGCAGAACCAACACTCCGCATAATTAGCAAACCTTCCTGCGCTGTAGGGAGACCAACCGTTACGGTGCCTTCTGAAAATATCTAGTCCTAATCCTCAGCATTTGGAGTTACTGGCAATCGATAAACAGGTGCCTGCCTCAGAATTTGAAGCCAGAACTTTATTATTATACTAGGTAAAACTGTTACCTTTGCCAAAAATCCGTCTTCTTTTTTGATAAGGGGGAATTCTTCGAAAGACTTACAGCTTCGTTGAGAATGCCGTCAGATCATGTAGGATTGGACCCACTAAAACTTCATCGGTCGACAGCCTTCGCTTCCGAGTCCGTCAGATATATCCATACCAGACCCCTAAGTCCTGCGGCACAGCTTTTTCCGGGACTTCCTGGCGTGTTGCCATCAACTTTATTGGCCTTTGACCGCGTGAGCCGCTCCACGTGGTTGGCCGTCTCGGGCCCGTTTGGACGGAAGATAGGGTCCCAAATAAATCCCTAAAAGTCCATCACAATAGATAGAAAATACCTATCGTGTATTCTGCTCTATTCTAGTGCTTCACCAGGACATCCGTAACCATAACTATAAAATATGGCTACCGTAAAGACAACGCAAATTTTTCACCCGACAATATTTACATAACGATTGTGCGCGTCTCCGCGCCGAACTGCGGACCCGCGATATAATTGGGTAGCTTTGAGCGATTGTAATGGTAATGGGGCCTTAGTTTAATGCCTGCGCGGAATTGGGGCTTATAGGGTTACGGGGTCTACTGTCATAAATGATCTTTGAGTTTTGACAAAAAGCGCATGGGTCTGTACAAGTCCAAATAAAGTTTTTGATGTAAAATATTGACAAATCATGTTGCCACTCGGTTTTTAGAAATAAGACTGGCTAAGAAATAAGGCTCTGCGCCTCATTTCTAAGCGAGTCACGGAGAGAGTCTTTATTTAAGTAAGATTTTACGTCACAAATGATTAAGTACTCAAAAGTCCATCTAGTATTTAGAGTTAGATTTTCAGTCACACTTTGCAAAACATGAAACTCCTTTTTGGACAGTCATATATAAATAAAAATCTAGTCAGATTGTGTTCTAAATTTAAGCATGTTAAGCACCAAAATGGTTTTTTTGTTGTGAAAATAATATTAAACTTGCTACGAACCGTAGTACGTCTTTAAATTACATAAAACCAAAATACATTTTCTCTCTTTATTCGACCTATGATTAAATGTCTTTTATTCAATAATAGGCTTGTGCTCGATCGCTAACTCGCCTGATATTAAGATTGGGTTCAAAACGAGCAGCTATCTCTCTCGCGCATCACTACATTAATTTATTGCCATAGCGGTTTCCTGCTATGGCAGTCAACCGCGATGAGCGTCAAGCGGTTGGCTGCAATAATACCAGTTAGCCGCTATTCCAACCGCGAAAAGTCATGTAAACCTATAGCACATGTATTATATATTATATATCTACCAGTACAAGTATTGAAGGTACCAGTACAAACTAACTGTAGTTTTTCGGTACCTTATAAGCTAATTTATAATGTAAATTTTGTGTTGTTAAATAAATAAAAAAATACCATAGTTAGACTTCTATAGATACCCCAAGTGTATACTTAGCGTCATGGCCATAGGCAGGGGGGGCCCCTGAAAGCCTGGCCATTATAAAAAAAAACCAGGCTTCAATAATTTTATAAAATGCTTCAAAATTTCGCGCTCGCTTCGCTCGCGCATGATTGTTTATTGTTGATCTTTATTTCTATTGATCATTAAAGTGCCGTGAACTTTCTAATACGAGGAAACAATTCACTAAAAATAGCCACTAACCAAAAATGATTGCGCGTATCTTGTAGGTATGTTTGTAATTTTCTATGAATTCATATGTTTATATTTAGGAATATTAAATTGGCGATCAATGCATTCAAATGGTTGTATTTATAATTTTTGATAGCGTTAAAGTCGTTCTTTACCAGTCGCGTATTTCCTTTTAACACAGTTTCTTGTTTGCTTCATCTGGTCCACAAAAATCTAGGGCTCGCTAACATGATCAATTAATCAAATCACTTCCAAGATTTAATATTAAAAACCTTAAAAAATCTTTTATTTTGACATGAAAGTACTGTGGGTTCATTAATACGAGAAATAAAGCATATTACTATAAAAACAACACTAAAATTTTCGCGCTCGCGCATTATTACTATTTGACATAGAAGTACTGTGAGTTCACAAATACGAGAATTTTAGTATATTACTATAAACACCACAAACATTTTCGCGCTCGCTTCGCTCGCGCTTTATTTACAGATAAGTACCGTGGGTTACCAATACAATAAACAAAGCATTACTATAAAAGCTCTACTAAAATTTTCGCGCTCACTTCGCTCGCGCATTCATATTATTTTGACATGGAAGTACAATGGATTCACTAATACGAGAAATAAAGCATATTACAATAAAAATACTACTAAAATTTTCGCATACTTATTACTTATGTTTTTGTTTATTTAGATCATGCAAATGCAAAAATGCTAAGCCCTCGTTAAAAAAATATTTTATTACTACCAAAAATAATAGAAAATTTTGTTATGGCAAACTTGGTGTTCATATGGGACATTAAAGTGCTAGGAGCACGTTATACAGCATATTACAAACTGCTACGCTCGCACATCATAAGACATGGGCTGCAGACTCTCCTCCCCTCCCCCCGCTATGAGAAAGCTATAAGCTATGCCCATGTCCATTGCTAACCCCCCCCCCCCCCCCCCCCGAAATGAATTCCTGGCTACGGCCCTGCTTAGCGTGTCAAAACGAGCGTATCAAGTACGATAAAAAATCACAGTTGACGACCAAGATTTATTTAATTTCAGGTGATATATACTTCCGATTCAATATTTTGTCAACTAGTTACTAGATTGAATGGATTGGATCGCGCTTGTAGCGTCCAAGCGCGCGAATCCATTGGGTTGAATAGATTACGCGCGGATGGAACATTCCATCACAAAATCGTTTATGTATGTGACGTCACAGTCGGTACCAAAAATGTGGCACGCAAGGTTATCATATAAATGAAGTCGCATGCTCCATCTACTATGTCTGTGATATATACCTTTTTTATGTTAGATAGAAGATTGACCACCAACTCGTCTGATGTTAAGCGATGGCCAAACGGCTCAACTGCGTCTCACCTGCCAAGGAAGAAATCGTAAGTTATTACCCAGGAAAAAGTTAAGAAAATCCTGTTACATAGGATCCTGATGAGTCGAGGGGCGGTCGACGTTCAGGGCCGACCGGCACACTAGGCGACCTTGCACTCTCATCACACATGATTGCGTTCGTATACATAACAATACTTCCACATGAGTCTTACATAAATATGTGGATCTATTTTGCACTAGCTGTTCCTTGAGGTCGTCTAATCCTTAATCGTCTGTTGCTGCGTCACGTAACAGATGTTTATCCTATGATCCAAATCGTATTCTAGATTACGTATAGTCTGTTTAAATATAGAACTATCGTGGCAAAATACGGAAACTAACGCCTGGAAGTATATACTAATATAGTACTCTGTGGTCTCGAGAAATCGAAATAAGAACAGCAGCGCCCTCAATGCCGCATTAGTTATCTAATTGAACTGACTAGCTTACAATCTTCAAACACGATAAGTAATTTAATAATATACTTAAATATTATAGGTGGCTGGCCTTGTGGCTCAGTTTGTAGTGTGTCTACGTCTACCTGCTGAACTGAAAGGTCGTGGGTTCGATCCCCACCCAGAGCAAACATTTGTGTGATGAGCATGGATGTTTGTTCTGTGTCTGGGTGTTTCTATGTATCATATGTATATATTTACAAAAAAAAAGTATATAAGTATTCTATCAGCCATCTAGTTCCATAGTACAAGCTTTGCTTAGTTTGGGTTAGATGGCGTTGTGTGAAATGTCCACAAATATTTATTTATTTATTTATTATAGGTACATTATCATTTTGATTCAAGATAATTTTCATACATAAAACATTATTTTTACAAATTATTAACGTAATAATGTTTTTTTATGTATAAAAATTAATTTCATCAACATCATCTCAGCCATAAGAAGTCCACTGCTGGACATAGTACCTATCCATGGATTTCCAAAAAGACCGATTGGAAGCGGCTAAGTAGCATCATGACAACCAGTTTATCGTCATCGTCACATAATATACATTGTAGCGTGCGAAAAAAAATAATAAAAAAAAAGAGACTTTTACCTCGAAAGAGGAAAAAGTGAGGGTGAAAAATACATTTTCTCCGCACTGCTACGAAAAGTAAAAAAAGGGAATTACTTAGTTAAGTAGATAAAAAAGGTTACCTAGATAGGGTTCAGCGGAGAGCCATTGAACATTTAGTTCAAGGGTCCTCTTGCTGTTCGGCCGGCTTACATATGGGTTTTAGCTCACAAAAGAAACAAAATAGTTGAAGTTAATAATGAGTGTTATATTTAGCAAAAATCATGATATAGGTTGAATGTAGGTTACAAATACTCTAGTTACAAAAATACAGTTTAAAGTTCTTCAAGAACGTTGTAAGCGTGGATACGAAAGGTTCCGAACGCGCACAGATATTACACTAATGGCCATTTTACGCAAATAAAAATCGATCGATCGCTTTACTCACGTGAGATTCACTTTTGACGGTGATGATAAATCGGCGGGTCAAAGCACGCGCCGATGGTAAGCTCCTCGCAGATAGAGTGAGCATGCGGTCAATGGACACGCACGTGGAAATGACGTCGGGCGCTGGGCGCTCCACGACGTCCTGAACAGCAGGCTAATGGCGGGCTGATCGTCAAGAAGGATCCTCCATGACGGTGATCCTCGGGAATAAAAATACAACCTAGACGACGGGATGTCTCATCACGCCTCCTCAGGTTCTCCAAAGGTCGTCTCAGAAACTAGGTTGTGGATGTCGCTCAGCCCTGCTCGGGCGAGATCACGCCTGCGTTCCTCGGAGCGTCCTTTCTTCAATCTTCAGTAGAAAGAGGTGTTCTTCAGCCGATGTCCGGAAGTGTCAGCCATATCCCAAATCTCCATTTCGACTCCTCTCAACTCATCTCAATAGTGGTGGGATGTCCCTCCGTCGAGTAAAAAAATGTTTCGCTTTCAATCACTCAGTCGATGCGGTAATCGATTAAGTTTTCTTTTGAATAAGTTTACAAAATAAAAAAATACTTAAGAATAGTGTCCGAAACCAATTTGTTTTACATTATAAAACAAATGCTAAACTAGCATTAAGGAAAACACTGCTGAAATGCTTTCTAAAAATAAAATATTTAAAACAAAGACGATTAAAAACATCGAATAGATTCGCTTGGAGAGCAGATAGTATTTTGCGGTACGACACTTAGCCTTTATGGTTTGCAATTAGAACAGTCGATGTCTTGCGAAACGTGGCTGTCAGTGTCATCCGTCAAATCCACGATCTACTCTCGCTCGCCAGAAAATAACAAATCGACTTCGGAATTCAATAAACAAAATTACTAAAAACAGGATATAAACTCAAGCAGGTAACAATTATATTGAAAAGAAAAAGCAAACCAAGAACAGTGAATATTGTGATGTTATAAATAATTGTTATTGTTCTCAGAATTCTACGTAGTTGTGTTGCTTCGCGGATTCGTCATTGGAAAACTGTGAAACCTTACATTGGAATGCATGAAGAATACTATAAGAAGATTTTTAAATAACAGTAGCGATACTGATCGCTACAACATTTCGCGTATAAAATAGTAATATTACTATTTTGTAGAAGATTATTCTTGTACTTACCTATTAGTACCTCCAAAACCTACAACAGTTACGTATGTTCCTCAAAAACCATCCGAATCACTTTCCATTATGTTCACTATAACGCCTACTTATTATGTGTATTATAGTTCTGTACTTATCCACATACTGTAATCCATAACCACCTATGGCGTAGTAACTAGGCTCTGAACATTATGTATATTTACAAGCCTGATTAGTATCATGTGGGTGAGAGGCCAGCCTTATTTGTTGGCATTGACGTCGTGATTGAAGGAACTTTGGGAAGTCGACGGAACAACTTAGATTAACTAGTCTAGACACTATAGGCACGTCCTAGGTAGAAATTGGTTATTTTAGGTCTATCAATGTAAGATATAGCGATTGATAACATAATTAATCAAATAATAACACAGACCTATATTTTTTTTTTATTAATAATAGCACTTATTTTTTAGAAACACTGATAGAGTGAAAAGACTAAAGGAACCATGCTCTGCCTACCTATTGGGATAAAATAAGAGGAGATGACATGCATAAATGACGGTAATGAATATCACATTTTTTTACTGGTTTTAAATTCAACCCCTACTTTTCTTTATGAATTTGTTAACAGTTCACAAACAAATAAATGCCTGGAATGATAGTCTTTTAAATTGGAAAAATTATCGCCAGTAATGCATAATACAACTTTGTAATAAATAAAAAATTGGTACGTAAGTTGCATAATATTTAATTCACAAATTAATTCATTTACATAGATACAACAGTTTACAACCGCCAAATTTAAAACTTATTAACATAGAACTAAAAACAAAATAAAATTGTAAAAGATGAAAACTATTAACAGACAAAATTATTCATCCTTTACTTTGTTTCTTCTGAATAAACTAAAGAAATTGACTATAATAAACTTCAGGAATTTAAATACTGAATAAACTATAAGCCCAATCACTAGCAGTACAGAAATAATGACAAAAGCGACATCTATGAGCAACCCCTCGAACCACGTGTTGTGTTTGGCTGGCAAAGATGGCGGCGCGGATTTGTGTCGCGCTACGTACTCGGTCCAGTAGATGGCGCTGTCCATAACGGGCGTCGGTCGGTCATGCCACAGACGAGATATTCGTTGTGCATTTTCTTGCATTCTAAAAAAGAGTTTATATAAATTAAGGCGTTATATTTTGCCATAACTGACAAGAATTACAGGGGACTTCAAGCCACAAAACCACATAGAGTATTAATTTAATTTAATATCGGTGCCTATTGATTAAAGATAAGGATCAGCAACTTCGATCGTTCAACTATGTAAAGAGCAAGGCAAAGTTAGCCAACTTTGAATCGTATTTAAAGTAGCAGCCCCAATTATAAACGGTTTCACTGTTGAGGGCGCGAGTACAACAGTTTTGTTATCAGATCTACCATTAATTGAATTTAATACAAAATATACTTACGCTGGGTGCAAAAGCGTCGATAAACATCCTATTTGTTGAAAAAATTGGTAGCCAACAAAACTGGAGAGAAAACAAAATATACAAAGACTAATATCAAACCTATCATTTGTACGTAGTTGAATAAAAAGTAGGATATAATAAATACAAATACTTACTCAAGCGTAGTCAATTCCCTGATAGCGGCCTCCAAATTGTCCGCATTCAATCGATCGAAGTACAAAGTCCTGCCCATGCCGATGTCCCGCAAAGCCGCCGCATTCGAGAACTGATCTCCGAAGAAGGGCACCGTCACGAGCGGATTCCCGCAGTGAGTGGACTCGGATAGGCTGAGCATGCCGCCGTGGGAGACGAACGCTAGGATCTTCGGATGACCTGGAATAAGCGTTACAAATTTGAGTGTAAAGCGTTTGAAATTGGAATTTGTTTTGCAAATGTCGGGATGGAAAGGAGTGTATTCAGATATGACAAATGCAAGAGAGGAATAGAAAAAAGAAATATACTGCCCGACTCTATCTGATTGGGATACAGTTTGGAAGATGATGATGATAGATAGAATTTTAATCATACAGATAAAGAACACGTGGTCATAATGTCTTCTCTTCATCATACTAGAGACAATAATAAAAATGCCATTACCACTATTTACCTAGAAGTTTAAGATATATTTAATTACTTATTAATAGATTGTAAATAAAATGCACACAACAAAATAAGTTAAACTATTTCCAGAATATTTCCTCAAAGAGCAGCAAAAAAAGTAGATATTCAAAGACTTGAAACCATAAATAACAGGGAGAATTGCAGTCTAGAGATTCTAAGAAACAATCATTACAATGCAGTGCCTACCTTAGCTACAGTTCCTAGACGTAGCAATATAAAAACTATTATAAGCAGGTAGGTCAATCTATCATTTGAGTGATTATCGCGCAAGAGACCTTCGATTCCTGCCTCTCGGTAAAAATAATTTAAATTAGAATGTAGGTAGGTATGTACATAATTACTTCTACGATTTTTGCTGTCGAGTAATCAGCACTTCCCTCAGTAATTACACAAATGAAGTCAAGCTTTACCCATAGCAACCATTCAAAACTACCCAATTTAAATACTATTCGTTTCATAGGGATTTAATTAGTATGAGCTCCATGCCAAATTTCACAAAAAACTAACCAATTTAAAAAAAATAGAAAGCTAGTTCCGTCACTCCCTGGAAGATAGACGGTCTTTTTCTAACTAAATCTGGTAGAAGTATCATTTACAACGCTGATCCTCTTAATATTGACAATACAGCTAACAAATAAAAAGTTAAATACTCAAATCAATAGCTGCAAAACAATACTCACACAAAATATCCAACTGCGGGAACCAGTCACCAGTATACAGGTTTTTTTGCGAGAAGGTAGCGTTTTCGTACTTCCAGATGACTTTGTACGGTAGCCGCCTAAACGCCGTAAGGAACTCCTGCAGCTTCTCTGCAGACATGGTGCTGGCTTTCAGGTTGGAGCCGAAACTGACGTAGATGGCACCGTGCTTCGCGTCAGATAGGAACTTCTCTACTTCCTAGAACATGAGAAATTAAATATAGCAAGTTATGATAAGAGCGTGAGTGCAAGAAGGAGTTCCACACACTATTTTTAGTTTGGCAATAGAGCGTCAAAATAGCAACAAAACCAAAAATGCAAGAGAATATATTGCATAGATATCAGTTCTGATTTGATAATTATGTGTATTCCAGTTTCCAAGAATATCATATAAATGTCTAAGTACATATCTAAAGATTTGCTAGATGAACAGTTACGATCCAGACAACTAGGGTTGCCATATCCCCTAAGACCTAGGCCTAGGGTTCCTAAGACCCTATCGGGATTCGACACTGATCAATCATCCACGCCCTTTCAACACCACAAATGTAAGTAATAATAGCGCAAAAGACGCTTTGATCATTTAAAACGATTTCTCCAAGATAACTTTAGAATAAATATAAAAAAATGTATGTGAAATATATCCAAAGCTACCAGACAATTTCATTATCATCATCTCAGCCATAAGAAGTCCACTGCTAGACATAGGCCTCCCCCATGGATTTCCAGAAAGATCGGTTGGAAGCGGCTTGCATCCAACCATTTGAACAGACAATTTAGGAAATAAATATATTATTACTTAGAGAGTATGAAATACCAATAATAATTTGTAGGTTGACTTTTACGACACACAGTAACGCGATTCTATGAGTGAAGAGTAATGTAACGACGGCTCGCACATCAAAATCGGTCAAGCCGTTTAGGCTGTAGGTGGTAATATAGAAATATTCATACATTACAAACACGCTTCTTGCGTATTCGGGTAAAAAACTACATTAATGACGTGAAGGCCTACCATATATTCACTTGAGCAAATGATTAATCGTATTCTTACCTGTGGAACAGGTTTTGGAGTGTTCACGTGAATTCCAGCTATTTCAACCACCTGCGGGGGCAACACCCGGGCCCCACTTATTGAGAAATGCTGGTATACAAACATCATTTTCACCCTTTCCCTCGCCACCCGGTCTATATCCAACGGATACTCAGGCAAATATTTATGGAAAGCTGCATAAATACTTCTTTGCATGTGCCATCGTCCAATAGTGGTTAATAAAAACTTTAAGATAACTGTTTTGACTTTATTGTAGGTGGGAGGATTTTACCCCTCGCTTGAGTACACGGAAAAAAATGGGCTCTGACAAAGTGTTCTTCCAAGAATAATTTTATTCTCCAGTATATAGTTTAATATCAAGTAAATAATTACTAGAAGCAAAAATAATGCCTTGACCGAAGTAACACGGTTTTCTCCAATAAAAAATAAAAAAATCTTGAAATATTGTTTTACATCAAGATATTTTTATTTGTTTCAAGGCAATTTGGCTCTTGACTGTAGAAAATACTACCATTTTGAGCAAAGACTTTATTAATTCTCATTCTGATTAAATGAGGACTCAACATAAGAAACTCTCAGATTTATGGCAAGAATAATAAACTTGTATTGAAACAAGATAATTTTGCTATTCATTTAACAAAAATAATCTCAAAACAAGAGCTGTACATACTTCTTAAAAAAAAATAAGAGTTTTAATTTAAGAATAAATTAACACACTCCTAAATGTTGCATCAAGAAAAAAAATTGTTTTATCAAGTACTCATATTTTTTAATTTTAGAAAACGTGTTCTTGATCGTTTCTTGAACTGTATTCTCAAGTTAAAAGACATTGAATTTACACTTAAGCTCCTGAATTTATCCAACTGAGTGAATAATTCTCAATAAAAATATTGTATATTCTTGATAGTAGAATAATAAAATATTTAAGTCAAGAACCAGAAAGATTATTGGTCTTAAAAGGTATCCATCTACAACGAAGAAACGCACTCTTAATTCAAAATGTTTATTCATGACCGATAATTTTGATAAAGTATTCTTTTATTGAGAGCTATTATATTCACAGCAAATATATATTCTTTGTCTAACCAACAAAATATATCTCAAGTCTAGAGAGTGACTAATCTTACTTGTACATTTTAAAAGTTATCAATGCAACAGCGCTGGATTCTTTCATGAAAAAGACATTATCTTAGACAAAATAAACAATCTCTTTGATCAAAAAGCTTTGTATTGATCGATGTTTGTAACAGTTTTCTTTGGTTAAGATATATTTGACTTACAACAAGTTTGATTATTTATTCATCTAAGAAAATAAAATCTCAGTTATAGAGAATGACTCAATGTATTCCAATAATTTTCATGTTTTCTATCTAATAGTGTTGCATTCTTAATTGAAGAATAAAATTATCTGGAATGAAGAAACAAACACTCAATTCAAAACATTAGGTACTAATAGATATTAGATATGTTTTTTCTTTTGTCAAGAAACTTCAACCTCACATCAAAACGATTTCAATAATTCGAAGAAGATGTATTTCAATTGTATAAAGTGACTAATTTTATTTAGACAATTTTAAAGATTTCAATCCAAGAGTGATGGATTCTCTCTAGTAATAATATTATTGTTTAGGACAAACCGAAAAACTCTTAGTTCAAAACATTTTGTATTGATCGATTATTCTAACAGTTTTCTTTGGTTAAGATATATTTGACTTACAACAAGTTTGATTATTTATTCATCTAAGAAAATAAAATCTCAGTTATAGAGAATGACTCAATGTATTCCAATAATTTTCATGTTTTCTATCTAATAGTGTTGCATAAGTTGCATTCTTACTTGAAGAATAAATTTATCTGGAATGAAGAAACAAACACTCAATTCAAAACATTAGGTACTAATAGATATTAGATATGGTTTTTTTTTGTCAAGAGACTTCAACCTCACATCAAAACGAATTCAATAATTCGAAGAAGATGTATTTCAATTGTATAAAGTGACTAATTTTATTTAGACAATTTTAAAGCTTTCAATCCAAGAATAGATTCTCTCTAGTAATAATATTATTGTTTAGGACAAACCGAAAAACTCTTAGTTCAAAACATTTTGTATTGGTCGATTTTTGTAACAGTTTTCTTTGGCTAAGATATGTTTGACTTACAACAAGTTTGATTATTTATTCATCTAAGAAAACAAAATCTCAGTTATAGAGAATGACTCAATGTATTCCAATAATTTTCATGTTTTCTATCTAATAGTGTTGCATTCTTAATTGAAGAATAAAGTTATCTGGAATGAAGAAACAAACACTCAATTCAAAACATTAGGTACTAATAGATATTAGATATGGTTTTTCTTTTGTCAAGAGACTCCAACCTCACATAAAAACGATTTCAATCATTCGAAGAAGAAGATGTATTTCAATTGTATAAAGTGACTAATTTTATTTAGGTAGACAATTTTAAAGCTTTCAATCCAAGAGTGATGGACTATCTCTAGTAATAATATTATTGTTTAAGACAAACCGAAAAACTTTTAGTTCAAAACATTTTGTACTGATTGATTTTTGTAACAGTTTTCTTTGGTCAAGATATATTTGACTTACAACAAGTTTTATTATTTATTCAACTAAGAAAATAAAATCTTAGTTGTAGAGAATGGCTCAATTTACTTCAATTTTTTTTAGGTTTTCTTTCTAATAGTGTTGTATTCTCATTTAAAGAATAATATTATTTGGAATGAAGAAACAAATTATCAATTCAAAACATTAGGTAAAAATATATTTTCGATATTGTTTTTATTTTGTCAAGAGACTGGCATCCGCACCTCATCACAATTTAAATCATTCAACGAAGTAGATGTGTATCAGTTGTAGAAACTGACTAATTTTATTTTGATAATTCTAAAGTTTTCAATCCAATAATGATGCATTCTCTCTAGTATTAAAAGTATTGTCTAAAACGATCCAAAAAAAACTCTTAATTGTGCTCTTAGTTCAATCATTTTGTATTGATCGATGTTTGTAACAGTTTTCTTTGGTCAATATATATTTGACTTACAACAAGATTGACTATTTATTCATCTAAGAAAATAAAATCTCAGTTATAGATAATGACTCAATGTATTCCAATAAGTTTCATGTTTTCTATCTAATAGTGTTGCATTCTTACTTGAAGAATAATATTATCTAGAATGAAGAAATTTTTTTTTTTTAAATTGTGGACATTTCACACAACACCATCTAGCCCAAACTAAGCAAAGCTTGTACTATGGAACTAGATGGCTGATAGAATACATATATACCTTTTTTTGTAAATATATACATATGACACAAATGTTTGCCCTGGGTGGGGATTGAACCCACGACCTTTCAGTTCAGCAGGTAGACGTAAACACACTACCAACTGAGCCACAAGGCCAGTCAAGAAACAAACACTCAATTCAAAACATTAGGTACCTACTAATACATATTCGATATAGTTTTTCTTTTCTCAAGAGACTGACAGCCTCACATCAAAACAATAGGTATAACTCATTCAAATATGAAGATGTGTATCAGTTGTGGAAAGTGACTAATTTTACTTAGACAATTTTAAAGTTTTATATCGAAGAGTGATGGATTCTCTCTAGTAGTAAGATTATTGTCTAGAACTACCTAACCAAAAATCTCTTAGTTCAAAACATTAAATTTTATATTGATCGGTGTACTTGACTTATAACCTAACCTAACCTAACCTACTTTATTTGTTGTTTCCGTGAAAAATTCAAGTAAGTAGGTACCTATCTATTACGGTTCAAATGATACAGCCCTGTGACAGACGGAGATACGGACGGACAAACGAACGGACAACAGAGTCTCAGTATAATAGTCCCACTTTAGGAACGGAACCCTAAAAACCACAAGATTTTCGAGATTTTTCTATATTATATCTATCAAGATCTATCTATGTCAGATTTACAACAAAAAATACAAAAATTACAACAAGAATTATTGTACCTCTACTAGATTACATAGCTTGATTATTATTTGTAGGTGGGTATTTCACTTGTTTTTAGGGTTCCGTACCTCAAAAGGAAAAAAACGGAACCCTTAAAGGATCACTTTGTTGTCCGTCTGTCCGGGTGTCAAGACCTCTATCTCGGCAATGCGTGAAGGTATCGAGTTGAAATTAAAACCATTTATGCAAATCCATAGTATCTTGCTGCAGAAAGAAAAATAAAATTTCTCAGTTTTCGTAAAAAAAAGTTATAGCCGAATATGTCGTAAAAAACGTACATTTCAACAGTCACAAGGCAATCAAAACCTATGGGGTACTTCCCGTTGACCTAGAACTATGAAATTTGGCAAGAAGCATTGTGTTAGAGTAAAAAGGAAAAAATCCGAAAACTGGACATTTTTCAATTAATCACAAAAAAAAAATTGTCTCTATGCAAGGAATGAGGGCCCAAATTTTAAAGTGAATTAACCGTATCATGTGGGGTATCATATGAAAGAGCCTCATTAGCATAAACTAAAACAGGTTTTTAACACATTCTTCGCCCCCTGCAGACCCTTCACTTCAGCTGGGAACCAAAACTTTTTAGGCGAATTTTGATTAAGTACAGAGTGGCTGCGCAAAGCAACGTTGACTGCCTTACGCCGGCGGTTTACTGACTACTACAAAATGAAGGGGACACTTGCTCGGATCCGAGTGGGAGGCGCCGCTACTATAGTCCCGCCCCACTCGTATCCGAGTGGTGAGCAAGGAATGTGTCAAATATTTTTACGTTGTATATTTTTCGGTTTAAGAATATAAAAAAAAAAATATGATTTCCCCCTTTTATTTAGTTTGTACGGAACCCTCGGTGGGCGAGTCTAACTCGCACTTGTGCGGTTTTTTTATTTATTTTTTCTATTTCGTACTTAATGTCTTAGAATATAGAAAAAATTCTAAGCTTAATGTATACCTTTATTACTTCGAACTTACTACCTACTTTACTATTTCGTACGGTTATAGGTACCTACTCTTACTTATCATAACTTACATAAATTGGGTAAACCGCTCTGATAAACTAAAAAGGAGGGTAAACCGACAGACATTGGACAGTTAAATAAATATTTGTTTTTTTTTCGTCGGCTGTTATTCAAGTATTACGTAAGCAGAATTTTAGTAATTTTTCTTTTTTTAATACTCGATTTATTCCTCGTCGCTGCTTGCAATTCTTCTTCAATTCTCTTAGAGACAATAATATCGAGTTCTTTGCCGGACTTTGCTTGTATCTTACCATGTTTCTGTACATTTTGTAATTTTGTGTTCGGATTTTATTAGATTTTATTAAACTTTCAAATAATTGTTGATACAATTTGGATTTACCTATAATATTAAATGACATTTTAAACCAATAAACCATCAACAGGTGGCAAAGTCGATCAATGGAAAAAGAGACCAAACAAATTTAAACAAGTGAATAGATAGCCCGCACGGTAATTCCCCTACTTCGGTTCTTCCACACCGCGTGAGAGCGAGTAAGAAATAATAATTATTTTAGGGAATCCCTGAATAAGCTTTTTGCTTTGGAGCATAGACAAGTAGGGCTACCATATCATAATCTATTAAATTTTGCAAAAATATCAGAAAAATAAATAATGATGACATAATCACCCCCCATCCCCTTCTGGTGCTTACGTAATACTTGAATGGCCCCTTATAGTACCTATATTAGATAATATAGAGATATTTTGAAAGTAGATAAAATGAGGTATCACAATAATGATTTCAAAATCTTATCTCTTGTGAATAATTGAAAAATATCATTTACACGTTTTCTACGGCATTTTGTGGTTATATATAAATAACGTTGCATATGTTCGTAGAGTTTGTGATCACAGACACTCGACCAAGCTACATAATAATAATAACTTTTCAAATTTTGAATTTCCCGTCTGGGATCTCTGATAAACTAAGTAGATCTGTGTCTGGGATGTAGCGTAGATATACCCTTATTAATGGAGTTGCAACTTTTGTATGCACTATGTCGTATGTTTATGGCAATTTATAACAGATACCTAGCACTAAAATAGAAAAACAGTAGAATAAATTTGTATTTTTAGAACAGAAAACAGGGCTGCCATTCAAAAAACAGCAAATCTACGGTTAAAACAGTAGATTTCTCCAATCAAAACGGGGTTCTCAAAGCAAGAAACATACATATCTCCATCCAAGCTGCGTTTTTCAAACCAAGTCGTGATTTCTTGATTCTTGGCGCCTCGTTGGGTTGGGCGGGGGTGTGTTCATCCTGTGTTACCAGCTATTTTAGCTTTCCCTTTAATTTAGGGCAATAGCTGAACATGACATCAAAATTTAGTATCGAAGTAATAGTGAAGTACATCCTGGCTGGTAACTAATAATAATTTTAGTTTTGAAAACTTTGAACAACCGACTTCAATGAGCGTGCGATTTTTATTTGAAAAAGGTTTTAATTCGATTTTTTTTGTATAAATTCTTCATGGTTGTCACTTTTTTCTTTTAAAGACAAAAACGTAAACTAAAATTTTCAGTAGACGACTGACACTTTGCCATTAACAATGCGACTGTGACGCCGCTACTTATTGACGATACATTTTGAACGAACAAAATGTCATATTGTCACGTCGCGTCAGACTCGACTGTAATTGTCAATCATCTTTTAAATATTTTATCAAGCTTAGAAGAAGAAAGAAGATTAGAAAATGAACAGAAGGTCATCACGTCATCAAAATTAGTGACATTTTCATACGAAAATGACATGTTGGTATTCTGTAAGTCAATACTCTGAACCCATGAAAGCTTTACGTAAATAGCACGAGAATGTTTTTTCGAGATATTTACAAAATTGTTCGATCGATTACTATAAAATTTAAATGGGACCAACTTGGAATCATACCCTTTCATATAAACTAAGAATGTTTCAAATTGGTCCAGGCGTCCTCGAGTAATCGGTGAACATACATAAAAAAAATCCGATGAATTCATAACCTCCTCCTGTTCGAGTCGGTTAAAAACCTAATTAAAGGCTATGAAGGTAATATTCAGCAAAGACCTCCCTAGGGAGGCTTAGCGTGGCCTGTGCTCAACAATGGGGCATCTCAGGCACATAATAATAAAATAACAATGAAGTTGATAATTAACTAAGGTTATTTTATTACATATAAATATTACTAGGAATTCGCGGCGAACTGAAACTAACTCCACAATATCTCCACAACCCCTTGACCAATTGAATATTGTATTGAAGCTAACTATAACCTGGTTCTTTATTAAATGGATTTATAAATGGCGGCATTCATCATGTCTTTTCGCTTACATTGTAGTGCTATCTTTACTCACACAGTCGTGTACTGATGGCAAAAATAAATTAAGTTTACCTTCTTAATTTGCAAGCTGAATTCGTACCTAGGTACTTAATCAATATTTTCAAGACTCAAAACAAGTCTGTCTTGAAAATACTATCAGGCAATTATTTTGCCAACTTTACTTCTGTCTACGCAAGCAGATACATGCCCGCCATTTATAAATACTGTCTTTACTGAACCAGCTTATACTTGCTTACAAAATTTCATCGCAATCAGACCAAAGGTTCGCGAGTTATCGTTGGACAAACATACAACTCTGATACCTTCTATTCGCTCTGTCAACAACACACTCCATTGTAGACTACATTGTCGCTTAACATCAAGCAAAATGGCGTTCAAGCACAAAGCTATTCAGGATATTAAAAATCCGTTTAAAAAGTTTTCCGAGTAAATGTGACGAATTAACGGTTTGAGACTTTAAGCGGCCCATACAAGGAAATGTCTAAAATATATTATTATAATTATTTAGCTCCAGTGTGAGAAGTGCTTTAGCTTTAGGGGTAAATATTTTTTGGACATGGTAGCACTACTGTCGCAAGCGCATTATTTGGTTCGCGCCAGTTTCGCCCGCCACCCGCCACTCCGCAACAGAGTAATAATTATTCTAGAATAATTCTTTGAATTATTCCTTGTCCTTGCTCCGCACTGGCGCTCGCAGAAAAAAGAAATATTGTAAGTAAGTAAAAGTGAGTGTTGAAGAACGTTTATATTTAATTTTTTCGTTGGCGTTTATTGAGATTGTGATGTGATGAAGGTCTTTGTTGTAGATGGGCGACGACACGTCAGATACAGACAGTGTCGACACGTTATTAAGGAAATGGGGCTTACCAGAACCTATAATAGACAGATTCCGAGGTACGTACAAATAATCACAGCATAAAAATGACTTACTTACTATCCTACATCTAAAATTCTCAATTTAAACCCTTACCTAAAGTTTTGACCTAAGTACACAAATTATGAGATAGGTATTCTTCGAAGAACACAAATAAATTCATTCACCCAAGATCAATCTGATTTTAAAATGAAACCTACAGTGTGTTAATCTTGAAAAGCTGGATTCTCTATTCAAAAGTTATGCACACAAAGCAATGTTTTTTTCCAGAAAATGAAATAAAAATAAACCAACTAAGTTTGCTGAGTGACGATATTTTAAAAGAGATGTGTCCTCTTATAGGACACAGACTACTGATCAAAACAAAATTGGATGAATTTATAACCTCACATGTAAGTACTTACAAAAAAAAAACCTGTACTTGATCTGATTTCACAGACTAAAGTTCTTAGTAGTACCTAATGGACATTCATGTTTTAAAATTTTTTTAATTACATTTTTGTTACTTTCAATAACTTGTTTTCGTTAATAATTTGTTTTCAGGCCAATACTGTGACAAATAGCAGTACTATTGATACCATAGACCTGAATGAGCTGACCGACTTGCAGGATATAATTACTACAGATTTATATGTCCGTCCAAATTTTCCTGAGTTTGACCTCCGGACACTTCTTACGATAACACCATGTGGATCAAGCATATTGAATTATTATTCAAAAAACAATGTTCTGACCAATAAGCACCGAAATCAACTGACCGATATAATTATAAGACATCTCTTCACACGTATAGTAAATCAGTAAGTATAAACATTTTTCTAAATAGGTATTTTGTTGTTAAAATAATATTTGAAATGCTTATGATACTTGTATTTCAACTGTTTATTTTACTACAAATATGTTTAAGGTTCTGTATCAAAATGTTTTTCCATAATAGCTTAACCAATTATCACATATTTGAAAATTTTCTACTATGGATATTACTGATTCAAAGTGTTTTTATAGTTAAAAAAATGTAAATCCTATGCAGCCATGATGTTTTAAGTCATTTAAAGTCAAAGTAATTTTTTGTCATTCTTTTCTTTTTCTTCTCTTCTTCTTTTTTTCTTCTAGCATGGATAAATTGGAAAAATAAAATCTTTACATTATGGTCTCCCGTTGTGTCACCTGTGAGACGAATGTTTAGTGATCTAGGGTTATAATTTTGTTTTGTGCAAATTAATCTATTTCAGTAAAATAACTTATGAAGAGTACAACATTATAACTGCTAAAATAATATCATTATTCCCAAGAGAAAACACAGGAACATACTTTGTATCACCCATTAAAAAAAGGGAATCTATATCTGGTAAGCCATCGTTTGCCAAGGGGAAGTTGGTTGACAAGTGTCGAAATATCCTATACAAGTCCGGAGAAAAGCGAAAAATATTACAGACTGATGAGAATATAATCCCTAATAAAAGCAAAAAATATGAGGAGCTTAAAGGTGGTTTTCGTGGTTTATAAATAGTAAAGTAGATTTAAAGTATAAATGCATACTACAATGTAGTTAGTATTAAAATTCTTTAATTTGTGCGTTTGGTGCATGTTCACCTTATTAGCTGCAAGACTCATCAAAGAAGCGTGGAGACCATAGTAAAGAGGAATATGTGGTGCAAGTAAGCAGTGCAACTATAGATGCAGATGCCTATCTACCTTTGGTTTAAACCTGGTGCTTGGTTAAAACCTGATAAACACCCATAAAACCCAATGTATAAACCTGGTGGTTACTGGTATTTATTGGATTTTAATCCAAGCATTGGGCTTAAACCCGGTGGATTGCCCATCTATAATTGCAACTCATGCATGCCTTGGGTTAGCTTCACCAATCCCAGTGATTAGCTCACTGGGGCCCATGGTACTTTATTTAGATCACAGAGCCAGTATCTATTGATTACAATTGATGAGGCTTGCGACGTAGATGCCGTAGATTTGTATCAGTAATTACTTTAATAAGTACTTTAGCTAGCTAAAGTTGTGAAACCACTAGTGGTTTGCCCCCAACTATGATCTCGCGACTTTTATATTTTCTTTGTATCAATAAATACTTTTAAGTAGTTCATTCCCAACGATGACCTCACATTCTTGTTTTTCTTCTTTGTATAGTTATAGTCACTTTAATATTTAATTGCTATTTGGGTTCACGATCATGTATTGAGTTTACATTTATGTCTGGCATGTTACCATACACTTAAAGTAACGTAATTTTTTTAACCAAGTTACCTAGAAACCCTTGATTCCACATCAACAACAAATTTTTAAAGCTGCCTAAATATGATGTGTTAACTAACAGAATAATTTATTTTGCAGAGGATCATGCAGATGAAATTATATTTCTAAAAAACAACACTGAGCCGTGGAGTCAAGTCATTGACTGTTGGATTGAGACATTTCAAATAAGAAATAACTCGGTGCATGAGAATATTTCGGATTTTATTGAAGAGTGGAACATTTTAAATGATGCAAGGAGTCATACTCTGGTAAATTGACACTAAAAATTTTAAGTTTTGAACTAACAACGCAAAGTGAAGTCTTTGGAACTTTTGCTTACAAAAATATTTGCACTAATCCGATGGATCGAAACATAAAGTGTCTATGGATAGTACTATCTATGGAAGTATGGATATGTATGGATAGATATAGGATAGACAATAAGTAACGGTAAAGGCCTCTTTCATAATCTAAATCAACACTATGATTCGCTCCATCGAATTAGTGCAATTTTTTTTGTAAGCATACTCCATAATAATATTATAACTGCGAAAGTAACTCTGTCTGTCTGTTACGCTTTCCGCCTAAACCAATGATCCGATTTTGATGAAATTTGGCACATAGATAGAATACTAGATAGACATACTAGAACCTGAGAAAGGACATAGACATAGACAAGTTTTTTGTTGTTTTAAATATATACATATACCACACCCAGGCGCAGAACAAACACCTTTGCTCATCACAAAATACTTGCCCTGGATGGGAATCGAACCCACGATCTCTGGTTCAGAAGGCAGACCTAATGCCACTGAGCTAACAGGCCCGCAATTTAGTCAAATAAGTGTGAATAAATACTGTCTTAGTGTGTGACAGGAATGGATTTAGGTGGTGAAAATTGAATTCGAGCTATACGAGGCGGAAAGGGTTGAATATAGTATGGAGTTGAGACGACGTTGATGAAAGCGGGGTTTATTTGAGATGAAAGTACAATGGGACGAAAATAAGGCCATGGTGAAAGCGGAATTAACGCGGCCGAAGTCGCGGGCAACAGCCAGTATCTAAATATAGTAATGTGATTACGTAATGTCATTATCTTATTTTCAGTTGAATTTGGATTTTGAGAAGCTGTATCCCGAGAAATCATCATACCTGTTCAAAAACTGGAAGTGGTTCATTAACAAAATCATCAGTCTCAAATTTGGAGAATCGAAAGATGACAATTTGACAACACTTTACGAAAGTATACAACAGCAGCCCGATGATGGTATGTCACATTTACATTAATACACCAGCCTTTTACCTGATGATATTTTCATCCCTTGTTTGAACCCCTTAGGGGATGGATTTTCAAAATTCCTTTCTTAGTATTCACTTACGTCGTGCGGTACTGTCAGTGAGTCAGTCAGTTCCAACATTTTCAAGTTTTTATGGTTCATACCCAAACGGTGCCAACGGGACCCTATTATTGAGACTGCTGTCTGTCTATCACAGGGTTATATTTTGTAAACCGTTAGGTATACAGTATTATTATTCACAGAGTGTGTATCACTATGGCTGTTATAACAACAAATAAAATAAATCTTAAATCTAAATATATAAGAGAAGAAACTGACTGACTGACATATCAACGCACAGCCCAAACCGTTGGGTCTAGAGATTCCAAATTTGGCATGAAGGTTCGTCATAATGCCTAAAGGTGCACTAGGATTTTTATAGATTGGATTTTTCAAAATTCATCCCCTTAAGGGGTGAAACGGGGGTCCAAAGTTTGCACGAGAAAACTGGATTAGTACTACTTCTGTTAGACTATTTTATTTGAAACTTCACAGGGGTACTCCTATCGATAAATGATTAGACACGTGTTTTAGTTTTTTTTCAAAATTCAACCCCTAAAAGGGGTAGGGGGTGACAAACTCGGAAAATCAATGTGGGTAACGTTTTTATGGTTTATCGGGTTGCCGGTTACGAAAACAACAATGATTTTAGATTCTAACGTAATGGACCTGAAATACCATCATCCCTAATTGGGTGCGAGGGGGTTGTATGTAAATATGCAAATATCAGTATGGGTATTGTTTTGGTGGTTTACTGAGACGTTCATTACGAAAATGTGTTCTTTATAATGCCTATGGGTACATTGATATATGATTACAAATACAAATACAAATGATGATATTCAAAACTAAAGCCCTCAGGGGATGAAACAGGGTACCACAATTTGTACAGGGAACAAAATTAATTGGACTATTCAGGAGTACTCCTATTGATAAATGAGTAAAGATAAAAATAGTGGTAGGGGTAGAGGTGAAGGTAGAGATGGCGGCTGAGGTGGAGGTAGTGGTAGAAGTGGAGGTAGAGGTTTTAGTGTTACTCTGTGATCCCGAGCTACGGAGTCAGAACGGGGTTGGTTTTGATTAGGGACGAGCACGGATGGAACCGTCCGGTTGAAACTTGATCAGGGCGGGAGGCGAACAATTTTTGATCTGACTTTTTTTGTTGATTACAACAGCTAGTAAAGTTTATTAACTCTGAGACCTTCGCTTCATTCGGTCAATAAACATCTGTTTTAAATATTTCAGATAAAAAAATAACAGATGAAGTAAAACTGTTGTGCCACCTCATACCACCAAGAGGAAGATTAACAAAAAGAAGAAAATTCTCCACTTTAGAATGTGTCGAGAACTTCCTAATTGAAGTTCAGGTAATAAGGTTGTTTTGTTAATGTTTAACAAATTTTTTCTTCTTGAGGAAACTATGAGGCTTACAGGCACCATTTTGAAATCTATATGAAACTAATCAATTTTCTACAAATTATTTTATCTTAACTTTTTATACAATTAATACGTGTCTTGGAAAATGGCACCGCCGATTTTTTTTTGTTTTTAGAAGAAAAAAAATGACATAAGAGCGCCATGCTGTATATGTATTATGATATTATTATTATTAAATTCAATTCAATTGTTATGTTTTTTATAAATAATTTTTCCATTATTGATGTTTGTTACTCTTTTCAGAATCCTGGAGATATACAGAACAAAATTGAAGAGGTTAAAAAAATAGCTCTCCTGAACAAATTGAGTGTTCAGCCTTACTTGATAAAGTGCGATGAAAACTATTATTTGATTATAGACAAGGTCAGGTACAAATTTGAGTCACCCACAAAAGCTTTTGACACGCTTTTTAAATCGTACCACGCGCTTCACGCAACGTATCCGCCAGCTGGTGCGCATTTGTACCTACTTATTCAACGATGTGTCTACAACATTGTAACCAAATACGATAAGATCGTGCCATATATCGCTGATTTATTGTCACTTGACTGTCAAAAATAAATTCAGACTAGGCTGTAGGTATGTACTTTAGTCCCTCCTAAAATTGGAAGATTATGATACAGATAATGCTTTGACTCATTACATGTAATAACTGAACTTTTTGGATATCGACATTATGGTTCTGTGTTATTTATTGTTCGGTTAATTAGATTCCTCCTTGCATATTTTTGTTTCAAAATGAAGTGCCTCAAGTGTGACCAAGTTTATAAAGATTTTAAGCAATACTTTGTGCATTTGCGCTACGTGCATAATATAATTAATTATTTTGAATGTCCTGAACAAAATTGTGCCAGATTATACCACTCTAAAAGTGATTTAAAAAAACATTTAGTAAATTTTCATGAAATTTCAAGCAGCCAAGATTTTCTCCAAGACAACATTCATGCTAATGTATTTGACGTCAATGGTAAAGCAAACTGTGATTTCGGTTCTGATACTGTGTCAGATTTTTGTCCTCCTTTGAATGAAACACCTTTATTTGACGAGCATAAAAAAGAAACCTCATATTTATCTCAGTATGAAACAAAAGTAAACGAAACACTACATTTGTTTATTTCTAATTTATATAACATGTCTAATTTACCTAGAAGTGTCATCCAATCTATAGTTGAATTAGTGCTGGGACTATTTATATCGGAACCATTTAATATAATTAAAGAATCTCTAAATGATTTAAATAAAAATAGCTTGACGATGTTAGCCATTTTTCAAGATTCATTTAAAAAAATTGATACTGATTATAAAAGAATGGAGCATTTAAAACGCCAAAAAACTTATGTTATGCCTGTTCCAAAAACAATTGGTGTTTCCGAAGATAGCAATCGAAGGAATAACAATGTGGAAATGGTTATAAAGAATAGAGATTCTTATTTTATTCCTTTGCGTGAAACTCTTAAGGAGTTTCTTGAGACAGCTAATTCATTAGAAACGATAATTAATTACCAGAAAAAACTGAGTGAAGAGAGAGATATCCTTAGAAACATTGTCAATGGCAGCACTTGGCAGGATACAATTGAAAAGTGTAATCACAAAATTGTTTTACCTTTGACTGTATTTTACGATGATTTTGAATCTGGAAACCCGCTGGGGAGTCGAGCGGGAAATCAAAAAATTGGTGCTGTATATGTGACTTTATCTTCAATACCACCACAATTCAGTAGTCGTTTAGATAATATCTTACCGGTGCTTTTATTTTATACCCAAGACAGAAACACTTTTGGTAACGAACCTGTATTTAGACCTTTGCTTGAAGAGTTAAAGTTTTTACAAGAAGAAGGGATAAATATAAAATTGAAGAACTCAAATTTAACTGTTGGTTTTTGTGTAGCAAACATTTCGGGAGACAATTTAGGGCTTCATTCAATTTTAGGTTTTCACGAAAGTTTCTCATCCAATTATTTCTGTAGATTTTGCTTAGTACAAAAAGAACAAACAAAAACTGACACCAAAGAACGAACTGAATACATTCGTAAAGAGCACGACTATAATGAACATTTAAAGAACGGTATTGGTGTTAAGGAAACATGTATTTGGCATGTTTTAAATTATTTTCATGCTTACAGCAACGTTACTTGCGATGTCATGCACGACTTGTGTGAAGGCGTACACCGTTATGACATGTGCTTGATAATCAAACATTTTGTTGAAAGCAATTTTTTTGATTTGGACAATTTAAATTCCAGAATTAAGTACTCTACATATTTAAAGTCCGAAAAAAATTGTCCTCCGCCTGTCACAAAACAAAACTTATTAAGTGGTAAAATAATGTTTTCAGCCTCTGAAATGTTGTGCTTTGTTCGAAATTTAAGGTACATAATTGGTGACTTAGTTCCGGAGAATGATCCAGTTTGGAAACAATACTTAACTCTATTAGAAATTACAGACATATTAACATCTCAGATTTTCACTATGCAGTTAATAGATTATTTGAAAGCTTTAATAGAAACATATTTGGAAAATTTAGTGCATTTATTCAATTGTACTCTTAAGCCAAAACATCATTTTCTTTTACATTATCCAAGAATTATACAAAAAGTTGGACCACCAATACTAATAAGTGCTTTCAAATTTGAGGCTAAGCATAAAGAATTAAAAAAAATAGCACAGTCAATATCTAGTCGTAAAAACTTGCCACTTACACTTGCAAGGAGGCATCAATTATCGAATAGTTATAGATTAGTTGCAAACACTAGATTGAAAAATCACTATTGTCATGGCAAAGTATTAAAAATAAAAGATATGCCAATTATAGATGATGACTTTTATAATTGTGTTAGTTTTATAGATATTAATGGCATATCTTACTGTAATAAAAATGTTATCTTGTATAGTTATAACCAAGACATGCCAGTATTTCTAAAAATTGAACAAATATTTTTAAGTGAATCTGATGAAAGTAATGTTTACTTCAATTGTAAAGTGCTAGAAACGATACAGTACTCTCCACATTTCATGGCATATTTAATCAGCTGTACAAATAATTTTAAACTTATTACTTTACATGATTGCTACTGCACAACACCCAATATTATTCATAAAATAGGACTTAGTCAGTATGTTGATTTAAGATGTTGAAGAATTTGTGAATAAGTACGTCGATTTAAATTGCTTAATGGTCAGAATTTTCTTAAGATTGATGAATAGTTCTAAGTATGTCAATTTCAATTGTTTTAAGATTAATAGAATAGATCATGTTGATTTAAAATGTTTAAAACATTAATGAATATATAGAGCTCAATAAGAATGTTGATTTACAATGTGTAAATATAAGGGTGTGTCTTATTGTTTAAAATATTTAAATATTAATGAATAGAATTAAAGAATAGATCTCAATAAGAATGTCGATTTAAATGGTTAAAAGTTTTTATAAGTGTATTGATTCATCGTTTGTATGTAAGGGTGCGTCCAGGTCTGCGCAGTGCCGCGAATGCGCTGTCTGTGCGCCGCTCGCGCGCGGTGCACAGACGGCTCGCGGCGCTGCGCAGAGATCTGGACGCACCCTAATAAAGATTTTGCTTAAAATAAATGACAAAATTTTATCTACTGTATTTTATTCTTAACAACATTACCTTTATCATGGACGACCTTTAACTTATCTGACTTCGTAATTGCAGACTGGAAGATATGCGGAGATCATATTGACTGACCGAAAATGGTAATATGGAGATAGACCTTCAGTGCACCAGCTTCCACTACTGGTATGTGAGTTTTAGTGCTTTTTTGATTAATTTCAGGTTTTATAAAGATATCTCATTGCAGACAATGGAAAATATCAATAATCTATTCTTCTGAAGAATTTTTAGTTCAATGTAAAGTTTTACCAAGGGATCTCAGATAGTATATAATATAGACTATTTGCATACTACTCCTGCTACATAATATAGACTCTATATTATGTAGTAGGAGTAGTATGCAAACAATAAATTGAAGATAAATTTTATTTCTATTCGATTTGCGTTTTAGTGTAAAAACATTTGTTTTAATTTACTGTTCAATATACTATGTTATAAGCTTGGGGTGTACTAAACCGAAAGGGGGTTATTATGCTCATCATTATGAATAACTTTCACAACGGTGTCAACCCTGAAATCGAGAAAAAAATATCAGCTGTTTCATACTTTTTGTCGAGAGTCATGACAATTTTCTATGGAACAGTTGATTTTGTTTTACTTGATTTCAGGGTTGGTCCCATACTAAAAGTTGTTCAAAATAGTGAGTACCATGCCCTCCTTTCGGGTTTGGTACACCTCAAGCTTATAACCCTGTATTATCCTGGTTTTCATAAAAAGTACATCTTCATGTGAAATGCACAATCTTTGGACCAAGATAATTGATATTTTCCATATATAACAATCAGATCTCCGTATAAAACACACAATGAATCAAAGCAAGAACTAACACTCCTTCATGTGAAATGCACTATCATTGAACCAAGATAATCGATATTTTCCATATAAAACAATCAGATCTTCGTATAAAACACACAATGAATCAAAGCAAGAACTAACACTCCTTCATGTGAAATACACTATCATTGAACCAATATAATTGATATTTTCCATATAAAACAATCAGATCTCCGTATAAAACAATCATATCTCCATATTAAACAATCAGATCTCTGTATAAAACAATCAGATCTCCGTATAAAACAATCAGATCTCCGTATAAAACAATCAGATCTCCGTATAAAACAATCAGATCTCTGTATAAAACAATCAGATCTCCGTATAAAACAATCAGATCTCCGTATAAAACAATCAGATCTCCATATAAAACAATCGAATCTCCGTATAAATCAATCAGATCTCCGTATAAAACAATCAGATCTCCGTGTAAAACAATCAGATCTCCGTATAAAACAATCCGATCTCCGTATAAAACAATCAGATCTCCGTATAAAACAATCAGATCTCCGTATAAAACAATCAGATCTCCGTATAAAACAATCAGATCTCCGTATAAAACAATCAGATCTCTGTATAAAACAATCGGATCTCTGTATAAAACAATCAGATCTCCGTATAAAACATTCAGATCTCCGTATAAAACAATCAGATCTCCATATAAAACAATCGGATCTCCGTATAAAACAATCAGATTTCCGTATAAAACAATCAGATCTCCGTATAAAACGAATCAGATCTCCGTGTAAAACACAATGAATCAAAGCAAGAACTAACACTCCTTCATGTGAAATGCAATATCATTGAACCAAGATAATAGATATTTTCCATATAAAACAACCAGATCTCCATAAGTAACACATAATGAATTGAACCAAGAACTGAAACTTTTTTCATTGTAATGCACAAATTATTAAACCAAGAAAATGAATATCTTTACTTGAGTTACTTAATATTATTAGGCTAACGATGGCAAGATCTTCATTGAACACGCTTATATTAATGAAGTGAAATTATTCACATCATTGGCTGAAGACAATTGGATCTTCAGACGAATAAGATAATAATATTGGATTAAGACTACTTTGCCATACAATTTTTATTGAATCCAGATCACTGAAATTATTTAGTTAAGACTATCTCATCTTCATTATCAAATAAATATAGAATTGAACTAAGAACTGAAAATTCTTCACCAAAGAACATCAATTATTTAACTAAGATTAATGGCGTTCTTCAATACAGATAAACTAGTCTCCGTAAAAAAGTAATAAAAATTGATGCAACAACTGAAGATTCTTCACCGAAATATGTCACGGTATTTAAATAAGAAGCTCTTGTGTTTTCTCTCAAGTGATTTCAATTTACTAATGTCAAGAATTTATTGTTTTCCCCATATAGGAAACACGGCATGTCTTGACCAATAGATATATTCTTTATTCAAAACAGTGGGTTTTTTTCTTAGGAGACTAGAATGTCTTCAATCAATACTGCAAACGGCTCAAGTGAATAAGAAAATATTTAGATGTAAAAATTTGATATTCTCGACTATAAAATAATGATTTACTTAAATAAAGAAACCACTACTTTCTCATAGTAAGAATATAATAATGTCTTGCTCAGAGATAATAAATACTTAAACGAAAGAATATTATCAAGACAAATATTTACTAATCTCAAGAATATATTGTTTTCCCCATATAGGAAACACGGAATGTCTTGACCAATAGATATATTCTTGATTCAAACCCATTTTTTTTTTCCGTGTAGTAGATAACATCCGCGCCGAAATCAAAAGGAAGACCCAGTCGATAATAAGACCAAGGCATAAGAGTGTGCGATGTTATACCAATAATCGGAGCATCGTACATCGCCGCGGCGTATGCTAAACCGCAATCTCCTATAAATTGTTCCACAATAATCACATCGTATTTATGATCTTCTTTGTAATGACTCTTAGCGTCTTAATTAGTGAAAAGACGTTCACAATCACTTTCAATCATGTTTGAAACTACCATAAAGTAACTTATGAAACTACTACATTTTACACATTCTTAGGGCGCATTATATTCGAATTGATATGTTCGTAGGCCGATAGTGGATGTTTAACAGATGCGGTGTTGTTGTAAGTCTTGCCTGTACGGTCGATGAACCTCAGGTTTGGTGATGGTCTGTCGTCGGGGAAATTATTCATGACGTGATGTCCTCGAACTGCAAGCTCGTGGAATAAAGCTTGAAACGCTGTCTAGTGGCTTCGGAGAGGCATCGATATTATGCCGAGTATTTTTATACCGGCCACATGTTGACATAACGCGAGCACGATAACACATGAAATAACTTTATTTACAGACATCACTAATATAACAAATGCTACCGCGTCAGCGCATGGTCAGCACCGGGAGAGAGGCGGCGATAAACTGTTTTGGACTAAATCGAAACATGCCAAATGAATGGGCTAAGATGTAGGTACTTTAATATCTAGTATTAAGTGCTAGATATACTACAAAAAATCATGATTTTGAAGTCAACTATCAGAATCTGTAAGTCTACTAGGTATTATAATATTAGTAATAAGTGTAAATGTTTTATTTACATATCGGACCGAATACACAGAAGTGCCCGCATATACTTGTCAGTATGAATGTACCTACATATACTATAATTATTAATGAAATACTTCTAATATGACCTATATTCTTCAGCTATCATTCCTTTCAGCTTCTACTAGATTCTACTCCAACTCCAAATATTTCCCTCAGAAATATCAAGAATGAGAGTAAAATAAAATGGAGTAGATACTAATAAAATTAGTGAAGTTAAAAACCTAAATAAATATTTACCTCTGGAACAGCTTTCGGAACACCAACGTGAATGCCCCCAATTTCAAGAAGCTGCGGCGCCAGCGGCCGACCTCCGGTCACAGAAAAATGTTGATAAGAGAAGACCATCTTCATCCTGGACCTCGCATCCCTTTCAATATCGAAAGAGTGGTCCGGCGCAAGCTGGTCAAACACATTATAGATGGTTCTATGAAGGTACCACTGCCCCACACTAGTAAACACCAATTGCATTAAAGCATTTTCCACCTTCTTCAGAAGGGAAGGATTCCGTCCCACATTCGAGAAGTAAAAGGCATCCGCAGCAATATCAAACGGTAGTCCAACTCTTGGGTATGTAAAAGGCAGCAGTGTATGCGACGTTATTCCAATTATAGGAGCATCATAAAAGGCCAGTGCATAAGCCAGTCCGCAGTCACTCATAAATTGCTCCACAAATATCACATCGTACTTCCGATCTTCAGCTAAGTGAGCTTTCACGTGTACACTAGTAAGGAGATGTTCACAATCTTCCTTCAGAAACACAGAGCCTATCAAATGACGGACCGCGTTAGTGAGATGCAAAAAAGTAGAATCGCTTTTTTCGTAGCTTTCCAAGGATTTGTTAAAGGTATGCCGATGGCCAATATCCACGAACCGAAGGTTAGGAGGTGGATCTTTATCGGGAAAGTTATTGAGAACTGTTACATTATGACCTCGAATAGCCAGTTCATGGAATAGAGAACTAAAAGCCATATAGTGACTTCCTAAAGGCATTGACACAATCACGAGAATGTCAAGGGCGAGCGCATGACGTATTATCAACAGTACTGTGGCTATTATTGATATACACGATGTTTTACGAGAAGTCATCGTTCTAGCGGATTCCGTAATAATTATAGCGATAGGTCAGTCACTCAGAGAGGCTCGCGGCAGACTGACGATTTCAAAATAAAATAGAAACAAAGCTATGTTAGTTTCCTGTCGAGCGCAGAGCATCTTTAACCATGTGCAGTAGTGAGCAAGAGACAATATTTAATCTTGTTTTTAGGGTTCCGTAGTAACTACGAGGTACCCTTATAATTTCGCTATATCTGTCTGTCTGTCCGTATGTCACAGTCACTTTACTCAGAGACTATCAGCCCTACATAAACGAAATTTGGCATGTGGATGTGTTCTATCAACAGCTACAAAATGTCGTAGTAAAATTTTCAAAAAAAAATAGGGGTGGCACTTCATACATATAAAGAAGGGGTGTTTTTTTTTCAATATTCAATGAAAATTGGTTTGAACACTCCGTGATTACAACTTTCGAGATATAGGTAGCGATAAATATGTACAGTATATAAAACACGTAATCATTATTACTGCAAAGTAATTTCGCAAAGTAATCTAAGCAAAAAATAGTTTCCAAGTAGTAGTTAGCAAGTAGTTTCCTTTTAAATTACAGCATTAGCTACGTAACCCAACTGTACGTGTCTCGACACGGTCTTAGCCACTTATTTATTATTTATCTTAGTGATACAAATATTTAGTGCGTAGTGAGATGGTATTTTAATTATAGTAGACACTTATGTAAATAAGATAACATTTAGTAAATAATAGACACATTAGAAATAGAAACGATGCTGAAGACTGAATACATATTACCTACGTCCCGAGATTTTCCCCGCGATCACACGTCGGATACAACGGCGCGCTTATCAGGGACTCACACGTTGGAAACTCCATTCAACGGCGCGCTAACCAGTGACACATATGTACGCAAGTTGACGTATGTAGGTACTTATTATAACACACACACACATATATGAAGTTATGGTCGTATGATTGCGGCTCGCTCGTGACGTCAATTGGAATTCGAGCACATATAGTCCGGTCAATTTAGACCAAAAAATGAGAGTGAAGTTACATAAATTCCCAACAAGTTTGTCGGGCTAATATCTCGCACATATCACATCTGAGAAGAAACATAGATAAATCGTAGTCTTATTTTAGAGGCCTATTAAAAAGAAACTATACAATGGGGTGGCATTGAAAAAAAAAACCCATATTTACATAATATATGTATGGAGTGCCACCATTATTTATCACTTTTCAATTTTACTACGGCATTTTGTAGCAGTTTACTGAATATGAGTAAGGCGTCCTCTTAATTACCTACTATGGAATCCTAAAAACTAAAAAAACGTCTTATCGGCACGCTTCCGAATAATATAATGTTAATACCATTAGAAAATCTTGGCTATTGTGATTTAATAACTAGGCTATGGACTGATGATCCCACACACAATGAGAAAATCCGGTACTTACGTGTGGGACCCCCAGAATGAGGAAACTGCACCTGCCAATTATGTCTCATTATTCAAGAAAATTGCGGCAATTGATGACTCGCCACACCTTCCACTAAATGGGCCTCCCATAGAGCACGTGCGGAGCCAGGTTGCGGAGGGGGTATTAGATAATAAAACAACAAAGATGCAGTCGCGCAGTCGCAGATCCAACCCTCAAAAAAGGTTTTGGTCATGGGCACCCAAAAATAGGCGTATTTAAAACTTTGACTAAGAATTTCGGGGGAAATTAGGGGGGGGCCTAACCACCAACTCCCCCCTCCCCAGCTCCGCCCATGTATAGAGGCGCCGCATATTGACGCGAGCAACATTGAGCATTGTTGTGGGTGGCTAAGGGTGTCGATGGTGTGCTGTACTTTTAGGACGAGCTACTCGCGACGTTATGCGTTTTAACACTTCCACCCTGGAGCTCCGGTTTTAAGCTATTAACTTTTTAATTAATATATATATGCAAATCGTGTTGCGCGACTGCTATTGTTATTTACATTATTGGACATGAACGCAAAAACAGACTTTAATTGTAAGAAAATACATTGGTAAATCATGGTACTTATAATATACAATTCGTTTAAAAAATACAGATAAAATATAACAATTACATCATGTCATGTAATAATAAATACATCTAGCAAAATTAGCTTATAGATGGACTAGAACACTCGTTTCTGTACGATGTACAGACAGACTGCTAAAAAGAATAGGAAAGCAAAGAACATAATCACTTTGTCTGTGAACTCCCTTCGGCCGTATTTCTTAAGCAGTTTGCTGGACTGAGAGATAGTGCCGGCTGTGTTTTGGAGCTCTAGTTGTGTGCCCTAAAACAATGAACAATTGGTCAAATAAAAGCTAGGAGTCGCAGGTGCGGCTTTCTCTAAAAGATTAAAACTTACATGTACTGTAGAACTGGACGATACTAAATTGTCTAGGGTGTCTTGGCTCCTTTGAGTTGTATCAGCTAGCTGTCTACTAATTGCCAGCAGCTGTTCTGTCACACCTGCAATGTAAACAAACATTTAACATTTATGCCCATAATTTTCCCTCAGATTATGATGAATTGATAATGTTGGAGATTACTACACCATTCGGTTTCATCTGCTCTTCAATAGGCAATAGGAATCATTCTCTTTTTCAGAATTAAAATTAGTCTGTTTTATCTTAAGTACATGAGGTATAACCCATTCCAAATTTCACTCAAATTCATTTGGGCCTTTTAACATATAAGAGTAAAAAATATACACATATTGTACCCATAATATCAAAATTGTAATTTTTACAGGGTTTCAGCTATTTCTGTTCAAAAATTTATCTAAATCGGCCAAGCTATTTGATCGCAAAATAATACTTTGGAAATAACAGTCAGTCTAATTAATTGTTTTTTAACATACAATTCCTGTCCTTGCATGGTTGCCTGGAAGAGATCGCTCTAAGCGATAAGGCCGCCAATTAAAAACCTAGCCCTAAGTACTTAATGTTATCTTTGTTTTTTGTTATCATGTGGTTTTTAATAAAGTGTTATCTATCTATCTATCTAATATTTAAGTCACAGAATAGAGACTAAGCAAACAAACAGAGACAAAAAAAACGTTACTAAGCACTGTATTCTGACACTAAAGAGCCTAATAAGAATGTATGCTGTATGTATGTATGCTGCGTGTGTGTGTGTTGTGTGTGTTGTGTGTTTTCTACAACACTTCTTATCAGATTAAATGCCTAGATTAAATGGCTAAACAATTTTCAAAATCATAGATATGTTAAGCATGCACTCTTAAGCATAAATGGAATGTTTTTTGGGCCTGGGTAGTGAGACAAATAATCTTATATAAGAACTGAAATAACCGACTTCAAAATGCACAATTTTGTTTTTAAGACCAAACTACTGAACCAAACTGACCTGTTTAAAAACAAAAAAATATAACTGGCCAAGTGCGAGTTGGACTCGCGCACGAAGGGTTCCGTATCTATTAAAACGGCAAGAAATCACGTTTGTTGTATGGGAGTAGTACCCTTAAATATTAATTATATTGTTTTTTTTTTTTTTGAGTGAATAATATAACTCAACATTCAGGGAATATTTCAAGCGTCTACCTGTTGCCGTTATCAATATCGAGCAAAAACGAGCAAAAAAATATCGCATTTGTTGTATGGGAGCCCCCGTGAATATTTATTTTATTCTGTTATTTATTCTGTTTTAGTATTTGTTGTTATAACGGCAATATAAATACATCATCTGTGAAAATTTCAACTGTCTAACTATCACGGTTCATGAGATACAGCCTGGTGACAGACGGACGGACGGACAGACAGCGGAGTCTCAGTAATAGGGTCCCGTTTTTACCCTTTGGGTACGGAACCCTAAAAAGATTTTCCAAATAGGACTGAGTTATGCAGTAGCAAGAATAATAAAGTTAATTAAAAAAAAAAATACTGACTTCAAAACAATATAATTAACTGAAAAGGGAGAAATAACACCAAAACAATAAAAACTGAGTACTAACTAACACATACAAAAACTGTCCAATTCTGACAATATTACAAACATACAGGTCGAATTGATAACCTCCTTTTTTTGAAGTCGGTAAAAAAATCCACAATAAACCTATTTGAGAACTTCCATTATTTGAAGTTGGTTAAAAAAGAAAATACCTGATGACATTTTTAGTAATCCATCTCTATCAACTTTCTTCTTTCTGTTCCTTAAATCTGTGTCATTCCCATCAGCAACCTTCATCAGCTCTTTCCGGGCTGCTTTTTCTATTCCAAACATACTGATTATATTTGCTTCTTTAAATTCCCGTAGAAGACTGAAATATAAATAAATTGTTTTATAACAAATTTAATAAATTATCAGATATTATTATATGCCCTAATTTTTTATGATCAATCAAATGAAATATGTAGGCATTTTGTGATGGCTCATCTGAAGTTAAGAAACAATATATTTGATGAGTGTCAACACGTAGAGCTGGATATCATCCCAACTGGCTCTTAAACAAAGATACCAAAACACACTGTAATTCTAGATTGTAAGGCTATCTAGGTCTATAGATAGTCTATATATTTGTGTCATCCTTTCCTACACCATTCCTGACCATTATGAACAATGACTATATATTTTAACGAGTAGAAAGTTAGGCTTAACTTTCTAATTTTCAATTTTATTTTTGTGCTGTAGTACAATTAATCATAGAGAAGTGATACAAATGCTAATAACAAAACAAATATTGACTTTTAATGTCATCAAATACCAGTCCTTCGAAAATCTCACTATCAATATCTACTATATCCTGAAGCTTTATTGATCATTAGAAGTATATTAGGACATTCTAGACACTCAGTAGTAAGCTTTGTTAAGTCTCTTTAATTAAAAGTTGAATCAATTTCAAATACATACTGATACATACAAGTAACATAGAGAAGCAATAAATAAATAATAAATTGTGTGCCCTTGCTATTAGCTGCTAATGTATATGTTTACCTTGCCAACTGTTGCCTCTCTGACTCCAGTTTTTGAGCATATTTCGGATCCCTAATATCTTTGCCATACAGTTCAAAATTTTCTAATTCTTCTCGTAGTTGTGTTAGTTTTGCCCGTCCTTTTTCATTCAATTCGTTTAGTGCCTCCATCGAGTCTCTGCATTCTAAAATATCCTGTTAAGAAGTAATAGGTATAATGAATAAAAAAATATGTAAGTACCTATTTGTGGAATAAAAACGTAAAAGGAACAAAGGAATTAGGGTTACCTACATTGATCTAGTTTGAACATCACGGACAGTGTGAAAATATGAAACTAGTTGAAACAGAAGGAAATTTAATTAGAGTAATTAATTAATTTAATTAATTAGACGCTGGATGCAAGCCGCTTCCAATCGGTCTTTTTGGAAATCCATGGGGGAGGCCTATGTCCAACAGTGGACTTCTTATGGCTGAGATGATGATGATGATGAATTAATTACCTGAATAATAGCTTTAACCTGAAAATGATATTTCGAGAGATTTTTCACAAAATTTTGATAAGTTTGATCAGGGTCTTCGAGTTTTGTAGCAAGTTTTTTAAATGCTTCAACATTATTTAAATTCAATTTTAAATTCATATTTCGTATAATTATTTACACAAGTTTTACAAAAACCCAAGAAAAAGAAAATCCGAAACGACAACACAACAACAAACTTGTTCTTTTGAGGTTTTTGACATTGACGTATCATGACATCTGACATTGACGTTATTTTTTTAGCTGTTTTTCCATATACGGGAGCGCTAAAGGTAACGGTGTCGTACAGCCATCGTATGCTGTTGTTCTTTTCTTCATTTTTGTCTTTTAATCTCTTATTTTCGTCAATAAAGTCATAGTCAAGTGAAAATATCACGGTAAGTCCTTTTCACATTTCAGTAAAGCGGTGGTGAATTTTCATCATCTATGAAGTTTTGCCGATAACATAATACATACTACTACTACATTCAATTATTTTTCACTACTACGTTATTTCACTTACATACACTCATACACTTGATTAAACACTTGATAGAAAAAACCTTGGGTATGTTACATTTTGCCAATATGAATTATTAAGAGTCCGTAGTTCGACCATCACCGAGTTCAAAAAAGGAGGAAGTTATCAATTCGTAGGTATCGTATATCTTTACTACTATATAATATAAAGTAAAAAATGCAATGTAAGTTGATTGTTCTGTAGGTAGTTCACAAAATTACACTATTTTAAAAAATGTGGTCGTCGTTTTGGAAAATGATTATCTTATTCTACCTTGTATATACAACATATATTATATTATACAGGTTGTACATTGTATTATAGGGTCTTACCGAAAATGTTACTTAACTTTAACCAACGTCTTAAATTATCTGTCTTCTTTCCGCAAGTATCATTACGTGTCAGCGAGAAGTTGACAAAATATGATAATTGAGCATGAGATATGAGCATTGCCTAAAGTTAAGTAACTTTTTTCGATAAGGCCGATAATCTCTAACATACCTTGAGAAAATACACCTACTGTTCTGTAGGGTTACGTTCAACACTTATAACGATTCAAAGTTACTTATACGTTGAAGAGACTTAAAAATATCACAATTCAAAATAGGTTCATTTGAACTTTTGTCTCACACTAAATTATAGAAAAGACAAGATAAAAACGTGTACGAGCCAACTTTGGATCACTATAAAAGTTGAGCGCAACTCCTGGGGGTTACGCTCAACTGTTTAGGGTTTCAAAATGATAAAAATAAAACTACCGATCATTGATTATACCTTGTATAATGGAATAAATTCAAAGTCCTGGTCACGAAAAGCTCTCGTGTATGAATGTAAACTTAGTTTTAGTCGTTCTAGATTTTATTTTACACATATTTTTTAATACTTTTACTAATTTCTTTGGTCCACAGCAATACAGGTTAAGGTTATACCTGGAAAAAAGAACTCCTGTAAGTCTAATTATAACGAAGGTAAAATTATTTATGATATTCGATTTTTACTTCGATTTACACGATTTTTTATGTTACTATAGTCAGCAAGGTAATAAAAAAATCAAGACATAATTATATTAGTTTAATTGAGGTAGGTATGTCTTCTTCATTTGATTTGAGTCCAATGAAAAATCATCTGCTTGGGACTTAAATAATATACATTTATCAATAATCTAGCGCTGTTGCGCTGTATGTTTCTAAATTTCAGTGCCTGCAACTTTCGATGTTTCGTTGTTGTTGATCTGTTGTTGTTTGTTGTTCTGTCTAGATAATATGTCTTAATTATCTACATTAAAAGTTGCATGTACTGAAATTTAGAAACATACACCTCAAATAATTACTATTGCAGAGGTCTCTCTGCAATAGTAATTATTCTAACTAGAAAAACAAAAAAAAAGAATTGCAACAAATGACTAAAAAAAATTACTGTGACTATGTCTTCTGTGTTGTGACATTAAATCAAGAAACACTTTTACAAACCCTCAATTGTTTTAACTGCCGAAAATAAATTGGCATATTGAGATTTGAGAAACACAACCAAATTACTGTAAGCCCAGGTTTATACGAGGGCAAACACAATCTACATCATTAGTTTCCATTACAGGGCAAGCAGAAAGTCGGCTCACTACCACCAATTTTTTATTAAAATGCCAAAATCCGTACGCAACGGTTTCTTGATTCGCATAGCACAGGAGCAGAACTCTTTGTCGCCTTCTCTATTTCTTGAGAAATACAATCTTAGGATATTCAAGGCTAGAGTAAATAGTTAATCACTCTAATCTTGCCTTGCCTTCTAGACATGCTCCATTCTTGACCACACCATCGCTTACCAAGTCGAGTTAGTGGTCAAACGTAGACCTCTTTAGTATAAATAAGAAATACTAACCCTGGATATAAATGCACCCAATATCCAAACACACAGTCCCAATGTGGCCTGCCTCTTCTCACCCGACACCCCAACAAGGGATAATCCTTCGCCACACTGTAATTACTATCAGTCTCTCTAACTTTACTATTCGCCCTTTTCAAATGCGGAGTCAATAGCGTCGCTTTTTCTTCGTCCGTGACCTTTTTATGACTTACACTTCCTCGTTCATTTAAAACTAGCATGTGTGTATGATTTTGGTCTCTATTAGATCCTGAGGTGACGTAAAGTTGTAAATGCAGTCTGTCAGGTCGATTGGCGTCTCGCAGTTGGGAGATGGTTTTGTTGGCGAGGTCCGCGAGCCAGGTGAGTTCTTGCTCGTGTCTCACTATCCAGATTAGGTGGACGCGCCCGGGAAGGCGACTGCGGGGATACCTGTAATATTTATTTAAATACTTAGTACCTGGATGGCTGAGCTTTGCTCGGTTTTTGAAACATGTTTTTTTTTTAAAGGGCTCAATGAATAGTTTTTCTCACAAAACGGTGGCTAAATTGTCCTTCGTATTCTAATGATATTACAGCAGTTTTTTATTGCATGAAAACAAGGATAAAACGACGACGTTTTCTAAAAATTAAACCTAGCTAGATCGATATTTATCGCTCCCTAAACGATTTTGATTAAATTTAGTATGCAGGGGGCATACTAAATTTAATCAAAATCGTTGGAGCCGTTTCCGAGATTCAGATTAATATATATATATACAAGAATTATATTAGAAAGGTATAAGATTGAAGTGGCAGTGGCAAGGCACATAGCACGCAGAACTGACAAGCCTGAAAATTGTCGAGAACACACACCGGCAAGCGCAGCGTAGGATGACCGGCCACAAGGGTAGACAGACAACTTTTTTTTCATGTTTAGCTCCACAGACACCAGGGTCCGTGACCTTTGTCAGAATTACATACTATTGTTAACTACATATCGTTACGGGTTACGGGAAGACAGCCAACCATATATAAGTAATAAAAAGGCGATGTTATATCATTCTTGGTTACCAAATAATACGCTATCTTAGTTCTGTTTGGGTATCGACACATAATAAGATGAAAAAGGATTTTAAATATGGCAGAACTTATTAGGTATTTAAGAGAAAAAAAACGAATAATTACTTTTTTAATATTCATTTTGCCACTTTTTCATTCTGATTTATTATTTTATTACTTACAATAATATTTGATGCAGCACAGATACGAAGGGCGTTATTCCTACTCCAGCCGCCACACAGATCGCAACATCACTGCGACTTACTGCCTCCATTGGACTTGAGAACGGGCCATCCACCAAAAAACTGGAATAAATAATCAATACTTATACAGCCATAAAGCATATTGTAAGCATCACGTAAAAACCAATTCGAGTAAGTCAGTCACCAAAGGTAAGAATTTCCAAAAAAATTGTAAATAAATGGCGCAGGAGGAAGAGAGCTAAATTGTCACACGGCTCGTATTTTTTTTAATGATTGCGTTCGATTTTCTGGATATAAACTAACTGTACCTGTATCAGTTAATAATGACCCTTTACATTTCAGGCTTCTTAAATCACTTATTTTTATTCAAAAATGCCTAAGCTTGTGCTCGACCGCCAACTCCCCTGATTTTGATGTTGACTTATCTAAAAGAAATTATTTTACCCGCCATTTAAAGATTAAAGACCCAGATTATAATTATCAGCGATTACCATGTCAGTAAGTGTATTCCATATTTTTGCAGTATACACGTTAAAAATTGAATAAAGCGTTTTGTTCGGATTTATGCCTAATAAGAAAAAACTTACCAATAACCGACCTAAGTGAGATGACCTACCTTATTTCACGAGGTCCACTTTCTTTTAACAGCTTCTCTAAAGCTTCAGTCCAGTCACCTTTCACGCGTACCCACACCACAAAACTTCTTTGGTATGACGTAGGAACCTGAAACGAATAATGTTGTTATTTTATTACCTTAATGAGGCATGAGCTATTGTTTTGAACAATAGCTCATGCCTGTTATTCACTAAGGTACGCTATTTTACGCCAGTGTAATGTACATACATATGTATTTTGATCCTGGTTACGACACCACTTGTAACGCTTCAAATGTTGTAAGAAGATACTTGAAGAAAGTTCCATAACTATTAGTTATGGAACTTTCGTACCATAACTATATAGCATGTGAAGAAAAGATACCCATATTTATTATTTTGTTTGATTAGATTTGTTTTATTTTTAATATAGATACTTGTTCACGTAGTAATACGTAAACAAGTATCTATATTAATCTGCAATCGGTTTTTTTTTTCTAATAATAGATACTTGTTTCTCACATGATTTAGTAATGAGAAAAAAGCAAGATATTCATGGACCCAAGAGAGTATTATGTTGAATGCCAGGAGCCAATAAGCCAAAGAATGCAAATAAATGCTGTCTTTTTTATTACTTGAAAGATACATGGTTATTTTCAATAGATTCCCTAGTTTGAAATTAAAGAACAAGCGAGTGAGAAATAAATGAATGATATGAAATAAAATTAATCATCAAAGAACTGGCGTAGAATACATTGCTATCATCCCACAATTTCCTATTTTTAACCTATCTGACTATAGTAACAGCATAATTTTCCGAAGTCACGAACTTCATCAAATGGATTATACCAATAAGCATGAATATTCAGGGGTTATCGTCCGATGCGACAATTAAAAACTAATAATGATTTTCACAACTGTCCTTCGTGATATCCACCAATATAATACAAGCATGCTACGATACAATAAAAGTGCGGTTATGTAATTACATAGATATTATATTAATGTAAATACATTATCACAATAAAATAGAAGGATAATATTCTGTAGTGGTCTCTACACTGACGATTCGGACTATATACTATTTTAATACTGACAGCATGGATGCTCTCTAAGGGACTTACCGAAAAACGTTACTTAACTTTAACCATCGTCTTAAATTCTCTGTCTTCTTTCCGCAAGTGTCATTACGTGTCAGCGAGAAGTTGACAAAATATGTTAAGCAATGCTTAAAGTTAAGTAACGTTTTCCGGTTTTCCGGTAAGGCTGGGGTATATATGTACATATGTATTTACAATCACAAATTATGTTCTACATAATGCAGACAGTTTCCACTAGTAGTTTTCAAGCAAATAGTTACCAAATACAATCTATCAATATTTCATACCTTAACTACAGTAAATGGATGCCATTCTATGAGGGAAACACGTGGACACTGCAGTACCACATATTGCCCAGCACGACACACGAACGGGAAGCTTATGCAGCTTACTGTCAAACATATTGTTCGACCCGCCATATGTTTAGCCTGAAACGGTAAATCAAAGCTATAAGCAGACGCGGCTTGAGGGAAGCAGAAGGAAGATCTGCTCTTGACCATTATTCTTATGGGAGCTACGATCCTCGAGAAATTCACGTAGTTAATTCCATTGACTTTTTTAAATTGATTTAAATAAGCAATCAATCAAATGAAATTTCACTATACAGAAGGACGAAGAGCAATTTTGAATGTGGTAGAGCCACGGTGTAAACCTTAATTTGTGAGTTTCAAATTAAATATTTATTTAAATAACCAGAATATTTCACGATAATACTTGATCAAAGAAACAAAGGCTTTCGCACATTGAGCTTTGGTGCTAACTAGTGGATGTGGACCTTGAAGATGGAACTCTGACAGCCCGAAACCGGTCGAAGCTTCTCTCCTTTGGCCGAGTAAAAGAGAGTTTTTCGATTAATTAAATAAATATAACTACTTATTATAATGTTTTACTACAGTGAGTTCTCGAGTGGAGACCACGCACCGGCAAGCGCAGTGTAGGAAGACCAGCCACGAGATGGGCAGATGACCTCATACATGTGGCAGGAAGACGCTGGATGCAAGCCGCTTCCAATCGGTCTTTTCGGAAATCCATGGGGGAGGCCTATGTCCAACAGTGAACTTCTTATGGCTGAGATGATGATGATGACAGTGAGTTCCGAATAAACCAGTTTTTTTTTCAGCTTTTTCAGACACACTGCCATAATCTACATAGCTAGAACACGAATCTGTTTTTTCAAGTAATCAGAAAATATTTATTGTATCCAGATTCCCACTTTCCTACCGACTGCGTTGGATAAGTTACCTACCTACTGTTTAGTTTCAGACACAAATCTCGTTTGTTTAAAATATTATATTCTATGTTATAAATGCCTGAAAACAGTTTTTATATGAAAATTATCCAAAAAAAAAACTAAATGCCTCCATGGCAAATATATATACTTTAAATGCATTGTGTACTGTGGACCTATTGTATCTTTTGAAGACCCTGAATTTATCGACTATCATGGCACTATGGAGATCAGATTTCTATGCGAGGTGCGGTTGATCGTTAACAATAGATGATCATTTAACATACCATTCAAGTGTCATCTTGTTAAATGACTTCATCCGAAAATAGAGAGATTTATCAACAAACCACACGTTACTCTGTAATTAAGTTAATCTGACGTACAATAAAACTTAATTTCAATTTGAATCCGATATGCCTTCGCCAGGATTATGCAAATGTAAAGCGATTATCAGATTAACAATTCCATGCGTGATAATTGCTTTATCGAATAGCGAAACGTTTTACATAGAAGACTTAGTAAGCGAACTTATCGTTTTATTCGTGCACGTCTATAGCATTTTAGCTAAAATATTAGTTTTCAACTTAGTCAGACAGGCTTAGACGGGAACTATCATGCGCAAAAATGTAACAACTGAACTAAAATTAGCTTTTATGTTAAATGCATTTAGGTTTATTTTTAACAGACTTCAAAAAAAGAGATTCTCAATTCGGTTGTATTGTTACCGCATACTCCGTCATTTATAAACCGATTTTTTGTTGTTTCAAACAACAACAAAAAATCGGTAAAAAATCAAAAAACTTTCAAAAAAGCTTTTGAAAGGATATATTTCAGATTGGTCCCTAAGGCGCGTCGCTCACTGGTAAGTCGAGGCGCGGTCGCGCTGGCGTCGCGGCACAGTCGAGGCGTGGCGTTTTTGTTAGAGTCGAGGCGCGGGCGGCTGTGCTTCCTTCACACACTACAGTGTAAACACGTCTACGCACGAAACAAAATAACAAAATGGCGGTGGAGTCGCGGCGCGGCTCGACTCCACGTCGCCTGCGACGCGAGTCTAGTGTGTGGGCGCACTGCCATTTGAACCTGAAGGAAACGTAGAAGCGGCGCGCCGCTTGTGCGTCCGTGCCTCGACGCCGCCTCGACTCCAGCTCGTTTCAGATTGGTCCCTTAGAAATTTGATCAAAATCAGATCAGATCAGTAGTTTGCTTTTTAAAACCCAAAATTGCGTATTTTGTCAGTTGTTTCTGATTGAGATTAATATGTACATAAATATATATATATATATGTTTACCATATTTTTTGTAACTCATGTTTCAAAAAATATACATATCGAGCATTCGAGTAATCTATATAAACCTTAGGTACTGTAACTAACCAGACTTTGTATTAAAAATATATTTATAAAACAAAGCCGGGTTAGTTACACCATTTATAACTCAAGAATGGCTGGACCAATTTACATGAAATTTAGTATCGAGTTAAAAAACAAAAAAATAAAAATACCCTGTAATAAAACAGGCTACTTGTTTTCCCAGGTAAATGAAGGGTTCCTGCAGGATAGCGAAAAAACCCAACGCAGCTAGTTTGATATACTTAAAGACAAAAATCCGAATAAAATAAGTAGGCTTTGTTTCATAGCTAATATTTTAAATATCATAATAATTATAGTTTCCAAAACAACCAAAAAGTTCGTAGCGAATCACTTGACCAACAGCTACGTAATATTTTCTCCTGAAAACGTGGAAAAATCAGAAAATCTCTGGCAGCATTGCAGCTAGGTGGGATAAGTTGGTATTAGTTATGTACTCACCTCTAAAATATCAACAACTGCGCGGTTCCTAGAACATATTCGCCACAGGAGATCTAGGAAGAAGCAGACTAGTGGAAATAACATCCATTGCCAAGTCTGAAAAAGATACCAATCTTATCAATAGAGGAAAAGTCAGATGAAAGTGAAGCCAATTTATGTAAAGTATAAGAAATCGCATTAGAACACATCTAGGTAAGATAACTGACCAGCTTAAAAAAACGGCTGAACGGATTTTGATGAAACATAAACACACTCTCGATAAAATCCTCTTTCAAACAAAAAAAAATAGATCAAATCGATCGATCCGTGTGCCAAAGACATAGGATACACGCGACAGACTTAAAACATCCCTCCTTTTTGGTAAGGGGTTGAAAACATGTCATGTAACATTTCGATTACCGAAATCGCCGGATGCATACCATACCAATGCAATATGCATAGCGCTTTCGTCAACCACCATTCTTAATGAGCACATAAATACCTAGGAGAACCTATAGATACTTCTTAACTAGGTTAGATACGTCTGAACTAAGTTCCTAAGAAGTAAGAATACAAATTGCACAAATTCTTTTTACGCTATAACCTACTTTCTAAACTTTAAAATACCAGCCAACTATTATAAATCAATGGTAAAGATTACTGACTGCACCTGCTATAGACGTTCAAATACCTATTCTAGTTTACAGGCATGCAGCCATTGTACCACGCGAGCTCGTAAATTGCCAATAAATTCAATAACTTGGCCAAATCCTAGATTAGGCGGATCAAAGCGGCCAGACCGGAACTTCCGCCGTAAATCTATTATGGGACATTACAGAATAGATTGCTATTATAGGTTAATAATAAGGTCTTTTACCAGACCATTCTATGTCCTAAATAAAATTGTAAGCTAGTACAGATTTATCTATACTTTTATCAACATCATCATACACTTAAAAAAAAAAACTGTTCTGTGTGATCATCATTATTTGGCTGCTCCATATTTGTCCACAGATGGACGTCAGTAGGGAACACCATACATCGTAATTTTTAAATTACTAGCTTTACGGGGTCATTACATTTAACTTTATAAACTGCTTTTACTATGGAACCAACCCTGAAATGTCGAGAAGAAAATCAGGGGCTTTAAACAAGTGGCTAAGAGATTTCCCGCTCCATACTAGCTCTATTCATTACTCTCTCTCTCTCTTTCTTAATCTTACTAACTTCTTTTTGTATAAAATTAACGATTTTAACATGAAATTAAAATTATCTCTGCTATATATTTGTTCGCTTACCTTTGATTTAATTGGAGTAAACCTAGGAGTATTAGTTACTGTCGAATTACGGTTGTTCCAACCGTCGGAATGACTAGAATTGAGATGAATTTCATCCTCCATAATTTGTTCTTTCAGTAGACCACTGCAACAATCAATAAGGCACAGAATAAGGATTTACTCTACGCGCGCAGCTATCTCTTTTGCGCAATACATAAAACCATTGAGTGGGGATATTAGAATAATCGGCCAAGGGCGAGTCGGACTCGCGCACGAAGGGTTCCGTACTATCATCTATAATACTACAAAGTTTAGTTCTGTTTATAAAATAACGAGAAATCAACGAAATTCCAAGTAGTAAATTGCAAACTTATAGGTAGGTTTTCGATACACATCCGGGCAGCAGGACAACGCTCGCGCGAATACGCGCGGCTATGGCTCGCTCCGTGATGTTACCTCCCCCGCTACCCGCGCGGCCGTTGCCTAGCAACTGCCTCGCACTCGCGCCACTACCACACCGTTTATTGTATGGGGACCCCCCTTAATATATATTTTTTTTAATTTTTAGTATTTGTTGTTATAGCGGCAACGGAAATACATCATTTGTGAAAATTTCAGCTTTCTAGCTATCACGGTTTATGAGATACAGCCTGGAGACAGACAGACAGACAGACAGCGAAGTCTTAGTAATAGGGTCCCGTTTTTACCCTTTGGGTACGGAACCCTAAAAATGAGAAATTAGGTAATTTGTTTATTTTAATAGAACAAATGTTTAAAAACAAGTTTTCATAGGAGTAGGAAAATATAAAGTTTTTTTTCACTACTCCGTCGCCAGTTTTTTTTTAATATTTCTCCCATCTAAATAAAAACAATCGTTTCTGACTTTTCTAATATACATAACCATTGATTTTAAATGTTTAAAAAGATTGTGATGAGTGAGAGAGATAGTTGCGCATACGCATTACGCACCAAACAAGACACGGTGTTACCCACTTCAAATGTATTGTGATTAAAGAATGTGAAATCCGATGAATATAATAAGGAGTAATAATTATATTATCAAGGGATAATCCTATTTATACCCGACTCAAAAAAGGAGGTTTCCACTTCGGTTGTATTTTTTATATTTTTAACCGACTTCCAAAAAAGAGGTTCTCAATTCGACTGTGTTTTTTTAAAGTAGTAAAATGAAGTCGGATATAAATATCTTGAAATAACCTCTCGGCTATGACTCAGGCCATGTACCATAAGATAGTATGGTTAACCTTAGCCTAAGTTGTGGCTAAAATGATTCATGGTCTCGAAACGAATAAATTATGACATGACTCAATTCGCTGCGGTCAATCACGTCAACTTTGTAACAAAAGCTCGTATAAATTCAGGTCAAATTTAGTCACTAGCTTACTCCGAAATCAAAGAGGAAATGGAGGCACATGATCATCATAAATTACAATAAGTCTAGAGTTATTGACCGAACGATTATAACGTAAGACGTCTCGATTTCAGATCTTATCTGACCGATTTTACTCTCATTTATCTGTTTTTTTTGCTATCTTCAAGACATATTTTCTTGATGAAACTGGGTTCTATTTTTTATTTTTTGTGGGTGATTTTTACATTAAGGGAGCAATGACCGAAAAGGGGGAAAGCTTTGTTGCGACGGCATTTTCCAGGTTCGATTATGTTTGGGCGAAAAATTGAAGAAAGTTTTGAAAATCGGAGGTAAATCGGCAGAAAAAGAGATAAATTTACTGCAAGGCTACTCGCAGTAATTTTGGTCACATCTTATAAAGAAAAGGCCCTATTTAAAATTAAGAGGAGAGTGAAAAGGTGAGAAGTGCTATTTTGGAGAAACAATAAGTAATAAAACAATAAATAGAAACAATAAATAATACTATTATTATACCAGACTTTAAATTTAAAATCGCAAAGCCTCACTAGAAGCTAGTTACCAGAAGAAAAACTACCAAGATTTGCTTCACATATTTTGTGTTTATTGTCTTATTAGCTACTTACTGTAAAACTATACGCTAATTTTAAGATAAAAATATTTAATTAGGTAGTCACTAGTCACGTAAACTCGACAGTCAAATTCACTTTGGGTTTGACGAAAACATTAAACAGTAGTGACCTGAATTTTATAAATAGTTTCAACAATTTCAACAATATTTTGAATAGCATATTGTGGAAACTAAGCCAATGATTTTCCTCATTAATCGAGTCGGAATGCTAAGGAATTTAATATTGTAGTTAACAATTATTTTAATTCGTCTCATTAAATTGCACTGGATCACTTTTTAGGGTTCCATACTACTCGTACTCGTACTCTTACGTACTCTTATAGTTTTGTCATCGCCATTTAGTATTAAATAACTATTAATTAGCATCTGGGGTCTCGGCCGTGCTGGTACCTTTTCCCGAAGCGATTCGTCGGATTTTTGCACCCTCACCCTCACCCTCAGCTTTGGTCTCGATAACACTAGAGAGTTCAAATTTTCAGAATCGAGTATGGTCGGCGGAGTTATAAAATATAAAAAGATTTATTATATTAACAAAATTAAACCAGTAGATACCTACCTACTCTATGAAGTACTAAAAGGTTTCGATATGTCTGCCTAGGGGGAGTAAATCGATGTGTCCCTGTATCTAAACTATTAGACCTAGATATTAAATTATAATTTTTAATTTAACATCAGGCGAGTTGGTGGTCAATCGTAGATCTATCTTGTATAAAAAAAAACTATTAATTTATGATTAACCATAATAAAAGCACAGTATAAAGTATTAGACAAGGCATAAACTACCACTTCTTTTTCACAATTGTCAATCGAAATTATGGATTTGATTGTATTTTTAGAAATATGTATTACGATAAATGTGTCAAATATTTAAGACATAAATAACTCAAAGGAAATATGGAACTTTCATATACACGTGTCTCGACACATCCTTGGCCAGTTATTGCTAGAAAAAAATGATTTCTTACCTTAACGGATGTATAAGAAACATCACCATAAACGGCAAGTACAACTGGTGCGCGTACCAGAACGCATTGTACATCCTTCTGCGAACTACCCTCAGAGACGTAAACCCCATGCAGAGAGTCGAGAGCAGCATCAGAACTCCAGTAACGCCTACCGTGCTTAGCAATAAAAGGAGTGGATTCTGAAAGAAAGTAAGAAATGATTAAAAAAAAAACAATAAAATGTGCAGATACGAAGAAAAATGTGACGAAACTTTGAAATCCATCAAATAGTTAGATCTAATAAGACGCAGGACGAAATGTAAAAACAGACAGGCATACGTGCACCCGTAAATATTGACGTTGCCTGGATACAACAAAAATAATTATTATGGATTACTAAATACTCAAAGAACACTGCAAGGTCAATATGCAATAGAGTAGATCTTATCTGTAATAGTCCAAACTGGCATAGATTTATAGGTATGCCTAATTGTCGGTTAATTTGGCTTAGCAACATAAAATCCCAAATACGACTACATGGATCATTTCCTCTCTCTCTCTCGTCCACACAGACGAGGCCTGCTTCTTTTTCTTCCGCGAGGAAACTTCACGAAATCGGAGCTTTTATGTAATAGTTGCTGGTTACTAAAACGTTGATTTTTGGCGTAATTACCCTCAATTTCTTAAATAAAATTAACCAAATAGGCCCCCCAATCCCATCTACGCACCACAGAAAATATAGTTAGTTAAGGTGTAAATAGTAGGCGTATAGCCTGTTTCATTTATTACATGTCAATGCAAACATGTAAACTTAAAAACATTATTTTAGGACCTCGAATTCTCTGTATTCTAAAGCAAAATACACTTTGCGAGAGCTACAATGTAAGCGTCCATGAAGTGCATAGTTCTAAACAATGTGAACTAACCTCGTTCTTGTACCTGGCCAAGTTAATTTCGCGGCGTTCCTCGTCGAAACCCCGGGAGAAATTCCACAAGTTTACCAAGTGCGACGCGGAATGGAGTACTGGAAAACAATAGAAATAAACTATAAAACTTATAATTTAGTTTTAGCTTTCTAGAATTTTCTAATTTGTCTATGCTATGTAACGTTAACTCAGTAACTCATATTTTTAGAAATAAAATCTTTGAATATTCGATTAAACTTCGTAACAGATAATGTTTTCTAAAGATTTCGCGATTGTTACTAATTGAAATTAAACACATTTTAACTGATTTTTCGCATATATTTTACATAATTTTATAACTAGAAGTTTCGAACACTTTTCTGCGTTCTGTGGTAATAGGCTCAGAGGTGAGATTGGGATTGAGATGATGTGAAATAATATCACGAGAAATCCAACGAGACATACCTTGTTTAACTTTTTTTTTTGCGTACCTAAATCTTATGTCCCTATCATTGAATAGGCTTGTGCTTGACTGACAATTCATTTTATGCAACGACAAAAAAAATCGCTTACTTAAAAAATATTTTGAAGACACACAGATTATATCTTCCAAAAGATTCACTCAGGAAGCTTTACCACATTAGAAGTATTCTTAAGTAAAATTAATAGCTCGTAAGTTCGCATTTTTTATATACTCCCAGGAAAATAGTCGCTTTTTCATGCTACTATCCGTTCCATAGTAAAACACTAAGGGGAAATAAAATTACGCACTATGCTTCCAAAGAAATTAGATCTAGAGCTAATTACTTACAGCAAAAACTCATACACTCGCGTAACCACATGCTGGCTTAATTTCCAAAAACTATTCACAAAGGGAATTGGAAATGCCAAAGCGCTCATTAGGGTGTTAGGTCCCTGCAGACGCTATTAAGTCGTTGAGACTCAGGCTAATGGCACCGCTGCTTAGGCCCAGCTTTTGTTCCCATGCTGGAGAGTGCCCCTTGTTTTTGTGATTTTGCTTTACGCACCCTCTTTTGGAAATGGTTTTCCGAAGTACTTAGATGGTCTAGTCTAGATCTGCATTTAGTTTATTTTTAGACTTTTGACCACTGATTTTTACGAATTTTTTTGACGATCTCTTGCAGAGATCGTTTCTCAACTTTTCTTCAGTTTCACCTATCCCAGTATCTGTTTATAATCAAATCATGCAACAAAAACAAAGCAAATTTTTCGAGAGTATCTACTTATTTGAAATATGCATGGAATGCCGAAACTGATCTCAAAATGTGATATGATTATTCTAACATCTGGCCAAGTCTGACCTATGTGTATTTTTAATACCCTACTGTCTGATCTAGATTTAGATTAGAATAAACATAGTTTAGTTTGTTTATAGTTAACAAAAGTAGATCGTTTTCTTTATACAATTTATTTTAAACTAACATTAGTTTAATATAATGCGGCGCGGCGTAGGTGGTGTAATCGAATAAGCTAAACAAGTAAAACAATTAAATAAATAAATATTGGAGGACATTTCACACAACGCCATCTAGTCCAAACTAAGCAAAGCTTGTACTATGGAAACTAGATGGTTGATAGAATACATATATACTTTTTTTTCGTAAATACATACTTATGATACATAGAAACACCCAGACACAGAACAAACATCCATGCTCATCACACAAATGTTTTCCCTGGGTGGCGATCGAACCCACGACCTATAGCTCAGGAAGCAGTCGTACTAACACTGAGCCATGAGGCCTGTCAAACAACAATTACAAATCATACTGGGTAATTGCACTAAACCGGAAGGAGGTCATACTCATATGCAGAATTCAAAATTTGCAACAAAAAGGCTGTCCCATATTTTGTTGGAGCACAACAAGTTAGACGGAACTACCCTCTTGGGCAAAATTTAATATGGAATGCACTTCGAATGGAATCTGAGCGTGAATCTGTTTCTTAACAAACGCTACATCGTGGTTACAAAACTACAAGTTTCTATTTTCAAATAACATTTTACCAAAATTCCGAAAGCTCATTTGACAACTCTTCTGACAATCGAATCTTTGTAATTCGAAATTTTATGTGTATAATAAAAAGAAAAACCTAATAATTGATATATCTGATAACCGAATATTAGTAAATAAGAAAGTATCCGGATATAATAAAACTGAAAGCTAACCTACTAACAACAACCAAACCTATAGAATCAGAAACTCGTGTTAAGACTGTCAAGTAAACCATCTGGAATCAGGCAGTTCTATGAAACGTATTCGGGCAAGTAAGATTCTAACAAATGTGTTTCGGATTATAGATAGGTTATGTCTATGTGTATATATACCTATATGTTAATATAGGTTACCCATCGTAGATAGTAAGTTGGCGGTCAAGCAAACACCCATCGTAGAATAGGTATAAAATCAAGTTGTATTAAAATTAAGAAAAAACGTACCCCCAAACGTGACGAGTGTGGTAGCCACAGTCATGTGTAGACTCTTGGCTGTCTCCAGCCACACGAAGAACAACCTCGGCCACAACTGGGACAGTATCTTGTACAGAACCTGGTTTAACTTCTTGCATTGCGGCAGCAGTATCAACGCTCCACACAGATTCAACACTGTGGCCGTAGCTCGAGACACGCATAGACCTAACTGAAAATATTTTTTATATTTAATTTTTGAGGATTAAATATGTATATATATAATTATATTTTTTTCGCAAGATCGATCTACGATTGACCAGCAAGTCGCCTGATATTAAGCGACGGTGTGGCCGATGATGGGGCTACTATCTAGAAGATATCTATTCAGTCTAGCCGTATATCTATAGAAAAACTTTCAAAAATAGACTTTAATAATATTCACGCTCACCCCTAAAATTCTCCGTAAATAGTTAAATTGTGGTCCATTTTTGTAATAAATAAATGTATCATAAAAAAGCTATGTCACTAATGAGATCCATGATACCTGAAACAAAAATGTGGGTAGATGACTAAAAAATACTCTTTAGAAATGGATCATCGCATTTTACACGTATATATCTTATAAATAAATAAATAAATAATAAATTTTGATTTGTATAATAGAAGAGAACTGATTTCGTTGCTCAGAAAAAATATAGGATATTCACTTAAATTTCTTTTTATTTTCTCATGAATATTAATGATATAATATTATAAGAGCAGAACAAAATAGAAACCTAAACAATTAAACCCATCAAAATCAGTTTAGGTATGTTTTATAGGAAAAGCTATCAGTTTTCTCTCTTCTGTATGCACAGGTATGTGTACCTGTGCATAGAGAAGAATCGTGTGTATTAAATCATTCAAACCTATAAAATATGTAGAAATCATCTAAGGAATAAAGTCCCTACTGCACTTTAATCAGGCTATCGACTATAAATCTTCAACGAATGAACACTAGTGATTCAGACACTAGAGTAATAAACTCACTTTACAGCATTTAAACCAACTCATAAAAATAGCTTTCGCTTACGAAACATTCGATTTATTATGTCAAGTGTTCTCTTCTCGTCATGAGAATGACTGGTCAAAACGCACTGTAGGAAATGAATCACTGGATTTCTGTTAAAAGATTATGTACACACAATGCGTTAAAAATGCAAGTTTAAGCAAAGGCGATACACATGATGTACTATGTACCACGTGCTTACCAGGGTCGGATTTACGTTAGAGCCAGTGCTAAACTGTTGGTAGCTCTCTAAACTCGGAATAGGTAAATTTATGGGCGGTGGGTAACTTTGTCATTGTACATGTGGTGACGCAACTTTCTATGCAAGATCACAGAGCTAGGCTGGAAGTCTCAACAGTTCGAATAGATAGACTATAAGTATATATAAGTATTCGAACGATAAGTTTTATACATATTAACCGACATGCGACAGTAGGGACGTCTAGTTGGATAGTATGAAGTTATTATTATTTTGTTATTAGTTATTATATTCTGATTATATATTTATATCTACTCCATGTGTCTTGTGGATTTTCAACTCTTTCGAATTTCAACCAAGTAATGAATGAATAAAACAGAAGTGGTAAGAACAATGCAATAAAAATTCCTTATTGCCTACAAAACACCAACAAAAGTAATACTTACATACAACTAGATAAGACAAACAGTGCAATAAGCCAAACACCTCATTCCAAAAACGTTAGTAATGTATCCTTATGGTCGGTAATTGATATGAATGGACTTCTTATCCTTTATTATCGAAAGACTTATCAACCTAATTTGGACGATACACAATGTCGAGACTTCTGGTACAATTTCATAATATTGGAAAACTAATTAGTTAAATATATTTAATGTGTACCTGAGACTCTTTTGTAAAGAATTCATGCTAAACAGTGAGGAAATAAAACATAGAAAGTACCAGCTGCTTCTCTTCCCGAGTATACTGTACCTATATATTAATTCACTAACTTGAGAGAAATTGGCATTTATGTAGGCGATGTAATATTGGTGTATAGTGACATAGTCAGCCTGACTATGTCACTATAAACCAATATTACATCCTACCCCCTCTAATCATCGTCAAATGTGTCGTCAAATAGCTTATTAATCTTTGATGCTCTGCCTACCCCATAAGGGAAATCAGGCGTAATTTTATGTATGTAAATAATATGCATGTAAAACGCACAGATAGAGAGAAAATAACAGTGAAACCGTACTAATGCCAGAAAGAAGCAAGAAAAGAGGTTTGCAAAGATTTCTGAAAAGTCCGGTCCTGGTACAGTCTCACTGTAGGTAGGCACTTCAGACTCTATTCAGGGGCCGTGCGTTGGTTATGTACACACAGTCTTTGACAGGCGTTGTGCCAGCCGCCATTGAACGAATGAATGGAGTCGATGACAGCACCAGCTGAGTGTGGTCCCGCATTAATTACTAGACGCCGTGTCGATGCTGTTATCGGGGAGATCTTATTTGCATCAGATGACAAGCTCCGTTGCCGGTCCGATGCATTCTCAATAGTCTTATGCAGATGAATAGGTAAGGTAGCGTTTTCAACTTCCGCGGACAGAGCAAGCGACATAGACATAAAAAATCTGCTAACTTGCTACGCATTCTTTGTATACAATTTCGAAGAACAAGTGTCCTGACTCCCGGTAGTCTTTACGATGCTTTGTTATTTATAGAACGAATAAAGTGGGGGTTTATCTCTATGTTGATAATTAGGTAGAAGGTTCGGAGAAAATGAAGTTTCGCACACCAACTACTAGTACGAGCATACATGGAGTTGACGTATGCTTATTGTACATATTGTTGTGCTCATGGTGCCACCAGTAACCTTTTTTAAAATTTAATAACAACAGTATCTCATAATTGCAATTATAAAAATTAGAATAGGTAAATATAAAGATAATTCTTTATTATAAGACCAAAAAAGAAAAGCCATCTATAATAATGTTCTACTATGTAAGCACATAGTAGAACATTATTATAGACGACTTAGTCTAATTGATAAGTAAATTAAAAGGCGTAAGCTCTACTTATTAGAACAACCTGTCCCAGACAGCCTTATATTAAAAGAGGAATTGAATCTTTTCTTTCGATGTCCTCTCTCGCACAACTTTGTCGTTTCCGTCCCACTACCCGCTGTAATCAAAAGCGCGGCCTTATGCTTGAAAGTCGTGAACACAACTACTACACTCGGCGGTTCCCATCGGAAGGGTAACATTTCACGACTGAAAGATTTTCCTTTTCAGTGCGTAATCTTGTTCAGGTAATGGGGGTTGATAGCCATCAATCATGGAGCTCCTATGGGGGTTGACAAGCATGCTTAGGTGCTTACGAATCAATATTCAAAGAGGGTTTTATATAGGTCGTCGCCGGATTAAAACAGCCGAATTAAATATTAGGTTGTAGGTAAAGGTTAAATTAGAAAAAAATTAACCCAACCTGGGCTAAATTTTGATTTCGTTTTAGTTGTGTTAAAAATGTATTCTCAATCCTATCAAACATAATGCAAGCGTAGATAAGTTATGGGTTACCTACCTACTTAGAAAATCACTCTTGCAATCGGGTATTTGTTTTTTTTTTATTATTATATGAGTAGTTATTGAATATTGTATTGTCTGCGGAACTCTAACCTGTGTGTGTCAGCCTAAATAAAGATAGGAAGACTAACCTACCCCGAAGATTAAAATGTGAAGTTTAAAAAAATATTAAAAATAATAATTTTAAAATGTCTATTTATCTTTATTAAAAATAATTAAATTACAAAAAAAAAACAATATAAGTATATATTTATTGACTTGTGGAGGGAAATGGGGGAGGCCTTTGCCCAGCAGTGGAACAGTATAAAAAATATATATTGTTAAAATTGCACTTTTTCAAGAAATTTTTAATTACATAACTTTAGTTATTTATTTTGTTTATGGAAATAGGTTCAGCTGCAGATATTATTTTCGTAATTTATTTAAAAAAAAAAGAAATAATAATTACAGTTTAAAAACTGAAAAAAGCAAAATTCAAACTTACTTGGATGACTTTTTCAGTTATTTTGTTATAAAAATCAGAGTACTGAATCGATTATGATGAAATTTATATGGGACCACCTCTGAGGTCCACCACCTACCAAACAAAAAGTATCATCAAAGACAATTCATAATTGGCGAAGCAATCGCATTACAAACATACAAAAAACATACAGTCGAATTGAGAACGCCCTTCTTTTTGGAAATCGGTAAAAAAAAATTTTTTTTAGATATAGAAGATAGATCTACGATTGACCACCAACTCGCCTGATGTTAAGTGACGGTGTGGCCGAGGATGGAGCTCGTCGATCTAGAAGACGATACAAACGATAAGATGTCATGATCGCATCATCTCATTAACTTTTACAATAATGTATGAATTAGGACCGTAGGTGCTTACTGCTTACCCACTTACCTAATTTAACTACTAAACGAGCTGAAACCGAATATTTCAACCAATGACTGATAAGATGTGATAAAAATACTAAACGGAATTTTATTTCGAGCCTAATAACCATCAATCAATCTAGACACAGTTGTGCTTATCTTAAGGAGACGCTTAGGTACGCCAAAACAAACTTTCAACGCACTAGGCATAATATTACAATGCCTACTTCGCTTAACACAGACAAAACTATCACATTCGCAAAATGGATATTTTCGAACTATTGTATAAACAAAATTGTAATTCTATAACACTTCATTTTTTACTGTTTAAAAAAGGGTTAATTAAAAAGACATATGTGTATATATACATATTCAAGTATTATGTGAGCACTTATAGCTGCATTAACTACTTTACTAGAGGTATATCTTCTCTTGGTAGCTCTATTACTAAGACTTCGCGGTCTGTCTGTCTGTCCGTCCGTCCGTCAGTCCGTCTGTCACCAGGCCTGTCTCATGAACCGTGATAGTTAGATAGTTGAAATTTTCACAGATGTATTTCTGTTGCCGCTATAAAAACAAATACTAAAAAACTAAGAAATAAAATAAATATTTAAGGGCAAAAAATCACGTTATATTGTATGGGAGTCCATATAACAAACGTGATTTTTTTGTCGTTTTTATAGATAATGGTACGGAACCATTCGTGCGCGAGTCCGACTCGCACTTGGCCGGTTTTTTATTATTGATATGGCCGAAGCGTTGAAATGTGAGGTTTAGTAATTCGTCCTGATAAAGGCTTACTTCCTTATTCTTGAAAATAATTAACTCAAAAAACTCTTCCCTGAAAATTGACTCGTCAATAAAACGTGAGGAAATGACCAAATCGAGCCGAGACTAGGAAAAAGTTAAATTTATAGATTTATAGATACGAAGGATAGATTTCAAAATGTAGATACATTATTTTAACCGACTTCCAAAAAGAAGGAGGCTCTCAATTCAACTGTATGTTTGTTCAGCGATTACTCCGCCAATTATGAATTGTTTTTGACGATTCTTTTTTTTAATAGGGAATACCTAAGAGGTATGGTTTCAAATTTTATCTAAATCGGTTCAGTACTTTGGTTTTCATTACAAAATAACTGAATAAATATCATCCAAATAAACGAATTGCATATCTTGAAGTCGTTTTTTTTTTTTGTGGCTTTGATTATTATTTTAATAATATTACTTGTTTCATCACAAAAAGTATGTAGTCGTGAAGCAAGTAGTAATGAGCATACCACGCTCGTGACATTGATATTACTAAAGAATTTATTTCGGTAGAGACACGTAGAGACGGGAAGGTTGAGATCATCGTATTCTTGGAATTTTGCAACACGCCCTGCAAATCTCGGTCAGCCATGCCTGTGTCAATATAGGTAAATAATAACAACATTACGTGCTTTAAAAAAAAAACAAAAAAACGGCTAAGTAAAAATCCCTATGTAATTAGGGACACATTAGAATTCTGTGTAAAAAATATTAAAAACCGATTTTTATCAATTAAAAACACATGAAAATTAAATAAGACGTCAGTTAAGTCAAAAATTACTGTCGAGATATTTGCGTGCTTTCTATTAAATATAAAATATTAGTTACTTACCAAAAAAACACGTCCTTTAAAAAAATCAACCACACAAACAACGACTGATTTTACAGTCATTTTTAATTATGTGTTATAAACATCAGATTAAAAATTAGTTTAAATTTAAAAAACATGACGCTCAAACTTTTCGCGGTCTTTTGTAATTTGTATTTTTTAATTTATTAATTTTAGCAGAGATAATTCGATCATTCTGCCAACGCCGCTGTGCCGATTTGAATTCAGCATTCCGCGGCGCTGCGCTACTGATTACTGAACTGCAGGTCGTGTGTAGGCTTGTCGCTAACTGAACTTTACGCGGAGGCGAAGAACCGGCTTTTTGAACCGTGTGTGCCTTTGAAATATTTTACGTCATGGTTACGTTTACTCAAGGATGATATATGTTAGTAGGTACGTATATAACACTTCCATACGTTTACTGATATATAACTTTATCTTGTGCTGCATTTCTATTCTGTCAGTTATTAAGCAAGGTCAGAGCTTAGAACTCTGGCACTAGCCGCTGGCGACTCAGCCTATACGAACTTACTTATTCCTTTTCTGTTACTTATGCTATTTATTTATTTATTCGTATGTGTTTTACATCATTATCTTATTTTTACCGACTTCAAAAAGAAGAAAGAAGTTAACAATTCAGCTGTATTGTTTTTTATTTTCTTTACCGCATAACTTCGTCAGTCTTACTTACCGCATAACTGATTTCGAAAATTATTTTTTTGTTTGAAAGTATAAATGCACTTACTTTCAGATTGATCCCATAGAAATTTCATCAAATTCGGCTCAGTAGTTTGGTTTTTAAAACAAAATTGCGGATTTTGAAGTCGGGTTTTTAGTTTTTTAAATTATTATTATTACCCGCCGACTGTTCAAGAAGGAGGGTAATGCTTTTCGCGTGTATGTAACTATTTATTTATTTATTTTATTTTACTTGGGAAACAAACAGAGTTATTTTAACTTAATATTAGGGTATCTTAGCTCTATCTGTTAGAATGTTTCTTATCAGGTAAGTACGTACTTTCTGTAGCTGAAACGGTTTGATTAATTTGTATGGATGTAGTAAGATTCATTTTAACCGACTTCCAAAAAGAAGGAGGTAAGTACTCAATTGGACTGTATGTTTTTAAGACACATGGCTATTTCAGTCCTATAAGGCGTAGGAAAGCATCGAATTCTGGGGCTAAGTATTATTATGATGATACGAACGCCGCCCGTGCCCCGATCAAAGAGAACTCTACACGATTTATAGACAAATGCTTGGATTTTGGGCGTAATTAATTAATTATCTTTGAAAGACAGACAGACGGACATGGCGAAACTATAAGGATTCCCTGTTTAATACCAAACCCTAAAAACTGAAACAACCGACTTCAAAATGTACAGTTTTAAAAGTAAACTACTGAACCGATTTTGATGAAATTTCTAACCTCTGACGTATGCCCTACCCTAACCCTAGCTTCGGAAAATAAAACAAAGCAACAACATGTTTCGATGACGTTCCCACCAAAACTCAGGGAACGTCTTTGAAACATGTCGTTGCTTCTATTTTCCTAACTTATGTTATTTTGAATATTAATGCGATAAAAATGGTGGTGTTTTATTCATTAAGTGTTCGATCAAGTGCGTGAATGTGGACAAATTAAATAAAGCACTGAATCGTGTCATTTAACGTTGTCAGCAAAACTCCATAGAAGTTTCTCGTGAAGTCGCCATCACTTTACCGAGATTTATAATGAGGCGTTTTCAGAAAGAAACAGGGGCTGGCCACTCAGGGCCTTACCGAAAAACGTTACTTAACTTTAACCAACGTCTTAAATTCTCTGTCTTCTTTCTGCAAGTGGTATTACGTGTCAGCGTGAAGTTGACAAAATATGTTAAGCATTGCTCAAAGTTAAGTAACGTTTTTCGGTAAGGCCGTCAGTCTATACGAACTTACGTATGAAAGAAAAAAAAAAAAAATTGAACGATAGATGGCGTCTGTCAATTAGAAATACACTTTCTTCTTCTTCTTTTCTGTATTGGACCCCGCCATTAGCGATTTGCCAGTGTCAAGTATTAGTTATAGGTTAGCCTACCTAATATTTTATTTATCTCTCTCTATATATATAAAAATCAATTGCTGTTCGTTTGTCTCGCTAAAACTCGAGAATGGCTGGGCCGATTTAGCTGATTTTGGTTTTGAAATGTTTGTCGTAGTCCAGGGAAGGTTTAAACGTTGAGAAAATATCAGGTCCACTAATTGATAGGTGATACGAAGTACATCATCACCACTCATCTGGTCATCTAGTCACTGATAATTATAGTGTGACATTACCCTGGAAATGGGTATTCTTTGTAGAGCGATTACACTTGAAATTTGACAGATATTTTTCTGCGACCACGATGCCATCTAGTACGTTATTTGGAACTATTTCTTTTTCTTCTGAAAACGCCTCATTGTGATAGCACATTAGCACAAGGCAGTATGGCCAAACGGTCTTAGCCTGCCCGTAGTAGGGCAAATAAAAAAGAATCTATGGCCTAACCTAAAAGTCGTTGGACGACTTAGATGTAAACAAAACAGAAACAAAAACGATAAACAAAAATTGTTTTACTCAATTATTACAACCATAACTTATGATCGTAGTTATAAAATATTAACCAACTTGCCTTTTTACTAAACAAATAAAGATGGAACCATCCTCGCCATGGAAACGGCCAAACGAAGTGATGCAACTGCACAAATTGAAGAAACGAAAAAAAGCATTGCAGGTGAATTTTTCAAATCTCTTAGCAAAATTAAGCACTATTTCCGTAACTAGTTTCAAGATTACGGATTATTGATATTGTACCCTAAACTCTTCTCATAACTAGAAGTATAGAAGATAGGTACAGTGATAAAAAAGAATTTACAGTGTGTTAATGTCCAAGGATTCAATTCCTAATTAGAACTTAGCAAAATGAAGTGTCCAACCTAATTTATTCACCTTTGATTAAATGAATTAGAAGATTTTCCCATAGCTGAACACATTAACCTCTTATTTATTTTTTATATTTTGCACAGGAGCGAATGAAACAACCGTTACGTTCAGCTCATGAAGAGAGTGGCGGCAGCCAAAAGACAGAAGATTTAGATTTTTCCAGACTTTTGAATGGAGACAAGAGAAAAAATCCTTTTTCTAAGTAAGACTTACTTTTATAGGCTTTCTTACGTTGGTTTCTTTATTAAAATTAGCTTGAAATATAATATTACATATAAAAAACAAATTTAGCAAAATACCCAACTGCAAAATGTAGCCTATGAAACCAATTATGTATATTATATGTAAATAGGTTTTCCCTGGTTTTGTGTGGCAAGCCTCAAGTAAGGTAATCGCCCAACTTGTCTTCAGTTGCAACACATCGGGCAACGTTAGACTTGTGGACAGTGACAGTGCAATCCTATGTGTTTAGAAAGTGCATCACCAAGATATATAATCCCAATATACTAAAAGTCCATAAAGATGTGTTTTAACCTCGAAAGTGTTGAGAACTGAAATTTGCTTTTACATCATATTCAATTAGTATAACCACTCTATAGATAAATTCTCATTGTATGTAACTCATGAGGTAAATTTTTAATTTGCCAACACCACGCATGAAAATCAATCAAACTGTTTAGGCTAGAAGAGGAGACTGTAGAAACAAACATCAAACACATTATACTATTAGAGAACTAAGTTAGCTGTAGATAATGATAATAGTATAGATAGATAATAGATTTTTATTTTATTACATATAAAAAACCATTTAATTACCTGTTTATATTATATGTTAGCACTGTAGGTAGTAACAATAATAGATTTATATATTTTCATATACAAATAGCCAAAGAAAATTTGTAACCAAAGATTTTTCACATGGAAATATTATTATTAACTTCCATTAGAAATTGTATACTACATAAGAAATTATTGTAGTACATAAGAACTCAATGTTGCACGCCCGCAATGGGTAAACTGTTGAAACCAATATTTTTTAAGAACTCTGTACACAGTTATGAGCAATAAAGTATATTTGATTTGATTTGGTACAAATGTATGTAGCATATAAAAATACTGAGTTTTATTCATTAAAGGAATTTAGAAGCAAACAAGAAACCCAGAATAGAAGATGATTCACGATTGGATGAGTCTAGCGATAAAACCTTATTTGCTTTACTCAAGTTACCAACTAAGGTGGTGGAGAAGCCTCCACAGCATGTTGATACAGAGAAGCTGTCAACCTTTTCCAACCTATTACAGAAGTTCAACGCTGAACATTCAGTAGAAACAGTGAGTATTTGTGAACTTTAATTAACCTTAACATATTTTTAATTTAATTCTTAAGGTATTACTTTAATCCAGTTTTAGTGATAGATTGAGAAGAATATTTACTAAAACAGTAATAAATTTGCTCACATTAAGATTTTGGGCAGCAACTAAGAACCTGTACTTTATATCTATTTAAAGATAAAAAAGGCAACTGGTGCACTTATGTGGCTAATAATATGCAAAATTTATCTTTTCACAAAATATGTATTAGAATAAAAAAAAGAAACATGCATATATACATCATACTCGAAAAACATTATTCCCTGTTAGGCTGTCAAGTAAAATTATTTTTAACCATGTTGTTAATATTGAACATCAACTTCTACAGTGACCTCAAAGTGAATCTTGACCTCTGACTTATATATCATTTCTGTATGACCTAGTCTCATTTAAAGCTCTCTCCACTGCTAGATAATAAAAAAAATACACTAAGAATATTGGAATCAAAATGTTTTCAAGAACCAGCAAAATAATCATGATGTTGCACATATTGTGCAACTAGAGGTAATGTTTCTGCTTATCATCAGGCAAACTAACCACTTGTTTACCTTACCACCTACAACATAAGACATTTGAATCTTCATAACTAGGTATGTTTGCTTTTAGTATAACTTTCCAAAGATTAACAGATTTGCTTGACATTTCTTATTCATCCTTCAGTATGAGAACAGCTAAAGCTGTTGTGCTTATATCCCATCCTACTGAAATTAGTATTTGTTTTGTATAAGTTTCTCCATTCTCATCCATCTGTCAAGTTTATTTAAAAAAAATATATGCTGCTTTATATCAAGAAAAAAAACTTTAGAAGAAAAAATAATAGAAGAAAATTTTTTTTTGACGAAAATCCGTCAGTTTTAGGAAATAACGGTTTCCCGCTATTAGATCTATCAAAATAACTGAAAAAAATCGTTATCTCAAAAACCAAATTCGTTATCTGAAATACCATTATTTCTTATTATGATAAGAAATAATGGTATTTCAGCTATTCAGAAAGAATTGTTATTTTGATTTATTGCAATGTTGATCTGGGTGTGCGATATATGCTCAGCTAGGCTATATATTTTTTTAACTATTATTTCAGCCTGTGAAAGAAAAGAGCTACAAACATATACCCATTGACTGGGCGCTGAAAACAAAGTTGCGGTTAATGTCGCCCAAACCATTCGCGTGGACGTCCAAGTTGAAGGCCAGCGAAGAAGCTTCAGGGATTACTGGGTAGGTACAGGCGTGCTGTGCAGCTAGTACAATCTACGAAGATGCACCTGATTTCTTTATTTATTTTTTGTTTTTCATTGTAAACAAGAATAAATAGTAAAGAATACTTTTTGGGTATGCTGTTCCTGTACAGTATTTTAATCTTTTAGAGACCTTAATTTTCACCAATAAACTGTACATTAATCACTTGTGATTTTACTTTCTAGGCTGTAAGATGTTACGAATTTTTTTCGTTTAGTTTTCTTTTTCTAATCTAGTGCAGAATAAATAGTAATATGGTCGAAGGTCGGTCATGCTGTGTCTTTAGTTCTACAGCATTTTAATTATTTAGAGACCTCAATTTTCACCATTACACAAGTACACTGTATATGAAACACTTGTGATGTTGATTTCTAGCTCTAGATCTAAGAAGTTACGAATTTATCTTCAAAATTCAAATTAGAATGCGCAAACGAGATGCACGATTTTCTACTTTAAAAGCCTCAATATTTCGTAACACTTGTCCAGGTTCGCCCGGTGTCTCGACACCACCACCTCCCGCACTCTTGACACCTCCCCGCGCGCCCTGTTCCACCAGACGTGCCTGTACTGGCAGCACCCGCACCTGCCTTGGCTGAACCTGTACCCTCGCTCCTCAGGGAAGGTCGCTGCTACCAACTTCTTGGCTGCTAACGAGGATGCCAAGCAAGCGCTGCATAAGGAGTGGACGGAAAGCTTGAGATCGTTGTTTCAGGTATGAATTAACAGATTAGTGATTAGTTAGGGATAGTTTTATTGTGATGTCAGCATACCGAGGGTGGCGAGCGATAAAGATGATGCGCGCAGTCATAGTGAAAATATGAATATAAGACAGTGCCGAGCGTTATTTCCAATTAAGTTCAGTAGAGGACATAAAGACAAATCAAGTTCTGAAACGCTTGAATTCCACTACCAACATGCTGCTAAATAGTGATATACGCTTCCTAAGTGGGTTTTTTCCAAATGGTGTTCTAGGAGTCTTTAAATTGCTAGTGAATTAGTTTTTTTCTAAGTAAGCGCGCTCCATTGGGGACCGCAACGTCGCTTAATATCAGATGAGCAGACTGTGTTAAATACAAGCATATTTACTGAATAAGAAAAAAATAACTGTCTTGCTCATAAACATAAAAAATTGGCGTATCACCATTTTAGATAAAACATTAAATATAATAATATTAAATATGGCATTTTACACAACACCATCTAGGCCAAACTAAGCAAAGCTTGTATTATGCGAAATAGATGGTTGATAGAATAGATAAATAAATAAATATGTCCTTTTTTCGTAAACACTTACTTATGATACGAACACCCAGGCATAGAAACATCCATACTCATCATACACATGTTTGTCCTAGTTAGGGATCGAACCCACGACCTGAGCTGCTAGTCCAGTCAAGTTTATCAACTTCTGTCAGATGGGAACTGCCACGCGCGCAAACGGACCAAAACACTTTAAAACACTTTCATATATAAACTAAAATGCGCTTATGGATGGTTTATGAGTAAGACGGTAAATGTTGAAATAGTTCCTTATTGTTGTAGCTGGTGCGCGCGCTGCACTGCCCCTACTTCTACGTGTGCGCGAACACGTTCACGTGCGTGTTCCGCGCGGCCGGCGTGTGCGGCGTGTCGGAGCCGTGCGCGCTCGTCGCACCCACCACGCGCGGCTTCCGGCACGCACTCAGGCAGGAGAGTACGTAGTTATGTACACCGATCCCTTCCATATGGTCATTTCACTTTTCTAATTATATTACATTAAATCAATAGTGATCGTCGACTTGACCACAGAATAAGCAATAGTTCACCACTTGATAATACATTCCCGACGCCCGGCGCGGGACCCGCCAGCCATCCTTTTTTGTTACAGTTTTTTATGCTTAACTGTAATTTCTAATTTTAAATATGTGCATGTTAGGTAAGTTAGTTATAGCCCTGCCACCATGGCGAATAAACGTCTTTAATTTTAAAATTCAATGATTTTACTATTAACCATCCTTCCGGCCCGTCGTGACTGCCCGCCGAAACTTGTCTACGTACATGACGCACGACCACATATACCTCCCGTCACGCACGTACTTGTACGTGTGCGCGCATTTGATCGTGGTTAGAAGGTTAGATGGAAAGGGGAAGATATTAGAGGGTTCAGGTGCTCCCTCACCGGGAGCATTCACGTGTAATGTAACATTATAGATTCGACTTTGAGCATTACATTACAATACTAGCTAGTATTGTAATGTACTGACGAGCATTCGCTTGTAATGTAACATTATAGATTTGATTTGACTTCACATCCTCGTTTTGTATCATTACAAGGTGCGCTCTGTAATGCTCGGTTTTCCTCCCTCACTGATGTAATGCTCGAATCTGTAACGTTACATTACACGTGAATCCTCCCGGTGAGGGAGCACCTTTAGAGGGTAATAGTTTGTCTGTAATCACGCCAGACAGTTCAGTCGCACCGATGAATGACGGAATGATGATGGATGGATGATGGATAAGCGGCCATAGTAAAACTACCGCTACTTCGGCGCCGTCATTTCTTTCTCGTTGAGATGCCGGTAACGGTCGCCATAGTCTTATGCCATAATCTACCACGCTGGCAAATTGCGACTTGGCAGAATCCACATATCTTCAAAATTGTTAACAATTTTGACATCCAGGTTTCTTCACTATGTTTCCTTTCACCGTTTATAGTAGCGCCATAATTATAAACGTGCCTTGGGCTTTACAACCAGGACCTGCGGCTCATAAGCCAAATTATTCTGCAATGAACAGCCCTTATATCGTAGTGACAGCATAATTAAAAGCGTACCTTGCGCTTTGCAACCAGGACCTGCGGATCACAAGCCAGACAATTTCCCAATATTCAAATAACTATCGTTTCCCCCGCAGACGTGGAGTTCACAATGCCCCTCCGGCCGGAGAGCAAGAGACGACTGAACGCATCGGATGAACAGCCGCGCAACTCGTCCACAGACTCCTGCTACGACACGATGGACGACGCGGACCAGCTGAAGGAGGAGGACGACGACCCGGACCGGTTCCTCTCGCAGCTCGGCCTCGAGACTGACTTCATTAAAAAGATCAACACGGCTCAGGTAACACTATAGTCTAGGGCTGTTCACTATTTATCGGAGATATTTTGGCGGGAACGCCACGTAAACTCACCATGGATGGACATGCTGTCGCTTTAGTTTATTTTCCTAAACTAAAAATCCGTACTCGGCGATATCGGTCCATGTTCTTGATGCGTACTGCACAGGAGTGGAATTCTTTGCCGCCATCTTTGTTTCTTGAGAACTACAATCTTGGAATTTTCAAGGCTAGAGTGAACGAAATCGAATCGGAAACTATATCTCTCATTTCTATCATTCCATACAGAATGACAAAGATGGAAATATAGTTTCCAATCCGATTCCGAATCCGATAAGTTGTAAATAAGCCCTTCAGTTTTTTTTTTAATTCATATGTCTGTCTGTAGGCCCGCATCGCTCACAATGCGGAGAGTAACGTAGACAGCGCGGCTGAGTCGCTGGTGTTTGTACGCGGCGCGGATGCGCAGGCGCTGTTCAACTTCCTGCTGAACAGCAAGTCCACCGTGAGTCCTACGGGACCGCTCGCGGGCGTCCCTCCCACTCTGCTCGCGCCCACCGCCTTCCACGGCGGCACGCTGCAATCGCTCAAGGTAACGTTAAGAGTCATTAATCCGACAATCGTCCGTCTCGCTCGCGCATATCTACGTTTTTGAAGATGTAAAATGATTTAATGAACTTAATCGTCGTGTGTAAAAATTAAGGGTTTTATACACATAACTTTTTTTTTCAACCTCCTACACTCATGTGGGTCTGTGATGTTAATAGATCTTTTAAAAAAAAAGTAATGTTTCAATCACATTTTTAAACGATTAGTGAAAACTTGTAAGGCTTTTTAGTTCAATTTTTTCTGTAAGTATCATGATATATGTTCTGTAGCTGTTTAGTTTTCCATAAACAAATAAATAAAAAGGAGGGGTTCTCAATTCTCAAATTTTTATATAAATTCCCCGATTACTCAAAGACACCTGGACCGATTTGAAAAAAATAATTTTAGTTCAGAAATGTCTGGAAAAATATGTCATCCAAGTAAACGAATTACGTATTTCGAAGTCGGTTTTCTAGTTTTTTTTAAACGATTACTTGTCTAATGTATGTACATATGCGAGATATGTGAACCTAATGGAAGCCGTACGTTCAGGTGCGCGAGAGCACAATCCACTCGGACAGTCACAAGTACTACTCGCTGGAGTTGCGCGGCCCCATCCTGCCGACGGCGGTGCACACGCTGTTCCAGGTGCTGAAGACGAGCTCCGCGCACTTCAGCGCCACTTTCGCGCACCACCACCCCACCCGAGCCTTCTGCTGGGCCGCAGAGAGCATTGCACGAGGTACGTGATGACACCACTCACTACAGACATACTACGTACCCAACCCACGCCGAGAGCGTTGCACGAGGTACGTGATGTCACCACTCACTACAGACACACTACTTACCCACCCTACGCTGAGAGCATTGCATGAGGTACATGCTGTCACCACTCACTACAGATGCACTACGGTGCTGCATAAAAATGAATGAATCTTGGAATTTTCAAGGCTAGACCGCTAGAGTGAATAGATATCTTCTAGATCGACGAGCTCCATCCTCGGCCACACCGTCACTTAATAACAGGCGAGTTGGTGGTCAACAATCTTCGCCACTTATTATTTTATAATGCGTTGCCTTAAACTTCAAAGTTCTCTATCCCTGACCATCACTTACGATCAGGCTAGTTAGTATTCACATAGATGGATATCTTATAATACAATATTTGTTTCAGAAATCGAAACATCAAAAGAGAACGAACAGAATCATTTCGCCAAAGCGTTCAACAAAGAGAACCTGTCAGACTGCGGCATCAGTGAGGAGTTACTGCAGCACTTCTGTTCGGCGGACCCGAGTGTCGTCAGACAGCTGGACAGTGTCAAGTATAACGCGGACGACGACTCGTATTGTTGGTGATATTATTTAATCAAATAAGTAAGTTAATAAATCATGTTGTGAAAATCAATCTTATGTTTTATTCTTTTGCCAATAAAATAATTACGAGTCTGATTTACCTGTGAGCACAGAATACTACCTCTGGAAATACGTTTAATTAAACAGATCCTTTTCCTACGACACAATACAGCACAAATCGGCTTCCACTGCCTTTAGAGCCTACATAATACTAACCTACAACAGACATGATGCATCTCGTAATACCGAGCAGCTGTTACCCTCTTGCGCGCGGTAAAGTATAATATCCGGTCGAGTTGGCAAATCGTATGTACTTGATACATTTTAAATTGCAAAATGCTACCTCATAGCAGCCAGTAGGCCAGCAAAATTTTACTCTAATAGGCCAGACGGCTTATGAGCTAGCTCGTCAAGGGCAGAATACAGCCTTTTCATTTTTATATATCGTCATCTTAGCCATAAGAAGTCCAGTGCTGGACATGGGCCGCACTCATAGATTTCCAAAAAGACCGATCGAAAGTGGCTTGCATCCAGCGTCATCCTGTGTGCATCAGAATGTCAAGTCTGCCACTTTTTTTATTCGAAAGGATTGAAATTTGAATACCCTATAAAGACCTTGATTTGATTGTCTAAAATGACAAACATGTCTAGCCTGGATTGATAACTAGCTCTCGAATTATGCTACTGGAACACTTCGGTGCTAAACTATACGATCGGGGAATCTATTTGCTTTTTGTGTAGTATTTTAGTTAAAATCATATGTAGTTTGTATGTTGTTTTGTTGTAGTTAATAAAGGCACTAACCTATTATAAAAAAATATACTTTAGTCGTAGAGTGAGCTACAATATCTATAGTAACTAACTACTACTAGAAAACAATAAAAAATTGGCCGGATGAAGTAACACATACTTTATTAGTGTTCAATATTGTTACAGAACACTAGCAACTATGACCAATAATCGCCTTGTAATTTGGGAAAATCATAGCTCTTGTTAGTTAAAAAACCGCATTTGTTCATTCGTCCTGGTTCAAATTAGAAGGTGCAGAGCTGACTCCAAAGTCCCCATTTTGTTAAATAGAGTAGTGTATACAGAGTTACTTTTGCATGTTTGTGACTATGGATATTGTAGCTCCCATTGACCTCATAGGAAAAATAAAAAACAGCATTTGGTCATTTAAAATTGTATTGATTTACTTCGTTTTTGGTAAATTATAATAAAGAAATTTCATAAGTCCATATTCACTTACACATAAAACAGATCCATACAGATCAGAATGAAATAAATAGTGTGAGAGTTCTGTAATTGTTTATATTGTTAACTAAAACAACTGCAATAATTAATCACTATAAAATATCACTTGAAACCCAAGGTGGAACAGGAATCTTGGAAAGCTTAATCTACAATATTCATCTATGTGACCATTTATCCGCTCACTAAAAAAAAACAACACAAATATTATATCTAAACACCTTAAAAGTAACTCTTGAGCTTGATATAAATAGAAGTGCGATTCTTCACTAAATCCGACTTAGTGCATGATATTCGAGGATCTCTATTACAATACAATCAAGCGAAAAGTACAGTATTGCCTAAATTATAATAAAATTTACCTGCACATTTGTGTAGTCGAATTATTCACGAATTCAATAAGTTACGAGGGCTTATGACTTCTGAAACAAACAAAACACATTCGTAAGAAAAAAAGTAATCTCATTGAGTTAGATCATCTCTGGTGCTATAAATTAATAATAATAGTTTAAATAAACTGAAAAAACCGACTTCAAATACGCAATTCGTTTACTTGGATGACACTGTTTCAGTTATTTTGTTATAAAAACCAATGTACCGATAAACCGATTTCCACCAACTCGGGCTCCAAGATACAAGCTTCGTGCTTAGTTTTGGGGCTCGCTGAACAGAATCTTTATAATATACATTTATAAATCCACTACTTTACTGTATTATCTTTTGCGCCCAAGTTAACGTGTACATAATGTATATTGACGTTCTTTTGATGAATAAATTGTCTTGTCTTGTCTTGATTTTGATAAAAAAAATATATGGGACCACCTCTATGGTATTACCATAAATAACAATTCATAATTGGCGAAGTAATCGCTGAACACCACACAAAAAAAAAAAAAACGAATTGAGGTTAAAAAGCTTCATAATATAGCTGGCCCTCAGGGTGTCCAGTAGTTAGTGATGTGAAGTAGTATCATAACTTCTTATAGTAAAGTGAATCAACCTCTGTGTTGTAGTCATAGGGTTTGATTCTAATCTATGACATTTGACATGACACCTTTGATACATTCTGTCGTAGAGAGTACTAATTTTTAACACGCTTTTATTAGCTTCACCTGTATGCATGTTTGTTTGTTTGTAACAGACTCCTTTGGACTTGATTTTGACCCACTTCAAACGGTCAGATTTCATTCAAACTTTGTAGACTTATCAAGGACCGATGACAATACAATAATTTGAAGCGTGTTTTTTTAGTTTTTTAAATTGTAATTATTATTTGATTCTGTCGGTTTTGATGTTACTTAGAAATGTTAACCTGAAATATTCTTGTTTATAAAATATATACTCATAAGAACTTCAACAATCGGTTCGTTATTTATTAAAAAGTGAGAGTGCTCACATTAGAGGATGTTGTTGAGGTGGGCTGTCCGGGCACGGAGTACTGCGGGCGGAAGTTTGAGAAGTTGGCGGCGGCGGCGGCGGCCGGCGAGAAGCCCGGCAGCGAGCCGGCCGCCGAGAAACCGCTCGGGAACTGTGCCATTTGCGCTGCAACACAATCAATCAATAACACTTTATTGACACCACAAAAGTAATAATATAACAAAATACACACATAAGATAATGGCACAAGGGGCGGCCTTATCGCTAACAGCGATCTCTCCAAGACAACCTTAGGATGTATGAAATGAGATAGTGGATAGGCGGTCGCCTTTATAATATTAGGTGTGATTATACTACAAAATTAGGTGAGTGTGAACTGTATGCGGCTAACGCTCTTGAGACTAATTTTTTTAAACAAAGTAACGATAATAATCGCGTAGAACTTCTCAGGACAGCAAACTGCGGGCGAATGGTGATGTTTGTATAGTGTACAGTAGGCAAGAGACTCGATAGCTCAGATGCTTTACCTATGTACCTTGGTATCTACTATAACGAATCGCATTATAAAATGAATACCCTCCTCATTTCACTAGAGGATTAGCAGACAGTCGGCGAATTACCACTCATTTCTCATTGAAATGCCAAAAATCCGTACTCAACGATATCGGTCCACATTCTTGATGTGCACTGCACAGGAATGGAATGGACACCTGATTCCTGAGAACTACAATCTTGGAATTTTCAAGGCTAGAACGAATAGATATCTTCTAAATCAACGAGGTCCATCCTCAGTCACACAGTCGCTTAACAGCAGGCGAGTTGGTAGTCAATCGTAGATCTCGAGTAAAAAATAATTATCTATGTCGTCCTAGACACGACACGAATTGTCAGGCGTTTCAGTCTGTAGCCCCTATCCCCAGCAGCTTAGGCCCAGCCCCGCTGCCGGCGACACCCTAGTTTTAAGCTTTTTATAATATTTATGTTCTTTTTATGTTCATATTTATATTGTAAAAAAATAAAATTAAGAATGTAAATAAATAAAAAGGATATATATGATCTAAAATCTTCATGAATAGAATAAGTGAAACTCCTGCATATCGAAATGCTTAATATGCGAGAATCAACGTGGTTGATGTGAGCAATGATAATTAAAGGTCTAGAGTAGCGCCACGCGACTGTGAGTAGTGGTAGGTACCGGCGGGCACGGGATTCCCGGCGGTGGCGGCGAGGCGCGACAGGATGCTGCGCTCCGACATCTGCAAGCGCTGCGCCACGGGCGGGATGCGCGCCAACGTCGCTGGCAGCCGAGACACGTCCGACTTCATGTCTGATAGTAGTTCTTCCAGCTGGTTCAACACCTGCAGAATGCACAATACACCAGGGTTAGACACGCCCACAAAAAACTTGTTAAACTGTGTAGTTGGTACTAGGTAGCCAAATGTCCCGATTGTTTGTTATTAAAAACAGCAATCGTCAAGCCAGGTCAGAACCCTTTCGGCGGTTTCATAACTCTGACACTAGGGCTGGCCACTCTGCCTATACGAACTTACTTAATAGGTAGCCAAGCTAAATGGAAAACCGCTGACTTGCGATCCAGAAGTCTGCCCGTCTGATTTTTCAATATTATATCTGTATTATAGCAGGAAGTCGCTGGATGCGAGCCGCTTCCAATTGGTCTGTTTAAAATCTATGGGGGAGGCCTATGTCCAGCAGTGGAATTCCTGTGGCTGAGATGATGATGATTATTGTTTGTTGCTAATTTTAAACGGCAAGGAAACACAAAGCAATGGAAACATCACGAGGAAACTTGCATGTCTGGGAATTCTAAACCGTTTTGACAACAAGAAAAATCTGCTAACTAATTCAATCAATTCAACTCAATTGGCCAAGTTTATAGACTATAGCATTATCATTAGCATTGCCCCTACTCACAATGAAAAGATGGCCAATGCCCAGCAGTGGGTCAGTTAAAGAAATATATACAAATAGGATTGATCTCTTTTTTTAATCATTAATAAGCTTGAGCTTAACCGTCAACTCGTCAGATGTTATAGAAGAAACCGATACACTCGCGACTTGAAGACACCTAGACTTATCACTTTAGAAAGGCCCATTCATGGTTAGACATAATGAGATTAGTAAGAGTTTTGTCATCATATTGTAATATATCGAGGCAATTACATCTCTATTTTAAAAGGAAGCCCAATAACACACCGTCGTTTCCATGGACGACTAAGTGCAGCCACGGCCCAAGTAAAAACGGTAAGATGGACCTATGGTAACACCTCAAAGTTTTTATAGGTAGGGGCTCCCATATAACGTATTTCCCCTATACAGAAATGAGTAACCTTGTGCAAGACCGCGTTAGCCGGCTTGTTCCCGGCGAGCGACTCCTTGCTGAGGTGCTGGTGCGACTCTGCGAGACACTCCACCTCGGCGAAGCGCGCGTTCAGAGACATCGCGGGGTGGTTCGGATCCTGCGTGAGGTTGAGGTACGCCGCGCGCCGCAGTTGCTCTTCGATCACTAGCGCTTGCTCGAGCAGCTGCAGAAATAAATACCGGAGTGTCAACTTATTTCAGTGTTATTTATAATGGTAGCCTCCTCTTAAATATTGAATTTGAACCAATTAGAAAATACCTACTTTAATAACAGTTTCTGTATTCTAAAATTTCAGATTATTGGTATGGTATTATTAATAAAAAAAAACTATTTTTTCCATCCTTTTATTCAGTTTTTTTTTTAAATATCTTACGAATTATCCATACAGACAATCAGGTCTGTTTTCCCTAACAGGCAGAGCATCGAAGACCAATAAGGTCGTATGACACCAATTTAACCGTGATTAGAGAGTTAAATGGAGGGGAGAGGGTATTAGACGGAATAAAAGAGTAGAATTTAATGTTGGCTTGCAGTGATAGGGGGTCAGTCCATCGCTTATATAAATCCCGATTTCCCTCAAGTTCCTGACTTTTGCAATAAGCCCGGTATGAGAAGCAGCTGGCACATTATATATTTTTCTTTTTCTCCCAGTCCAGCATGGAAGTGTTTAGCGAGTTATGCTATTGTTATATCAGCGAATTATGTCAGGGATTAAATTATGGATTAACGAGTAACACAAACAAAAACAGGTTACATAACATAGTATACAAACAACAATTTTCTCCAGCTCAATCGAATAATGCGCGACGAACTGGCGATTAACACACACTCTTAAAATTATTATAAATATCACCATCCAATCAACACAATACATACACATACCTTGAAACGTCTGGCCAGGAACTTATTCTTGATCTCCAAAAAGTTTCCTTTCCCGACGTCCATTTTGAAAGGTTCGTTGATGATGGCGAACCGGAGATCGTTCTGTATGTCCTGCCAGCGGCCGTACCCATGCGTCACTATACCGGCCAGCAGCCAGTAATCGTGCCGCCGGTGCCAGATCTCGTACTCTCTGCCCGGTGCTGCGGCGCGCTCCTCGTTCAGCCACAGCGTGTGGAGCTCCGTGAACCCTCCGTCGGCGATGTTGAACATGAACTTGCGACGTTCCACTTTCAGGTCTTCCTCTTCTTTCACTAAGACGACGTCGTCGTCGTCTTCGTCCTGTTGATTGATCCATTAATTAGTAGTTTGATAAGCTATTAGATTTACGAGCAATAATGTGTTAAAGGTACAAGTATTTTTTTTAAAGTAAAAGACAAGACCAACAAATAACATAAGAGATATTTCAATCTATTTGAATACTCTGCAAGAGTGTAAAAGAATGTCGTTAAACAATTAAGAGCCCAAATGAAACGGATACCAAGAAACAACCCGTAAAATCTTATTCTATCATGGGAGTGATAGTAATAAATACTATCTTTCATCTAATTTACTCACGCTTTCGTATATACTTTTTTATAGCATTTTCAAAATTACACATTCTTTTGATATTTAAATTCTACTAGAGTGTATGAACAAAATATTCGAACAAGTTAGAAAAAACACTTACCTTTTTCTCTTCCTTAGGCTTGTCAGAAGCTTCAGAATCCGCCTTATCACTCTTGGCATCGTCTTTTTTATCTACATCCTCCTTCTTGATATCCTCCTCTTTTATCTCCTTCGGCGGTTCCTTATCCTCCACCTTCTTCTCTTCAGGTTTATCAGCATCTTCTTTATCCGGTTCCTCGTCGACAGACATACGACGCTCCGGTTCTTTTGGTTCCTCGACTTCTTTTTCTTTGGACGGAGGTTCTTTATCCTCTGTCGGTTCTTCTTTAATGTCACTGGTATCCATCGGCTCTGGTCTGTCTTTAATTTCTGATTTGTCGTCTTTAGTTTCCTCTTTGTCGTCTTTGTCCGAGCCGGCAGGTGTCGGTGCTTGTCCCGCGGGGATGGGAGCCGCGGGCGCAGGGGAAGGCGCGGCAGATGTGATTGGTGTAGCGGTTGAAGGGGCGGGGCTTGGCGCGGCGCTTTCTCCAGGCGCACCTTTCACTGGCTCTACTGGCTTGCGGATCAGCTCAGGCATGCTATAATACCCGTTGATGTGTTCAAATTCCTGCACCTTCTTTCTTATTAGGCTCATTACACCGATTCGCGTCAAAACGTGTTGTCTCGAAAGTCCCTCACGTGGCACTCCGTCGGCAAATGTTTCCGCATTGTCAGCGCCAGGCTCGCAAAGATGCCGCATGAATAGAGACACGTAGGCTTTGAAGTTCCGCTCTGATTTGCCTCTGAGATCTCTGACTAGCCACTGCGAGTTGAAAGCGTCCTGCGGAGGCATGCCATAGCGCATAATCGCGTTGAGGAATGACTTTCTCTGCCTCGCGTTAAAGCCGAGGACCTCCATGTTCCCTCCGACTCTGGCAAGTAAAGGCGGTAGAGGCCTGTCGCGCTCTTCGCGGCGTTCGAGCCGTCTCTTGCTGCGGCGACTGAGCAGGTCCCCGTTGTCATTCTTTTCATCGAAGTCGTCGTCCTCTTTGTCATCTTCGCTGCCTTGAGAGAAGTCAGAATTGTAATCGGATCCGTTTTCTTGCCACGTGCTATCCTCGCGGTTCTCTGTCTGTGCGACGCTGCCGTCGTTGTAGTTGACTTGTTTGCGAACACGTTTGCCTTTTCCTAGAGTTCGAGCCTGGTCCTCTTGATGCTGTTCGTAATGATGCCTCAGTAGTTTTATCCAGTACGCCGGATCGGTATTCTCAGCTTCCTGTTTGATGATCTCAGTGTCGACCTCTTCTTCGTTGTCTCCCTCTTTTGTGGAGTAGCTGGCGACTTTAAACGAACTAAGGTATTCGTTGGCCCAAGATTCTTTCGATTCGATACCCTCCTTGGAACGGTCGAGCAACTCACCGACGGCTCGGTCGTCGTAATGAATGGCTTCTTCCTTTCCTTCCTCCTCTTTGAAAAGTTCCTCCGTACCGAATCTGAGAATGTCGTCCAATTCTTGCTTGGTAAAGTTAGCTCCTTTACCACCCATTCCGGGGCGTACGACCAAGTGGGTCAACATCATTTTCCTTTTAGCCACCTGTGTTACTCTCTCTTCAACACTGTTTCGAGTGACGAAGCGATAGATCATAACTTTGTTAGCTTGACCTATACGATGGGCACGAGAGAACGCCTGAATGTCGTTATGAGGATTCCAATCTGAATCGTAAATAATGACTGTATCGGCTGTGGCCAAGTTGATTCCGAGGCCACCAGCTCTCGTCGAAAGTAAGAATACGAACTGCTGGGCGCCGGGCGCGTTAAACCTATCAATTGCTTCCTGACGAATAGTGCCAGTGATGCCACCGTCGATTCTCTCATACTTGTAACCCTCGCCTTCCAAGAAATCTTCAAGGATGTCCAACATTTTCGTCATTTGAGAGAAGATAAGCACTCTGTGGCCTTGTTCTTTCAGCTGTTTTAACATTTTTGACATAAGAACCAATTTTCCTGATGCCTTGATCAAAGCTTGAGTGTCGTAGTTGCCGTGAGGACCGAGCGGCGCTTCTTCAGCGGCTACAGGGAACAGGTAGGGATGGTTGCAGCACTTTTTCAAATCCATCATCACATTGAGTAGAGAGACCGTTTGCCCTCCACTTTTCGGATTCAAAGCCTCATAGTTCCTCGTCAAAATGTATTTATAATATTTCTTCTGCATCGGCGACAGTTCGACACGCACGATGAACTCAGATTTGGTGGGCATGTTCTTCAGCACGTCTGCCTTGAGTCGCCGCAGCATGTGAGGTCCCAGCATCTCGTGAAGCCTTTTTACTTGTTCCTCCTTCGATACGTCGGCAAACTCGTTCTGGAAAGCGGCCAAGTCGTTAAACTTGTCCTTGTTCAAGAAGTTCAGTAAATGGAACAACTCTTCAAGATTATTCTGTAGAGGAGTTCCGGTTAAAAGCAATTTGTAGTTGATTTGATATCCGGCCAGAAGTCGGAAGAATTTGGATTGATTGCTCTTTAGCCTGTGAGCTTCATCTACCACTAGGCAGGCCCATTCAATGGAACCGAGGCATGTCGCGTCAATAGAAACTAACTCGTAAGACGTGAGCAGAACGTTGAACTTCACTTGCGACTTGATTTTCGACGGTCGACCGCCTCTATTTGCGCCATCATCGAATGTTAATTCATTTTCTCTGATCACCGCGCGAGAATCTTTGTCTCCTACATACGTGATGCAATACAAGTCAGGGGCCCAAAGTTCGAATTCTCGCTCCCAATTGATGATAGTCGACAGCGGTACGGACACTAGGAAAGGTCCCTTACAGTGGCCTTCTTTAAATAACGAGTAGAGGAATGTGACAGTTTGGATAGTTTTGCCGAGACCCATCTCGTCGGCGAGGATAGTGTCGATCCCTTGTCCCCAAGAATACCGGAGCCAGTTGAGACCTTCCAGCTGATACGGGTGAAGTTGCATGCCGGTCTCGTAAACGAACTGCGGTTGGTCTTCGTACTTCTTGTTTAAATTTGAGGTGGGGCGCTCTGGAGGAGGGTTATATTTCCTATATTTGTACTGAGCGCCGCTGCTGTCATCTTCATCGATTATCTCGCGGTTCTTGCTCTTACGACCCGGTTTCTTGCCTTTGCTCTTAGATTTGCCTTCGGAAGTCACGTACGAGCGCATATCCTGGACAAATAAATAGACAATGTAGAATGTGATGAAAGTTTGGAAAAGATGGATAAAATACAGTTTATGATGTTCAAGATACAGTAAAATCACTGTTTCTTGGCTATTTTGTATGATACAAGACAAGCATTAAACAATGGCTTACCTAGTTTATTCAACAATGTGGACAAAGATGGAAAGCATACCCAAAAATTAGGAAATGAGTCTAGAATGAGGCTGCCAGAACACATGAGGTGTTTAAATTGAAGGTGGTAGCTAGTTAACCGTGCATGAAAATCACCACGCTATAGATACACGATAAATGATGTTTTCCTTTAGCGATAGCTTAAAGTAATATTTCGGACACCAACCCACAATCATCTAGAGGCATATCACTCACCTGGTAGTACTCGACAGCCTGCTTGAGTCCGCTGATGTCCGCGTGCTCAGACTCCCAAGTGGCCTGGTCGTAGGACAAATCGCGCCACTTTACAAGGAAGTAAGTGGTGCCGTCGCGCGAAGTGCGGTGATTGATCACTCGATGGACCACTAACCACTCGGGCTTTACGCCGTATCTATATAAACGACAAAAATATTCATAACTTTCTTTCTACACGACAACATAAATAAATGCACGCCCAGGCCTAATAATTCCACTGAAAATTGCCTGAAAAAAAATTTATGCGATATTTGTTAACGTTTACACATAACTGCTTAGTAATTGAATAACAAGTTAAACTATGGTACATATCGCCAGAAAAAACCCTGTGAAAGAAGCACAAAAAAAAACGCAAAGATAACATTCAACCAGGCCATTTTGTGTTCTTACTCGTAAGTGACATGCAAAGACAACAGCATTGAGTAGCTACTTCCACTTTGTTATATTCATAAATTTCCACAAGATAATAATATGCGCAATCCTCACCTATAGAACTTCTCTTCCAGTTCCTTCTCGTCCTGATCCTGGTCCATCTTCTGGTCTTTGAGCCTCTTGGAGCGTGTGTCGCGCTCATCTAAAGGCTCCTCGAGTTTAGGAGGTTCCTCGGTGTCATATTTACGCATGTAGTAACGATACATGAGAGGGTGGAATACATCCAACTGTGGGAAAGTAAACACTCGATGTTAAGAGAGAGTGTGATTAATAATGACTAGCGTAAATATCTTAAGATGTGAACTCGCCAGCTGGTAAATCTATGCTATGTGGTCTAAAAGAAAAATAAACAAGCCTAGCATAACTAGAAGAAAACGATTCACTGCCCATTTAATGTTAATTTATTTAAAATACACAGCTTATATAAATATCGTGAATGAGCCACTTAGGATGCGTAATCGACATTACCTGCAATTCAGATATCCAGCTGCAGTGCCAATAGGAGCGTTCGTGCCATTTCACGAAGAACTCCCGGGAGCGCGGCGCCTTCGACTTGGCTGGAGCCTCCGTCCACCGCCATGTCAAAATCTTGGCCACTTTACCGTCTAGTGGTGGACACTACGGAGTAATATTAGGAGTAATTATTAGCGTTTATTTTGTTTGAAAAGGTAAGGGTTAGTATCTTCAAACATTTAAAAATTAAGTTTTAAATGAAAACTTCTTTGGTCGCGCTGAGCACTTTGTTTAATGGGTGAATTGAATGAGCCTGAGCCATCACGCTGAGCTCTTGAGATATCGAATCACTGCTTTACCGCTATTTTGTATTATTATGGTCGCCTTAATGATTCACTTTTTTCGACTGGTCTTATGCACCACAATTTTTTTTTTAATATCGAATTTGTAAAAAAATCGTGATGCTTTCGTAACTTGATAATGATGCTTACACTACACCGCGGACATTTCCATTCCCCGTCGGGCACTTCTTCGAGCGGCGGGTTGAGGCAAAACCGATGGTATGCGGACGGGCACGAATCGCAGCAGAGCAGTTCGCCGCCATCCTTGCAGATTCTGTGGGAAAAATCAACATTATGTTTGGCAGTTTGGTGTTGTGATTTCCATAATTGCTACTACTGTTTTAAGTTCATGTAAAAATTATATATATATATGATTTTGTGGTAATATGATTCACGGTTTTGTGACCCGCATCGTGAAATCCTTCTTTGATACTAAAGCTTCATAAAGAAGACTGCTGCAAAGGAGATAGCACTTTTGTGGCATATTGAGCCGCCATTTTGATTTCCACGCACGATTTGAACTGAACTACTTTCAATGTGTGCGGAAATATTGAAAAAAAAATATTGAAATGGCGGCGTGTTAATATGCCAGCCTCCATAGAAAAATGTTTGAAGGCTTTTCATTCTTCTTAGAGCAGTGATTTAGGGTGTACGCCGCGTTGTATGTCAGTCAGCCATTCAGAATGATTTTTATGAGTCTACTTCAATTTTAGTCTGGCTCTTTCTACAATGAAGTAAACAAGATAAAAGCTAAAATAATATCACACGTCGGACACTCCATACAATGGCGCGCTAATCGGTAACACATACGCACGTTCACGTCTGTATATAACACATACACATGTATGAAGTTATGGTTGTAATCTGATTGCAGCTCGCTCATGACGTCATTTGGAATTCGAACGTTTGAAGCCCACAACCCTCATCTCGACTGACAACCGCAAACCCAAACTCCGACAAAAACTCCGGCTTTTCTTGTCAGTAAAAACATTTTAAAGGTGATTACACAAAACTAATTAAAACTTGTTAAACTTGTTAGTCTAAAAGATAAATACTGGCAGTGGATAACAATGGCAAACAAGAATATAACTTATCTATTGTATGTAATAATCACCACACTCGATCGTTGTCCGCCGGTAGATACGAGTATGTTGTTCCCAGAGTAGATATAAAATAAATAAATGCGAGCGCGGGGAGCGGGTGAGGAACCCGAGATTGGTGGGACGCGGAGTGTCCGATCTGTATGTAATACTATTAATGTTTGGTTTTGCATCCCGTGTCCTGTAGAATGTGCTGTGCATGACCTGCAGAACTCCTGGTGTTCGTCGTCGTCCTCCTGGTCCTGGTTGCCCTCGGCTTCGCAGTGCGGACACGACCAGCGCCCCTCGGGCGTCTCCTCGAGCTCCGGCTCGAGGCACACCAGGTGGTAGGCGCGCGGGCACGTGTCGCACAGGATGATCTCGCCACCTTGTTGGCACACCTGGGGTAAACGTTAAGATAGTTATCACACTTCAAGATATTCTTTTAAGAGTCCGTAGTCCGACGATCATCCGTCTCGCTCGCGCATACCCAGAAGATATAAAATGACCGAATGAATTTATTAAAAAACACGTCGTTTGTAAAACTTGAAACATCAGTAATATTCGACAAAAATTTCAATTTGATCCAATTTAATTTTCATATATAAAAATCATTTGCAAAAATGTCTTTTGTGTATGAAAATTGACTAGGATCAAATTGAAATTTTTGTCGAATATTTGTGATGTTATTTTCTAGTTTTACAAACGACGGTTTTTTTTACAAGTTTATTCAGTCATTTTGTATCTTCAAAAATATGAGTAATTTGATCCAATTTAATTTTCATATATAAAAATCATTTGCAAAAATGTCTTTTATGTATGAAAATTGACTAGGATCAAATTGAAATTTTTGTCGAATATTTGTGATGTTATTTTCTAGTTTTACAAACGACGATTTTTTTACAAGTTTATTCAGTCATTTTGTATCTTCAAAAATATGAGTATGCGCAAGGAAGAGAAGGACAGAGCACCCCTTCCCTTAAACTTTAACCCCTCGACTCCTAGGTGTGTGCGTGCGCGTTTACACTTATATATACACTTCGTTAATTCTATAGTTTCTATTGAGTAGCATACTACGTATGTCTATATATTATAGTATTTTTGACACATTCACCGCTTGTATACGCATTATTGAATTTCTGTCAATATTACTTTTTGTTTCACATCTGCCAGGAATCCCGTGAAGGTCAACTATTTTTTTAAATATTCAGGTCTAGAAAAGGCGCTTACATCGCCTTTTCATCAAGGCGCTTACGTCGCCTTTTCATCAAGGCGCTTACATCGCCTTTTCATCAACACGCATCAGGGTCCGGGATTCAGTCCCAGATGGGAAAATCTTACTTCTGTACATTGTGTATGTGAACCGTTCACACAAATGTCTGTCTGTTAGTCATAATCTCACCTCACAATAATCCTGGTGTTCCTGTTCCCCTTCAGCGCCGTCGGGGAACTTGTTTGTTGTCTTCAGTTTCTTTTTCTTCTTGGTCTTGTTGCCGATTTTAGTCTTAGCTTTCTTCTTCGGTTGCTGTTGGAAAACAATTGATGATATAAATAACTCCTATTAGAGATATGTGATATTGAATTATGTACGAGAGGAGAAAGAGAGGAGAGAGAATTATTTCGGGAGGTAAAATAATATTGAGGATGAGAAGAAAGAGAGAGAAAATACAGTTAACACACTGAGAATAAACTAATGAATAACTTTGCCCAACCAAAAATCTGACAGAGAACATTTTGCTCATAAACCAAATGTTCTACCACTGAGCTGTTATTTTTAAGTGTTTTCTCGTGTGTGGCGTCGCCTACTGGTTCCAGCGGAAGACCAGCGCTGGTTATTTACAACTAGCATTATGCTGAGCTGGGGCCGGATTGTGACAAAAACATAATTTTGTGACCTATTTTGTGTGTATGATTTTTTATTTTCTGTGTGTTTTTGTTACAATAAAATTATGTCTATGGCTATGTCTATGTGAGCGGATTCTTTATGAAAATATAAATACATCATCTACATAAGTTTAAATATTATCAGAGCATATGTGATGTCTGTTCTTGGATGAAACTCCAGGAATTGTTACCTGAGCAAAGATCATCGAAAGATCTTGGTGGGTGTCAAAAATATAATCATCATTCTCATCCGGCCATTTTAGTTCACATCTTCCATGGAACTCAACTTAGCCCGATTTTTAACTTTCCGTTTCCAGTTATTACCAACTGCCTTACTTATAGGTATCATGATGCCCTATATAAGGGCGATTTACATTATATTTGCAGACACGCGGCCTACACACTACAACGTGTCTACCCCAGCAGTTCAAGATCTTCCTATCCTTATCGCACTCAGGTGGAGTCGGTGCTGTATGTATATTTTCTCCACTCGTCTCTTATCATTCACTATATCTGAATCCATTCTTATCTTACTCATATTATCATTCACACTTACTTCGGGCGTCCTCTAGTGCTTTGCCCATTCACATCTTTACGCATAATAAGGTGTGTTATCGGTTCACTTGACACTTCAGACTATTAACACGTTGCGCTGCCTGTGCCATTGAAATGATGATGTAGATGAGTATAAATAAGGTACATTTACCGGTGTAGCGTTGTCGTCAGCGGGCGGCGCGGCGCCTTCCTCAACGGCTGCGGCGGCGGCGGCGGCGGGCGCGGGCTTCGGCTCCTCTGCCTCAGCCAGCATCTGCTCGAACTCTGCGTCCGAGTCAGAGTTGACGCCGGCGCTGCCTTCCGGGTCCTCCTCCTGCAATATACGTTGCTCATACAGACATCGGTAAACACATGAACATTGTGTGGCATTTCTGGTAAAATTATAATCACTACAATACTTTCTTTACGCATTTTGGTCGTGTCGAAAGTAAAAATGAAACTTACACTTACACTGCTAGTCCGCTTGCGCTTGCTGAATTTGATTTTGAGTGTGGGTACTTTGGGCTTGCGGCCCGGCTTGCCGCGAGGCGTGGTGCTGCCCGCCGCCGCGTGCTTCGGCTTGCGGCCTCGCTTGCGCGGTGCCGACACGCCTTCGTCGCTCACCTCTTCTTCCGGATCCTCCTCTTCAGCCTCTTCTAGTGTTTCATCATTCTACAAACAAAAAACAAATATGTTTAAATATTTTCGTTGTAACATTATACATCCTACAGGCTGATTTGTATTACTATTGTAGTTAGTTCCGTTATTAAAAAGTATTTAAAAAAATTGTTCCTATTTATTATAGTAACTGGTGAGTTTTAACCATTACTTTCACTGTTGCTCTGCAAACACCACAAAAACGTGGGTAAGTGATGTCTTGATACACATCAATTCTCAGTGGAGAAAAAGAAACTGACAACAAATAAAATATAACCCTTCTTTAATGCCTACTTACTAATGTCGCTATAGAAACAAGACCTGACCTTCACGCGTTCCCGAGATACATGTCTTGACCGTCTGTCTGTCCGTCCGTCCGAATGTCAAGATCATATGAATGATATATATATAAGTATCATATGAAAGAGCTTTATTAGCACAAACTAAAACAGGTTTTTAAATATTTTTACGATGTATATTTTTTATATATTTTTTTATTTTTTGTATATTTTTCGGTTTATGAAGGAAAATATAAAATAAATATATTTTGTCCACGTAACACTTGTCCGGTTTTTTATTAACACAAAACAACTATCTAGCTCATTATTTTACCTTAGAGTCCTTATTGGAGCGTCCCGGACGGGCTGGTTTCGCGGGCCCGTAATCTGAAGCGGTAGAGGTGTTGGTGTTCTCCTCGGAGCCCATGCTCTGGGTTCCGCCGCTCTGCCCGCTCAGGTGTGGGTTCGTCTCGCAGAACAACCGCCATTTTGCTGCTACAAGCATCATTAATTTGGATACTGGGACCTGAGAAAAAATAATTATATTTTAGACTAATACAACTCTTACAAGTAGCGGAAAGACAACCACGCTTCCAATCGGTCTTTTTGGAAGTCCATAGAGATGCCTATGTCCAGCATTGGACTTCTTATGGCTGTGATGGTGATCAAATCAAACCAAATCAAATTTTTATTACATTAAGAAAGTACAATGTAATTAACAATTAAACATTAATAAACTAAGATCTAATAAAAATTAAACAAACAGAGAAAGTTGAGCAATGAGTCCCAAACTAAGCTCGCGGCTTGTATCTTGGGGCTCTCGTGCGATGATACCCGAGGCCTATTTCTGTACAACAAACAAGGTTAAGAACTATGAGTTACATGGTAAAAAAATCTACAGATGATTGGACATTTTGTATTACACATCACTTTGTAGGAGGAAAGGGAGAAGATGTATGCTACTTGTAAAAGAAGATAATCCATATCTATTCCTTATAGATGTATGTTGTAACTCTGAAAGCTACAATGCCACAGACAGGGATTGACGAATTTTGGTCTAGTTTTTTTTTTGTTTGATAGCAGATTTTGTCGATAGTGTTCTTAGCTATCTTTCATCAAAAGTATCGGGGGTTTTTGTTGAGCGTTAGAACTTATGCTTGTGATATCTCATATTAATCGAATATTGAAATATATTCCAAATACATTCCAATTGCAAAACACAGAATGGTCGATTTTCATATAGTTTCTGGGGCTATGTGAATGGAGTTCGTTATATCTTGTTCCCTCATTACCACATTTTTGAAAATATAAATTGGCTTAAGTATTCAGTAAATCCAAAATTACGATAAATCTGTACGTAAAGAATCTAGAATAGAGAATAATATTCCACATCTATTATATTTTTATCATCATCATCTTCATCATCTCGGCCAGAAGAATGGGGGTGGCCCCCCATAGATTTCCAAAAAGACTTCCCACTTCCACGTGAGCAGCTACGACGGCGTAGATCCCTGCCCTACAAAGTGAATACAAAATTCCTTTTGGGGCGCTTAGGCACATACACGACTTCCGTCGGCGGGGAGTCCAAAACCTGTTGGAAGCGGCTTGCTAGGTGTAAGCCGCTTGTATCTCTATGTAGGAGGTGCTGTATGAGAACTTCTATGCATCTTATGGCTAGTTTTCCTACGCTGCGCTTGCTGGAGCGTGGTTTTCACTATATTTTTTCTATAATACTGACAAATGTTTGAACAACCCCAATAAATTGAATAAAAACTGATTTGATTTTTTAAGAAATATGAAAATAAAGTTGGCAAAACGCAACTACCGTTTTAAAAATGTAAATTTCACGAATTTATTTTCCATATTGTTATATAAGATGGAATAATAATGCTAAGTATGCTGCAGGTGTTCAATCAATGTTTCTGGAACCAATCTCAAATTCAAACTACAAATAATAGATTCTTTTAGAATACATAATCTATAGACGCAAAGCAACATAAAATTACTGTCAGGGCGTTGATCCGAACTAATCGCAAACTGTGACGCAAATTTTAAACGCGTAGTTTAATAATAATCATAGTTTAAATAAGCGGCCAAGTGCGTGTCGTGCCATGCGCAACGTAGGGTTCCGTAGTTGCGCATTATATTTTAAGTGAACTTAAAATATTTATACTATGAACATACAACATATATGTTAACTCAACTTATGTTAGTATAAATGAAATTTGAACGAAATTTTTATTTTTAAGTTATCTATGTACATTTTTTAAGTCAACTCGTTTATACTCATTAATTTTGCTGGGAGCATTGCCCTTAATTCCGAAACATAATAACGTTTGCACTAACTTATTGGTGATAGATTAACTGACAAAGATGTCGTCGTACTTCTTCTACACGGACTCTGAAAAAAAAGTCCACTAGAAAGAATTCTCACCTTAGGATTTTCTTTAACGATCAGCGGTCGTACATGTTGCTGGAATAGTTTGTATGACGTCAAATTTTCTAGATCCGCGTCTGAATACTCGATGTCGACATCTGCTAGGCCGAATGAGGAGCACACTTCTTCTACTGTCGGCATGCCGGCTACAAACAAAACAAAAATATTACACAATTGACAGGTCTCATGGCTCAGTGATAGTACGACTGCTTTGAGCTAGGTCGTGGGTTCGATCCCCACCCAGGGCAATCATTTGTGTGATGAGCATAGATGTTTGTTCTGTGTCTGGGTGTTTCTATTGGCTCAGTGATAGTACGACTGCTTTGAGCTAGGTCGTGGGTTCGATCCCCACCCAGGGTAATCATTTGTGTGATGAGCATAGATGTTTGTTCTGTGTCTGGGTGTTTCTATGTATTATAAGTATGTATTTACAATAAAAAAAAGTATATATGTATTCTATCAGCCATCTAGTTTCCATAGTGCAAGCTTTGCTTAGTTTGGGCTAAATGGTGTTGTGTGAAATGTCCACCAATATTTATATTTATTTATTTATAATTTGTGATACTAGATTATAGTAATAGCATAAAGGGGTAATGCAGTGTTATTTGTTTTTTTTTCTTCATGACATGGCACTCGCGTGCCTTCAGACAGTGTCAAAGATTTTAATACTCATTCTTCAAAAGCTTTCAGTCTCAAAGTCAGATAATTTTCGTCAACTGAACCCTTGTCAATAAAGTCAAGTAAAATGATTGAAATCCCATATATTATAGCACGTACGTCTATGTTGGGCTTCGAATGGCGGTCACTTCATTGGTATCTTAAACAGACTCTGAAAAGGAGGAGGTTCTCAATTCGACTGTATATTTTTACGCGATTTTATATATTAATTATTATGAACTGATTTTGATAATTCTGAATTTTAATTCAGAATTATCAAAATCAGTTATTCAAAATAGATTCAGTACTTTGGTTTTAAAAACAAAATACTGGAAAAAAACATATCATCCAAGTAAACAAAGTTACGTATTTTTAAATCGGCTGTTTCAATTTTTTTAACTATAATTATACTAGATAAGCCGCAGTGTCACCCGCGCAGTGATGAAAACTGGCGATGATGATAATGATAAAATATAAATCTATGTCCTTCTCCAGGTCCTAAAGAACATCTGTACCAAAATTCATAATCATTGGTTCAGCCGTTTAACCAAGTAGAAGTAACAAACGAACTAAAAGACAGACGACAGACAGAGTTACTTTCGCTTTTACAATATTATTAAATACATTGTACTGTATTCAAATACACAATTTAGATGTCTTTATCTCTTTGAATAGTGCGCCGTTGTCCTACGTCTGCCTAAACTACAGTGTGTCTGGGCTGGGCCTCAAGGCTCCTATTTGAACTATCACACGTTCGCCAGTTTGCTTGCTGATACGATTCAGCGACAATTGTGATAAATCGCTAGTCTGTTACATAGTAATAAACTAACAATGCAAGTAATTGCAACAATTGTCGCTGAATCAAATAGCAGCCTTGAGGCCCTGGTAGCGTGCACTTACCGGAGGTCGAGTCTGAAGCGGCGGGCGTGGTAGGCGTGGATGCGTGCTTGCTGGTACGTCCCTTCCGCGACTTCTTGCCGGACGAGACGGCGCTCAGCGCGTAGTCACTGTCTCCTTCACCCTCCATCTCCACACCAAACTCTTCGTCCTGATAATTGGATTGATTAATTTGAGATACAACTAATTTTTTTTATAGAAGATCAACGGTGCAACGGAGCAACGGTGTGGCCGAGGATGGAGCTCGTCGATTTGAATTAAAATCGACAAGCGTATATGAGAACTAGCCAAGTCAGACCTTAGGTTTCAATATATTATCCTAAGTTATAAGAAGAAATGATATTTGAAGTTGTTATAAAATATTTTACGTTGCTATAAATAAATTTCAGGACTGGCCATTGAACTTGGCACCCATTTAGATCTCACTTCTTTTGTCGTTGAAGTCAACAACTAAGGTTATATATCATAATATTGAACCTGGCTCTCATTTCACATTTATGTTTTTGATGGGATTCACATTATTTGAGTGGTTAAGTAAAAGCAAGTGTGATTAGGAATTTTATGGGGGAGGCTTACAATGGACTTCTTGTGGATGAAAAAGTGAGACCTAATCAGTGTAAAGTTGGCCTATATTTTTTTGCTTAAAAAAGAAGTCTGATATGACTACATTTCTAGCACCTACAACACTAAGATTGAAATCCACATAACCCCTAAGAGTTTCAGGAGGAGAAAAGAAGAAAGCCATCGGAAAAACAATGTCGTTTTTCATCAGTAGATCTGAAAAAGTGGTATTAATATAAGTTAATGTATGATTGCATATGCAATCCACGGCTACTGTGATTCCACAATAGTAAGTATAATATCGCGCTAAAACGGAATGCGCTCGGATTAGGCATATTATTGTGCAGAATAATGTAAATAATTAAGATTAGTTTTGATTCAGTAGCTCTTCCTATGCGTATGAAGTCACGGGTAACAGCAAGCCTAACCACAAATGGCAATATTATTTTTGGTTGTCCCCATGATCTTCTATAGGTACATTATATGTAGGATTCACAATGTTATATGTAAATGACTCATACATTGAGTATCAAGTTGCATAAGAATAAGAAAAACATCCATTATGAATAGTGCTGGAAAAAGGAATAACTTATATCTGTTTTCAATAACATCATTATTCAGTGTTTTTGTAAAAAGAGGAGCTGTTTGCAAAAAAACAAATTTGCTGACAAACAATACAAGAATAGCAAGAACAGTTGTACTATCTTGCCAATTCTCAAGTTCAATGACCCATTGTACATTGGCTTTACAAATTGCAGATGGTATAAAAACTCACTCCTCTATTAACTATAATGATTTAGCGTAAATATTTAGAGTAGCCAGACGCGCCTTGATGAATCACTTTTTATGTGACCGATTGTTTCCTTTTTTGGAAATTTTGTATAAAAATAAAACAGAGATTATCAAAAATTTAAAAAGAAACTCTTTGGCTGCTCGAAAAGGCATCTTATTTTTCCTTTTTTTTAAATTAACATCTAGAATCTAGATTCTAGATAATAAAAAGATATATCTATCCACTAAATATAAAAAACCTTATGTTATTACCTAGTTATTTTAATTTCACCTTTGATTATTACTATTAATATAATTTAAAAAAATGTGTGAAAAATTACTGTTAAATTCGGATTTTCAATGGAAAAATGAGACTCAATATCTCTTAAAGCATATGGAAAATTTTCAATGACCTTGAATATTATTGGTTTATTTTATTTACCCTTGCGGTAGGTATGCTGATAATTGTGCTAATTGGCTTGCGTTAGCAATTCAATAAAGATGCAATGACATTTATTACATTATAGTATGGCCAGTAAATTTTCCTTGCTAAAAATGTTCAATTTTAGGAACTCAAATGTGACTCATCATAATTTCAGCCACAATAAGTCCACTTCTATAGTTCAATAGGCCCCTGGTGGCCCCATGGTGGGGACCTTATATTTCCAAAAAGACTGGTTGGAAGCGGCTTGCATCCAATATTATGAAATCTTCTGTACCTTGCAACTAATATGTACTTATGGAAATAAACAACTAACAGGTAAGCTACAAATATATGGTCATAAATGAATTAGTATGGAATGAAATGATTTGGAAGTTTCATTGCAAAACTTCTACTTTTAAGAGAAATAATTTATATCACTCTAGTCCATTCATTCATCCCTAAACATTATCTGATTTTTAATGATTATTTTTTTATCTGGTTGGAATCATAAAGATAAGATATTGATGACACAATAAGTGTGTCATCAGCATTGAAAGGGTTAATATTTAAAGTTTTCTACATAAACATATTGTAATCATATTTTTACCTGATTGCTCAAGGAGGGTTATGTTTTGTGGATGTATATTTGTATATTACCTGTAGAAGGGCTAAATGGCTTGCCCTTGCTTAATGATTGAAGTGTTGTTAGATTCGTTTTTACTGCCCAAATGTTATAGGCAATATTTATTGCAATAGTAATAATAGAGCTTACACAAAAAATAAAAGAGGTATTATTTTCGTAACTTTTATCAGATACACTTGCTCATTTCTTCTCGCAGTTGCATGCCTGATATTAAGGATGCATGCTTCCTCATCAATAGTTCTTTGCCACACCAACATTTCAAAACCAATGACAATGCTTTAACAATATCACTGATTTATTAGATACAAAATCTTTTTATGCCCAGAAATTAATATACAAAAAATGTTAACTGTCTGTTTGCAAAATGTTTTACACACACATAGGTATGTTTGTTTCTTCACTTACCTAAAAGTGTAGTTACACAAAGAATTTTGATTAAATTTGTTCCATTATGAAGTATATTTACTCAAGATGTATATTGAACATTATTTAGAAATACATATAAAAATACACAGAGATTGGCTAGTCTCAGATAAATAACTACTTATTACAGATAACATCTATTATTATCATGACTAAACTATTCCTTGCCTGGTATTATCATCTGATAACCTTCCCAGACTGATTCAACAATGAATAGATGTTTAGTTAAGATTTCCTCAAGATTTTTTATAAATTTTTTTATTAAAAGGAAAAAAATATGAGCTCTTCAAGGTCCGTGCTTTTCTAATATGAAACATTTTTTAACTTAGTGCAATTATGCAAGAAGATGAATAAGCATATTTAACTTTAAGCATACTAAAGTCTTAGAGATCAAATGACTATTATTCCCTCATGTTTTTGTATAAAGTAAAACTTGTAGAACTGGATTGGACTTAGGATTTTATCACATCGAGGCATTTTATTTACTCAGTTTCCCAAATAAGCAGGTTTGAAATATCATTGTCTTATTTATGGACGGTCCCACTAAGTGAAATTCAGCTTTCTTTTCCTCCCTTGCGACCTTCCTTCCTACCTAGTTGTGACCTGTCCAAACCTGATAAATTGTTCTACTTATACAGACTGTTGAACTACTAAGACTGATTGACTATTGAGCTATGATTATAGAGGTAGACATCAAAAAAATCTATGAAACCAAGTCTCAATCAATAAAAAGTAAACAGAGGTCCTATAATGGAAAAATGTCAGGACCTCATTGTAATTATCTTTATCATAATCATTAATTATCAGTAAGAGAAGTGTCTCACACATCCAGAGCCACTTAATTACTGATTTTTATTCAATAAACACTTGTATAGTTTGTAGAACAAATCTTTTTTTCTTATTTTTTTTTTTTTTGTTCAAGGAATTTAACCTTAAAATGATTTTAAGTGACTATTTGTGGTAATCACAAATATCATGGAGAGGGCATTAGCTCTCATGAGGCTGACAAGTAGAAAAGTATTTCTTGAAGCTGCATTTTTGAAATTTAAATATGAATAATATTAATTAGTCAAAGAGTTTGAAGAGAGAAAAATCCGCACAGAAAAAATTGCCTATTTAGTTCTATCTTAGGCATTAAGAAATGTAATAAGACCCAATACTATTTAAACATCACTCATCAGCACTAACCGTCTTACTTATAAACGCGTGTTAAAATCTTATTCACTGAATAATCACTTGTCACATTTGTCAGATGGGAACACATGAAAATGGAAGAAAACACTGTTTAACTAAAATGCTTAGTTATCGTTTATAAGTAAAATGGTAAGAGTTTAGTAAGAGCAAAACATTACGCTTTGTGTAGTTGAGTAGAATATTTTAATGGCTAAATTATTATTGTTAGGTTACTCACTTCTTCACTTTCATTCTTTCGTTTTTTCTTTTTCTTTCTGCCCTTTTTGTCCTCTCCTCGGGCTTTTCTTTTCTTTCCCTTTTTCTTCTTTCTGCCATCCTCAGGAGAATAGTCCTCATCTTCCTATAAGTAAACAGTGTTATCAGTTATAAACAACTCTGTATACTGTCACTGAGTTATTAAGTTATAGTGTAATATTTACTTTTGGCGGTGCTTCGTCACTCTCGCCGGAGTTCTCGTTCTGACCCTCACCTTCCTCCACGTCCTCGTCACCTGCAAGTTCGTCAAAAACTGGTCAAACCATTCAACTCACGTGGAATGTCCACTACACGCTCGGGAAAACGGTTTATCCGTCGGTTTCCCTCCCACCAGCGACCACCTCGAGCTAAGGTCACTAATCCCTTTGTTTGGCGGCGTCCATTTTGTTAAGTAGTAATGAGGGGATATCGCATGTTCTTTTCTGTCACAAACCACTCAAAAATATTTACAACCATAAAACAATAAACACACCATATTCACATTCCCTAACTGTTTGTTCAGACTCCCGGCATCAGACTTAGCCGTGGAGTGTGACTGAAACCTTGATCCCGAAACCGAAATTTTCTAAATTTTTAATTGCATACCGCAAGTAAACACATGATACCGCTATTCGCGGCTTACCTATGACATGCTAGCTAAATCGAACGCTTACCTGCGAAAGAACCGTCTACTTCATCGTCTGATGCCATTTATAACACGACACAGCCCTAGATAACTATTAAGATTTTGGTCTAGAAAAGATAAAGGACGCGCAGTTTTTGCGACAAATGGTAATTAATTCAGAAATTGATGCCGCCGTCACTACGCGGCGAACTAGCAAGATTTGTTTTCTCGCTCACTCCACACACCACTGGCACATTCACATCTCAAAAAGAGGTAAAAAGAAATTTTAATAATACCATACATATATTGAAAATTTTCTACTAATAACTACTGTTGTATGTATATGTCATACCGTAACATCTAGATAATGTTTTAGGTTGGGTGTAAATAGGCTGGGGTCTGGGGTATATACACTGTATTAACTTTTTTTTGATTGGTTACTTAATATTAAGACGAAGAGTTAACCCAGTGTGCAGTGGTTTTTAAGAGGCGAAGAAGACGAAAGACGAGGGTCTTAGGAAGGATTTTTATGTTCTTTATCTATTTTTTACCACCAACCAAGTAAATAGCTTGAAGGAAAACGATGATGTGGCTGCGCATAAACGTCGATTTTAAGATATATATTAACTCTAGTCTTTTTTTTTCTTTTTTTCAAGTTTCACTCTTGTATCATAAAATTGGATAGCAGTATGCCAATTTTCTGTTTGTCGTATAATAAAGTGTAGTGGAAGACGAGTAGGAGTAATTTACAAAATGAGAGTAAATTAATTATTCACCGTATCACGCCCGTGGTACGGCCGGGACTCTCTTTTCTCGAAGCGATTCGTCGGATTTTTAGACCCTCTAGCTTCGACCTCGATAACACTAGAGAGTTCAAATTTTCAGGATCAAGTCTGGTCCGACTAATAATAAAACTAATAAAATGTAAAAAGTTTCATAATTTTTTTATTCCTTTCTCATTAATCCCATTATAGGAGGGGTCGGCATAGTACAGCATATTTCCTTTCGCCACTTCACTCTGTTAGACATCTCCACATCCTATAGCTCGCATATCAACTTTCACACAGTTAATCCACACTTCAAAATTATTTAAATGAATTAAGACTTAATTCATTTAAACACTTCATTATACGACAAACAGAAAATTGAAATATTGCTTAGTAATATTCGAAACTACGTACTTCGAATATTACTAAGTAATATCTTTTAACAATAAGACAACAATAAATTGTTGTAAAAATTGTTAATACCAATGAATTTATATTATATTCTACTAAATAGAATTTTTCTTAGTTGTGAGGGTAACATAATAATGCCAATATACAGAAAAAATACATACATACTCGGCCTTACCGGAAAAAGTTTTTAAAAAGTTAGCCAATTGCTAGACTAATGGTTAGCGAAAATCTCACCGAAAAACGCTTCGGAAAGTTATAAATATGCCCAGCATATGCTAACTAGCTGTCAAATTTAAACAACGTCGGGAGGTTGTTTAAATCGCTAAAAGCCATTATGGCGGTTTTTTTTTTTATGTGCCAAATTGTGTTAGTACTTAACCTAGCGCAAATATTTGAACTTTTTTCTTCAAACATTTTTGAAACGAAGTCGATAAATTACGACAATTCAGTCTTTGAGGATAAGAAGAAAACTTTGGAAGATTAGAAATACTCCGTTTCAAGACCTTACCGACGACAAATTTCGTCTGAGGCATCGCTCCAGAAAATATACTATAAGCTGTAATTTATAGGAAGTCTCATCGATAATACCGGCTACCCATATATCTCTCATCTCATAACACCGGTTCAGAAACCTAACACTGAAGAAGTGGAACGTTTTAAGCAATGAACACATAAATGTTTTTGCTATAATTGATTTGGTATCTTGAAGCAAAGATTCAGAATATTAGAAGGGGTAATTATGACACATACTTGTGTGTGTCATGTGTACCCCCATGAAAGAGCTACCTACGCCACTATCAAAGGTACAATTGTCCCAAGTCGCCTGTCCTGTGCTCCATAATAGGTATAGCAATTAGGTATTCATAAAGATGAAACAGGTGTGTAGGTATCTCTTGAATATCTGATTGAACACGTTAAATTTAGAAAACTCAAAAACCCCCAAAGAAATAAAAAAACAGGCCGATTTCAATAAAACAGAGCTAAGAACATACTCGATTAAATTCTCTTAGAAACAAAAAAACTAGATTAAAATCTATCCATCTGTTTGAGAGTTGCGATGCCACATAAAAGACAGATATACACATCTTACTTAGAACACTCGGTACTCCTTTTTTTGGGTCAAGGGTTATTTGGTTATTTTGGTGTATGTGATGGCTGTGTATGTTTCCATTTTACCTACTGTAAGCTAAAAAAGGTTACTTTCCAAGTGTTGTATGCTACTTTAAAAAAATGGTACCTCACTCCAACGAGCTTGTTGCCTCACTCACAGAAAAACCTCTTTTTACAGTTGGGTATATTGGTTTTCTTTCAATTATACCTATTACTATATTTATTCTTAGGTGCAGTGCCTCTGGATTATGAAGAAGTTGGCAGTGGTACAGAATCTTCTATAATAATCGATGACTTTGATACAACAGTTACCTAGGAAATAATTTAAAATAAGTAATATTGTAAAACTGAATAACTCAAGAGTTTCTTTTATTTTCACAGATAAATTCCTGAACTGATTGTTATAAAATCTGGTACAGAGATAGTGTAGAATCTTAGAAAGGACATAGGCTATAGGTAATATATATTAACAAACTGTGGACCACAGCTGGTATCAAATGGTTATTATATGCATATACAATGTTTGCTCATTACCCTAATAGAAATCAAGCTCTGCCCTGTTACTGGAAACCCTATCTTTTACCCAACTGTCCAAGAATACAGAAAATAATAATGTAAATAAATGAAAAATAATAATGAGAAAATTTACAGGTACCATTTGTTTTTGTATTATGTACTAGAGCCTAACTGATATTTGGTGTAAGAAGTGTTGTTAGATTTACTTTTATTTCTTTGAGTTTCATAGGCTATATTCTTTATATATAAAATATCTACATGATTTAAAAAATAAAATAAAAAACTAATACTTTTTTGGTAATTGTATGACCGAACCAGCTGGCTATACATAAGTGTATAGTATTAATTAACAAATTAAGTTTGTTGATGGTGTTTACTTTAGGCACATTTTGTAAAAAGTGTCTTTAATTTAGTAATATCATTTAAATTTACTGAAACTTTTGTCAAAATCAAAATTTATTTATTTACATAATTATATTTTTAAAAAGAAATAAGTATGTGAACATGTACTTTTGTATTCTTTAATGTATGCTTTGATAACCACAATAAAACTGTTTACTAACATGAATAAGTGTAATTTTTTCATTATGAGTATTCCAAACATGCGAACAGTAAGCTTAAATTCTCCTTTCATCACCAGGACTGCAATAGTATGCTTCTTGAGTATGTTTTCACGGATATATAATAGTCTTTAAATCATTTCCATGCTTTTCTCTCATTTGTCATGTTGCATTCATGGACTGTTTTCTTGATGCATAATTGCCTCTCTATATTTTATCTACTTCATTATCATGTCATGGCATGGATTATCATGCCATAGCATGGAATGCAGCACTTTTAGTTAATATCTGTAAAAACGTAATGCATTAGAAATATTGATACTAGTTACAGCTATTTTTTTAGCATAGTTGGTGTTAGTAGATCCATTTTTATTATCTTACATCCACCTCCTAGAAAAATAACATGTTAGTATATACTAACATGTTATTTTTCAAACCCTGAACCCTGTGGCTCCTGCATTCAACTAATATTAGTTGAATGAAGCCACAGAATTCGGGAACAATTTGCAATGCCCAATGCCCTTTAAATCTCTGATATTATAAAAGCGAAAGTTCTGTCTATCGTCTGTCTGTTAGCGCTACCGGATCAATCATTATGAAATTCGGCTCAGAGATTCTTTAGGACCTGGAGAAGGACATAGGCTATATTTTATCATCATCACCGTGTTTTGTCAGCGCTCAACTTCGTCTAAACCAGCATAACAAACCTCGATATTCACACAACAAAACTTTTCCTCTTCCGTCGAATTTGAGAACGATTTTTCTTTGTTTACTTCATTTTGGAATAAAAAGCTTCAACTTATTACTTGTGATTCATATGAATACAACTCTGCCTGAAAGAATTAACCTAAACTCTGGGAAACGGGGAATTAATTATTTTCATGTTAGTTTTCGCGATATGGAATTGACAGTTATACGTCAAATGACAATGACATTTCACTGTACCTGACGTCAAATTGATAACTTTGATAAGATTTCCTTCCGATATCGTTCTTTATTCGATTATTCTAACCATAATCTCTACTGACCGAATGTATTTTGTTTCTCTGTGCGTCTTCTACGTATTATACGTCTAACCAGATGTGTATCGGTTTTTTCGGTGAAAAAAAGTTAGCCACTGCATACGAGTTTAAACATCGGTTAGCTAGGATGATGCTAAGCGATTTTCAGACAGGTTTTTTTCGGTAAGGCCCACTATATCTAATTTGTGTACAGCCTGGCTGGGTAACTATACAGAAGAAGTTTTGGCGGGAACGTCATAATAACGTGTTGTTGTTTTGTTTTATTTTCCTAAACTTGTGTTATTTTGAACATTAATGCTATAAAAATGGTGGTGTTTTATTCATTAAGTGTTCGATAAAGTGCGTGAGTGTGAGCAAGTAAAATAAAGCAGTAAAACGTGTGATTTTACGTTGTCGGCAAAACTCTATAGAAGTTTCTAGTAAAGTCACCACCACTTTATTGAAGCAGGACTCGACTTAAATTGACTTGACTGTATACGCGACTTAGATTGTGACTAGGACATTTACAACTTGTTTTATTAAAGAAACTTGAAAAAATCTTAATACTTGACACTGGCAAATGCTTAAATGCGGGTCCAATACAAAAAAGAAGAAGAACTATACAGAAAATTGTTTAATGTATGGAGTTTGGTCCAAAATTGACATTTACTTACTTCTTTTTTTTTTTTTTTCTTGATGTTGGCATCATGCTTCCACATTTGCCATTGGTCGAGTTTATAAACTTACTTCTTCTTCTGGAGCGCACCATGTTAGGTATCTCCTTAGTAGACCGAATCCCTAATAAAGAGATCCGACGTCGAACACGTGTGGTTGATGTCGGTCGAAGAATTACAGAACTCAAGTGGAGGTGGGCAGGACATATTGCAAGACGAGTAGATGGCCGGTGGACGAAGGCGGTCACAGAATGGTGGCCCAGAGGAGCGACGCCCCCGTATTCTGAACCCATTCGGTTTCGGAATCGATTCGATTTGTATATCTCCGTCTCTGTCTTTCTTTATGGAAATGACAGAGACGGACATATACAAATCGAATTGATTCCGAAACCGAATGGGTTCAGAATACGGGGGCAGTAGGCAGACCACCAGCCAGATGGAGAGACGATATCGTCAAGTCAGAGGGCAAGAGCTGGATGAGATCAGCGCAGGACCGGAAAGAATGGTGTGATAAAGAAGAGGCCTATGTCCAGCAGTGGATCGATAAGGGCTGAAATGATGATGATGATGTCTTGTAAAAGATGCACAACATGTGGCTTGAAATCTGGGAGAAAAGATGGTTCAAATCCCATTTTCCTGGCAAAATTTCCGCTCGACGAAGAAATGAAATTTTACACATAGGCTCAAGTTTTAAGAGCAAATAAAATAAAATTCATTTATTGGAATAAGAACGTTGTAAGTACAGATATATAATTATATACTAATACAAACACCATAAACTAATGCTTTAGGTTGGGTTGTTTCCTCAAAGGAGCTCCACAACATGGATTTCAATAACCACAGATGATTTCATTATGTTCGTCTTTAGTCATTTTGGGCACGTTTAAATGTAATAATAATAACATAAGAGTACGTAAAAAAGTAGCAACTGTGAATCTCCTCTTTTTTGAGTCAAGTGAAAAGTTATCGGTAATCTCTTAGAAGGCGCGTCCATTTTTAGATGGTCTAAGGGCCAAATTCCATTAGCCTGCCTATAGAGCGAATAAAAACAATCAAATTGACAATGAATAGAATTAAGTATTTTGACCCAAACTCAAAAACAACCCGACTCAAATATTTGAAATATTTTCATACATTATTTTTTCTATGGAAGATCCGACTCAGTACAGTTATAGTATTATATTATATTTTATTATTATATTATTATTTATAGTAGTTATAGTTATATTCTCTGGCTATAATTTTGTGATTATCCCAGTTCATTCTTGTTTGATTCGCTTGTTTATCTATGGTTTTTTGGTTGAAATCTTTCGTCCTTTTTATACATGTAAATGTCATTTTATATATGTAAATGTCAGTGTCATATCGTGTCAAATCGAATGGAATGGAAATACTAAAAACAAAAAATAAAATGGCGGAATATGTGTAAACTTATTCACGATCTTTGGTTTACAAACAATGTGCTTCTTGATTATTTTTTATTAAAACTTATAAATCGTATACCTATTTAGAAAGTATAAAGTAAACTCCAGTAAAATGAATGCTTTGTTAGATTATGGCACTTCAAGTGATTCGGATGATGCTTCTAACGATTCGGCGTCATCTAAAGAGTAAGTTTGTGCAACCGACTATGCCATTGTGTGTTCCATTTTTGTGAGCTGTACAAAATATTGTATCGATTGATTTTCAGGGAACTAAAGGCGAGTTCCAAACCCAAGCTTCCAAAGCCTAGTCTTGGAGAAAACTTGCAGACTTCAGTGTTCTCAAACCCATTCGTGGCAGCTGAACGTGCGAAAGCTGCTATACTCGAGAAACATGTTAAAATGGTATATGTTGACTTTCTATTCGCTCGTATAATGTTCATCACCCCCAAGATTATTGTCACTACTTATAACTTTCATTAAAACATAGTTAGGAAAGCATAGAACCTAATTGTGCATACAATCGTCAAGTACATAGGCGATGACTGTAAGGTTCCAGGTAAAGAGGAGACCCAGATGATCAACGGCAAGAAGATCTGCTGGAACTACAGAAAGGGGCGTTGCCGATTTGGACACAAATGTAGATATGCCCACGACTCTGACATTCAGAAAACACCCGAGGAATTGAATGAAGACAAAAAGGTACCATTACATATTGCCTACTACTATGGATTTAAGTTTATCAGACTAGCTGCTTTTATGAACACTTAACTAAATTATATAAGCAATAGTATTTCTTTGTTACCTTACCATAGTGACAGCTAATCTATGAAATTTGGGACAGAGATAGCTGAGAATTCATTTTATATCGAGGAATAGGCATGTCCTATTCCAGGATATAGGCTATCTACATTCATGCAAATTCAAGTATAAAAGAGTAACAAACTCACACACAAACATTCACATTTGTACTGAGATATTCTGTTGCAATTCATATAGGTATTCATCTCAAACCAATACTGCACATCATATTTTAAGCAACAGAGTTGTACACAACTGGAACCGGTTGCCTGAAGATGTCGTCACGGTAAAAACGATCAACTCTTTTAAAAATAAACTGGATCAATGGATTAAAAAGGAACAAATTATACTAAAAGACAACCAGTAAATTTCTGCACTGCAGGATATAGGCTCATCAGCTTCTGCTGCTTGCCTATCATCAAATAAATAAATAAATAATAATAATTTTTGTGTACATTTTTCAGAAATTAAACACAGTGGTCTGTGAAGGGGAGGGAACTATGACCTCAGCTGTTCCACCTCCGGTAGAAGTCTTATCAGCCACAGATGATGTGGTTTGGGAGGGTGGAGCAGACAAGAAGAAACTAAAGAGGCCTGGGTTGAGTCAAACACTGGTGCCGGGCAAGAAAGTTATCAAAATGTACAAAGAGCAAAGGTTAAGAGATTCCAATAAAAAATAGTACAAATTAAGTGCCAAACCTTGTGTTTTCTTACTGTATATAAATAAATATAAACAGATGATTATTATTATATTATTATTATTAATGACCTCATACAAGTAGCGGGAAGACGCTGAATGCAAGCCTCTTCCAATCTGTCTTGCATATCCATGGGGAAGGCCTATATCTAGCAGTGAACTTATGGCTGAGATGATGATGATGATAAATATAACCAGTCTAAGTAATAGCAAAATATCCACTTTTCTTATGCTGTAATAGGTTTGCATTTAACCGCCAACTCATCACTTAACTGGTTTTACGTAACATGGCCCATGATGGAGGGCGCTTACCCAGAATAAATGGTGTATTTCGTTAGCGCCGGCGTGCTGCTATTAATACACTTCCCTTCCTTTTCAAACCCAACCTCCTCCAATAAAAAAAAAACCCAGAAGAAAACAATTTACATGCGATTTATTCGCGAAGACCCACAACAGTCTGCATGGTGATAGTGGAATTTAAGCGTTATTTTTGGGTTTTTGAAATACCTACCATGAAACGATGACGCTTTTTAGTATTTCTAACTGTCCGATAGTAAAAACCCTTGTCCTTTTTACTATCAGATATTAGATGCAGATGCACTCACTGAAATGAATCCGATAAAAAAAAACATGACCAGACCAGTTATAATAAATATCTTGTGCATCTGGTCTGTACAAGCATTATGCAATCAGATCAAGGGTGTTCCATGCATGATCACAAGGCGTGGACCCGTTGCGTGACGGCTACCCACCTCACGCAGCGCCGCCGCCTGTACTATTGCTACTTAGCCAACTAACTTGGTGAACTTTCTGTGTTATAATTACTATTACTGGACGTTTTCATTCATACTGTCTAGCCCCAAACTGAGTTAAGTTTGTAGCACATGATAATTAACTCTTTCATAGAGTTTTTTGTACTGCACCATCTTGTACTATGGAAACCGAATAGCTGATAGAATTTATTCAAATCCAATCAATTTACTATTGATAAGTTTTTCCTTTTTAGGGTTCCGTACCTCAAATGAAAAAACGGAACCCTTACAGGATCACTAAGTCTGTCTATCCGTCCGTCCGGGTGTCAAGACCTTTATCTCGGGTACGCGTGAAGGTATCGTGTTGAAATTAAAACCATATACGCAGATCCATAGTCTCTTGCTGCAGAAAGAAAAATCAAACTTCTTTTGTAGAAAAAAGTTACAGCCGGATATGTCGAAAAAAACGCACATTTCGACACTCGCAAGGGAATCAAAACCTATGGGGGTACTTCCCGTTGACCCAGAACTATGAAATTTGGCAAGAAGCATTGTGTTAGAGTACACATATAGTAAAAAATCCGAAAACTGGAAATTTTTAATTTAATCACAAAAAATTGTGTCTTTATGCAAGGAATGAGTGAGGGTCCAAATTTTTAAGTGAATTGACCGTATCATGTGGGGTATCATATGAAAGAGGTTAATTAGCACAAGCTAAAACAGGTTTTAAAAAAATATATGATTTCCCCCTTTTATCTACTAGTTTGTACGGAACCCTCGGTGGGAGAGTCTGACTCGCTCTTGTTCGGTTTTTTTAATTAGATGGATGGTGTGGTCGATGATGGAGTTAGTTAATATAGAAGATATCTAATAAGAAGTATAAAATTCTAAGATTAGATAAGTTCCCTAGAGTTCTTCTACAGAGATGGCGGCAAAGTTTTCCAATCGTGTGCAGTACTGATCGAGAACCTGGACCGATATCGGAATACAAGTATAGTAGGTACAAGCATATTAACTAACGAGAATCTATATTAAAAGAAAAACAAAATACCATGCTGTATTTTGTTTGTAGAAAAGCGGTTTTTGCAGTCTAGCGACTTTGTTACGCTTAGTACGCAAGAGCGTGCTGTTGAGTATACTTTTTATGCGAGAAAGTATGCATAAAATCGTTGTAAAATATTATATAATTGGCGCATTCTTTAGAATAATTCTCGTAAAATTACTTATTTAGTGGGGAGTGAAAACTAATCCAACGACATCTCGCACATCAAAGTCGGTCAAGCCGTTTAGTTTGTAGGCAATCATATAGAAACGTACATATACATAAAAAATACTATTATATTTTTCAAATTATTTTGATCTCTAAACCAAACTGAACAGTTTTGATACAATTATAAGGAAAAGATAGGTACTACAAAAGGTAATGTATAGATGAAAGGTTGTCTTCTAGTTGGCTGGGTGTTAAGCCACCTTGTCTTTTAATTTTTTTGTCACTAAGCACATAATGGTATTCCAGCAGCCCCCATATTAAAAAACAAAAGGTAAGCTGCAGATTAATCCCTAGTCTGTTGATCACAAAAACTAGAGGCACTGAGCAATATATACTCACTTTAAATAACGGGTCCGTCTCAAATGGGAAAAGCGCGCCCGGGCGAAAATAATGAAGGTACTCGCATAACGGAGCGCACGCAGGGGAGGGCAATTGCACCATACAACTCCGCGGTGGCTCACTTCGCCCGCAGAAATTGACTGCAGCAGGGGCTAGCATGGAACGTAGACAAATAGTCTTTCTATTGTTTTATCCTCCTGTCAGAGGAAATAAAGTATGTATATATCTCTTTTATTTTTGTTGAAAATAAGAGATGGCATGATGAAATTGGCTCAAGATGTTTGCCGCTACGTGCACTTAACACTGACAACAACGTGGATTAAATCGGTGTATCTACCTTCCATGCTAGGCCTACTGGGCATTTAATAAGCGTTCTTCTTTCGTAACTGAACCAGTAGTTGGGGTTTACCCCAACTACTGGTTCAGTTACGAAAGGTTATGGTGTAAAAATAAAATTACAGTTTTGTTAGCATACACATGTCCTCTTTATTTCAAGAACAAATACAGGAGTTATAAGACATGTAATTTCGAGATTTACGCCCAAAAAGCTAACAGCAAATTGCACCAAAACATGCGTTAAATTATAACACACTTATAACCAGGCTAAGCCAAATTACGAGTATGTTAGTGTTCTTGGCAATAAAGTTTTTTTTGGTGCAACTGCTTTAAAGATAATTCTGTCGACATTTTGCTGCCAACAGGCATTTCGTTTAATTATTACAGCACAGCCATTCACAATGCTAACGTGGATCTTTGCCAACATACCCATAGCTTTACAGCTATTATAGCTTGGCTCTAAACGTGTACTCGTTCTATATCATAATACGATTAAACTAACGGTGGCTTAAAATACTTTCATAAAATTAAATTTTTTTATGATCTTGTCATAATAAAATTAAATAAGTACCTAGTTTCCTTCGATAAAAATAGCGTGACAATGCGAATATCGACTCTGCGCGATAATTAATGCCACATGTATCCAACGTGTATTTAATCAAAAATATATTTTTGTCAAGTGAAAGGCCACTACGGGGGACAAGGGGTTCACTACATTTTGTTTTCAAATACATCAAAATTACATAACGGTATACGTAAAAATTAGGTTTACTCTACGACGACACGACATCAAAATACATCAATTGATTTTTTTAAATCCATTCTACTAAAATTAAAAAGAAAAAAAATTACCGATCAGTAAAATTCATAATCAACGATTACATTTGATAATTAATGAATAAATTATAATAAATCTATGATCAAAATGCTGCTAGTTAAAATAGAACCTATACTAACTTAAGATAGTCTAAGCATACTGCTCCAATACTTAGTTATATTATTGCAATTTTTAAGTACTGTTAGATGCGCGTGAATACTATTCAATATATTTTCAGTGAAGGCACAAACAATATACACAACGTTGGTAAACTTCAGACTAAATAAAAAAGGCAAATGGAACGCAATGATCTCGAAACGTCCAGTATAGTAAATTGTACTGTGGCATTAAACTAGAGACAAAACGAAGTGTCGGCAGAGTTCCAACAGAATTTCTTGGAAGACATGACATGGTAAACGCCTCGGAAATCCGTTGTCGTGGAGGTCACTGGGAGAGGCCTATACCCAGCAATGGGCATGTTGACTGACAGGAAGAGAGAACTGTTACTAAACAGTCATTTCTATACCTAGTTGTAGTCTAATAACAATATATATTATCAAAAAAAAAAAATACCCTTCTTAATATATAATTATCATCTAGTTTGGATAGTATTAGATAAATACGATTTCATATACTTATCTCCTTAAGCAATTTGATGTGACTTTTGAGTTCTATGCTCCATCTGCTTTTTTCTTTAGTCTCAGTAAACTATTATTTAGCTCAAAATATATCGTTATCTATGGCATAACAGTTAGCATTTAGCAAAATGTACAATTACAGATCATTTTCACTCAAGTATCACTACAAAAATATATTTCATTTGGCAATTTATACAATCAACATGAATAAAATACATATTTATTAGCTTACGCGCGTGTCAGATGATATCATATAGCAATATACTTTAAGTAGAAGTTCATTTCACTTCGAATATTATGTCAAAAAGGTGTAAGTGTACATTGAAATGTTATAAAGTGGAATAATATAAAATTCTAAGATCTAGATTTTTTTACTCCGTCTATGTCTTTACAGCAACTTTTTGAATCTTTGGTGAGCTGAGATCCATTCTGTGGGTCTGCAAGGTGTTTATCTCATGCGTGTTTCCGTCCATGACGTTCATTTTGGCATGGCCGTTCACGAATCCGTTCATTTTGTTCGCGCGGATTTCGTTCTTGTCGGTGTGGCCATTCATTTTCATTCCATTTACTTTGTCTCCAGTATGGCCATTAATTTTGTCTCCGATATGGCCATTTATTTTGTCTCCAGCATGGCCATTGATCTTCTCAGCTCCGTACCCATTAATTTTACTTCCATGTCCATTCATTTTTCCACCATGCCCGTTCATCTCGGCATGGCCATTGATCTTTTCGTCACTGTGGCCATTCCTGAGCTTATGTCCTGATAAAATCAAAATAAAATAGTGTTTTTAACTCCGAACACTACATTGTAAGACACTGGCGCGATTGTGTTAGTCACAGTTTTAAGCTATTGATGTTCGTTACACTAATCTAAATCTCTTGCGTGTTATTCCGTACTAGTCGAACCATCATCGGTTGATAACATATCAGAATATCTATGTCCCAGAATGATTCGTTTCGTATCTGAAAATTATGTGGACTATTTTAATATGTAGGAGCCGAGATAGACTACTCACAATTGACAACATTTCAAACGTTTAACATTATTTATTACATGTTCTAAGAGAGTTGAAGCAAAATAAGCAATGTTTTATTTATTTCTCTAGATGTATTAATTTCCGTATAAAATGATTATTTTGAAATTCGGCTCATTCAAACTAAATTTACCTTCATCATTTTGGTACAATGAGATACAATGTATGTATAAAAAACAATATTCAGTGTCACTTTGACATTGACATTTATTTATTATTGCCTGATCTGGTGCCATTTACTGAAGCTGTTATTTTATGCTTCTGCACACAATTAAGTAATGATCACGTAAGTATCCAAAGCGTGCAGTTCTTATTTTTATCTCCGAAAATAATCAATTTTTTCCAGTCGTAATATAGAACAATACAGTACTTTTTTGAAATGTTGTCAATTAGCACACACTCCACACGGTGCAAGACATCCAAGTGAGAGTAAAAAATGAAAAACTAAACTAGACATAACCATTCTGATTATTCAAATGATAACAATAAAATCTACCACATCTAAAAGGAATCTAAGCTATGCTATACACAATAACGCCAGTGTCGTCACGAGATTACATGCACAGATAAAATGATATCGAGAGGAGATTCTAAAAAAACTACGTTCACATCAAATATCACATTTGTTTGCAATAAATATGTGTACATGTAGAGATTTTGAATTCTCACAAATATAAAAAATATGTTTAATTATTTCTATCTTGATAAACTTCCAGACAACTTTTCCTTCCATAAGGTTTAAATTAATAATATTTAAAAATAATAGCCAATCCGGTTGCACTGTTCATGCACAAGTCTAATCAACGAATAAAATTAAATTTTTATTTGTTAAAAATAAAAAATATATCCCCTTTGCCTTTTGGAAGAGTTTTAGAAAAAAAAACACAATAATACTATTCCCTGACATAGTCGTTTCCAAAAAAAAAAATTAAAAAAAAAATCTAAAAAATTACACACACCGAGTGATATTTGCCACAAACATAGACTGTGAGCATGAGTACAAATTATTTAAAGTACTCATAGTAGATGCCTGAGAGAGCAAAGCAGTCGTCTCCTTACCGTTCCCGTCAATTCCGCTGTAGTACCTTTTTGAGGTCTTCCAGTCTTCTTTCAGGGAGAGATTGTACATGGAGAATGTGGGGTCTCCGGTCACTTCCCGCTCGATGGTTAGGAACTTGGGCAATGATGCCAGTAACGTGTCTTGGTCGTACGCCGCACTGTACGTCTCGAGCAGGACTAGGCCTCGGCATCTGGAATATCAATTAAAACTATGATTAGTAAAATACATTGAAAAAACAGTCACAAGTGCTCCTATACTTCTTCTTACAGAATCATTTAGAAAAGTCAGTCGGTTACAAAGTTTATAAAGATATAAATGGGATTTAAGGATATTAATTTTGATTTTTGATAAATATACTTCTCGGCCGATAATTTTTTCATGTATATAAAAAAAAACTACAAATTCACATCACCAGTGCAGAGTAGTACCTGCATAAATAGCCCAGAGCTGTTTTTTACGAAGGGAACAGGGAGGCCAGGGAGATAGAGCCCAAGGCAGTTCCAGAGTCACTGCGGCCATTCCAGCAGACCTAGCATGGAAGGTAGATAAAACGTTTTTGCCCACGTTGTTATGTCAGTACATACTTTATTTCCTCTGAAGGGTGGATAAAACGGGGGAAAGACTATTTTGACCATGTTCTATGCTAGCCACGCAGGCAGCTCCAGAGTCATTGCAAATCTATTGCGGCATTCCCTTATATATAAACTTACCTGGGATGCGTCGGCTGCCTGTACATATCCAGCTGGTAGTACTGGTTGTTGTAAATAAAGCAACGCCGCTTCTTGAATATCGTGAAATGGGCGTCGTCCCTCTGCGGCAGAAGATTCAAATAATCGCGATGCGACAGCTGAGTGCGGACTTCCACCGACTGCCCATTCGGATGGAACTTTCTCAACGTATGTATGTACGACCAGTGGTTCTTCTGGCCGCGTTTCCTCAGCCTGACTTGCGCTTTACGCAGATCGCTCTGCAAGTAGTTATGCACGACGTCGAAGTCCTGGAAGGGGGGGAACTCCGTGTCCGACGGGAGGGGTGTTTTGATGAGGAATTTGCGTTTTTTCGAGTTGACGTTGAGCCGGTCGCCGGTGTCGATGCCGATCTTCTGGCAGACGCACGCGATCAGTCGGTTCATCTTCTTGTCGAAGTCTGTCGAGTTGTCGATCACATCGAAGTACGGGTGGCCGATCCAGGCGGCGGCCGCATTGTAGTCCAGCTCACGGGCCAGCTCCACACCTTCCGATCGGCACGCGTGGTCCTGGAAGGAAGGGGATTCATATCGTTAATACTATTCTACGAATTTACAAAACAAAGTAGACTTAGGCCTAACTAATTTTCAATACAACTGTCTTAAAAGGTAGGTTAACTTTTCCGGGTGTATGCAATGTGATTTTATTTATAGATGTTATACTCATTGACTATGAAGTGTAATAATGGCAAATCTCAGTTCTCAGCACTTTCAATGATAAGACCACATCTTTAAGGCCTTTTAGTATCTTTGCCTTATATCTATTGGTGTTGCGCTTTCTTAACACATACCCGTAGAGATGCAACGTCGCGTCGAGTTGCCCGACGTGTGGCGACTGAAGATGAGTCGGACGATTACCTTACTTAAGGCTCGCCATACAGAGCCGGAGAAAACCTATCTACATATAATACATCAATGTATGTACGCAACCTAATCAAACGGCTTGATTTATATCGATGTGCGAGCAACATTTTGCAGTCAGATGTTTTTTGGATTAATATTCCAATATTATATTTACTCAAATTCAATATCACCAGTAGATCTGCAAGCAGCAGGCCTCTAGCATTGTAGCAGGCACATAAAGAATATATTAAGTTCAACATTTTTAATAGGTAGTGCAAAGTATGCTAGCTTAGATGGCGCGCTGAATTTGGATGTATATTAACACAAATCAAATTCCTTCACGCACTTGTATCTATTAATAACTTTTGTCTTGCCTAATTTAGTGCCCGATATTTTACTAGTTAAAGTATTATCAGAACCGGATTTGTCATTACTAAAATCAGTAAGTCATATTTTAAATGTGCGAACTTTGTGAACCTATACAAACGCAAGTAAACAAAACAATAATAATTATTATGTAAGTTTGCGTTCGAATACTTAAAATAGAAATGCCATTTCATTCAAACCAGCATAACAATTTCGATAACAAAGCAACAACAACCGACAGATAAAAGTAAGCCTTTTTGACGAATACCAATCTCGAACGGCGTCAGTATCACGTGATAGAAATACATCAAGATAAGCGATTGTTTTTCACGTTATTCTCACGTGGCGACATTGAAATGTCACGAAAAATGAATTATTTCGAGTTTCCTACGCAAATTCGTGATGCATGTCAGTGTACCATTGCAAGTCATTGTGATGATGTATCTGTATTTTACGCCAATGTAACGAGAATTGAGAAATAACTTTCGTAGAAAGTATAAGTTCGTGTAGACTGAATGACGAATTGAGAACCTCCTCCTTTATGAAGTCGGTTGAAAAAAGACTAAATGAGACTAAATAGGTAGGATTAAAGCACCCTAGTATTTATCTGACATTAAATTTAATTTATAGATAAAGTGTCAATAAACTTGGCACCGTTTTATCGCGATTTTTAAATGTAGGCCAGTTTGTCTGTTGCCACAGAACTAAATGGAACAAGCTAACCCCAACAAAAACTTGCACATTGAACCGAATTATTTAAACAAACAAGCTTATAGGTAGAAAAACTAAAAAGAAAACTTATGTATTCTCATTCAATTGTTTTTAATAACGATCGTATTTAATATATCAGCTTTTTTGTGTAATTATGTTTATGCGCCCTGTGGTGATAATTAATAAACAATTTTAAAGTAATTATTAGAAAAGAAACGGTCATTTAAACAATATATACGACGACTCTGTACATATTTTCTCACGAAAAACGTACACTCAACATCATATCAAGCAGTACGAAAATAGCTCTTACACAGTCGGGTATATATATTAATACTATATATTAATACAGGTTTATATATTTTAATACTTATTTATGCAAGATAGATCTACGATTGACCATCAACTCGCCTTAGAAGTTTTATAAAATAGTATACATATAGAAGTTCTAACAGTTGTGTAGTACCTATTTTAAAACATATACGTACATTAGATGCATGTGATAGAAACTGTATGAATAATGGCTATGTATACATGTGATTGAAAACGTGATGTTGAACTACTGTACTTTATGAAGTTTCATTGTAATACGGTACTTATTTATTCAATTACGTTGTATTAATCTCATTATCTCATATCAAGTGTCTAACAACTATTGTTCTGAATTTTATCATTTACTAAAGCTTAAGCTCGCGGTTTTTCTCTGGATCGAGTGATATTTTCTAAGAGGGACCTACATGCCATAAAGAAGACATTGCAATTTGCAATTGAAATTAATGCATCTATGACCAGTGTTTAGTTATGTGCCATCAGTCACTGAGGAAGCGCCTCAGACCTTTAAGATATTTGGGGATACCCGGGTTATAGTTTTCAGAAAACAAAGACGGCGATAAAGCCCAAAACAGACGTAGCTATGGTATATAGCACAATGAATTACAAATATTTTATTGATATTTCATTATTTGAATAATTATATAATTATAGATGCACTCAAAAAAGTATTGGTACTATATCGTTTTACCAATATATGAAGCCGTATTATATGAAGCTACAATTTACAGCGCTATTTATCATAGGTACGTGTGCGTTGAGTTTTAGGCATTCCATTTTCGAATGGTTCGCATTAGCGGTTGAACGGTTTTCGATTATTGATAGGATTAAAAACTTCAGTGACTTCATTTTTTAGTTTTACCAATCATCAGGGCCGGATTTAGGCAAGGGCACACCGCACAATAGAGATTAAAAAAACACATTTTTACGAGTTTCGACGATCGGCAAAACCCCTCCCGCTGGTTTGAAATTTTTATTCGGAAAATAATTAGCAATGTTTATTAAATTAAAACACGTCTGGTTTCAGCCTAATTTTAGTTTATTTTCAGCGACAATTTTCAGCCCGCATTTCATTGAAATGTTCTTGCAAAACGCAATAGGAATGGTAATGTCGACTTATTTACATAGAATGCGCGTGTCGTGAACTACTTTTTGCGCTGAAAGTATGGAATTTTCGATAATAATCTAGAAAGTCTTACTCAGGCAATCGAGGTTTTGTAAGCGAAGCCTTGATTATATTTTAAACTTGAATGCCTAATCGTTAAAACCTTGGTTGGCTTGGTTTTTTAACATGAACGCTAAAAGCTATAAGTTTGTCGAGAACGTGGATGAAGCGTGTCGCCGCCTTATTTTATTTGCCCTAATTTATATTTTTTTTCAATTTTTGCTGTTAATATGCGAAATGGTGCCGTTTTATTTTATTTATACATATTTGATTATACGGACGAGTGTGGCCAAGTGTTTAAATATTGTAATGAAACGTGTATTTTCACGTTGTTGATAAAGCCATAAAAGCTTTCAGTAGTCACTCGCCTTACTAGGCATACTTACTACGCTCACTTGACATAGGTAAGCGAGTCCAATACAGACAATGGAGAAGACGAAGAATATCTCAGAAATTAATTAACCCGCAACGTCGCCTAACATCAGGTGAATTAGCGGTCTAGCACAAACCTATTACAGCATAAAAAAAATATAATTTTTTTTTCTTTATTTATTCAATATCCCTATTCATGAGCATAAGGTAGCTGATCACTATATCGTCTTAGAAATAAATAACTACTAAGGATTAGAGTGCGTCCAAATGTGACTCAAGCGTTGGACGTTTAGAGTTGACCAGCGTCAACGCTTTGCACACACAGCGTTCTCATCATACGCCTATTGAACGCAATGCTTGCGTTGCGTTTGGACATACCGCACGCGATAATCACTAGTACAATAATGGCCACATTTTGACAGTATGTCTCACCATGCCAGAAACTCCATACAACGGCGCACTAGCCACACACACACACAAGTTGACATCTGTTTATAAAACGCACACACGCATGATGTTAGGGTCGTCATCTGACAGTCGCTCGCTTGTGTGCTTGAAGCACACAGCGGCTGCCTCGACCGACAAATGAATGCGCCGTGTAGGCAAAGTAGCTGAGCGAGCGCGGGTAGCTGGTGAGAAACCCGAGATTGGCGGGAGTCTGAGTGTCCGTTCTGTATGTAATAATAAAATTAATATCTTCAGTGGTTTAACATTGGGAGCAATTTTCAAGGCACCACTAAACTAATTACGATTCTTTAAATAACGTAATTAAAAAAACTTCAAAACTGTATGAGAATATTTTTTTATTTAATAATTTTAATTAGATTAATGCCTTGAAAATTGCCCCAAATGTCTTACACTAGTCTACGGTAGATAAAGCTGAACCAGTAGTTTCCTCACCTCAGTGGAGTAGAAGTCCTCGGCACCGTTGGCGGCGGACACCATGTGCACGATATGGTTATATCTGTTGTCCCGCAGCTCCACGCTGTTCAGGTTGTTGGACGTCATCATCGACTCCCATTGCTCCTTCGATATAACTGGAACGGAACGAGGGCGACGGTCAGTGGACGGTGGCCAACACGCTTTGTTTCGTGTTGTGTGTGCTTGTAAATAGACGACGCGTTGGAATATAACTATTCCAATTCCGTGTTCTATTATAAGATACAGTGAAACAGTCCTAGGTCCGTTGAGATCACAATCAAATCAGTTACTCATAATCTTAAATCTAACTTATATATCTAGTGTGTATCCGCTTCGAGGTCTCCAAGCTGGTACTCTTGCCTACTACGAAGTCTTCAAGCTGGTACTCTTGACGACTTCGATGTCTTCAAGCTGGTACTCTTGTCGACACGTGTTTATATCTAGTGCGACACCTCACACTAGATATATAAGTTAGATTTAAGTTTTTGAATATGAATTTCCGCAAAGTAACGCCTGATTCAATAAATTATCAGTTACTCATAATTGTCTCTCAGTCTCATTTGTGAAATGTTCTAATTTCAAAATTTTATAAATTTAAAAGCATATCACTTATCATCTTAATCGATAATGAGACCATAGTTTTTTTTTTAAATATTAAATTTCAGTTAGTGACTGTGCCCGCGGAATCGAAAAAAATACGACCGATTTGAGAACCTCCGCAATTCTTTAAAGTGTTTTTTTTTTCGATTAGTGCGATGGACTAAGGAGCGAAAAAGAGGAATACACAATGCGATCTCTTTCCCTCTCGTTACATCAGATTGTTAGAACATATAATATTCTAGCATGTTATTACTTTAACATCCCGTATAAGTCCTATCTTTCTATTTACTAGAGCGATTAATATAAAACTGTTTTGAAAGGAAACAAAGTCCGGTTATTATTGTCAAACGTAGAGACTGACGAGTCAGGAAGTGGTTTATTCCACCGTCACGTGCAAGGAAAACGCGAAAGAAGCCATTCGCGTTCCGACCACCTTCTGTACCCATATATATATATATATATATATATATACAAGTTGTTAATATGACTACTGAATTCCACCGTTCGTTTCCACAATAGAACACGTAAACAAACAGGGTGTCACCGAAAAACGTTATTCAGAGAAATGCTCAACATATTTTGCCAACTTCCCGCTTACACATAATGACACTTGCGGAAAGGAGACAGAGAATTTGAGACGTTGATCAAAGTTAAGTAATGTTTTTCGGTAAGGGCGACAATAAATAACGGAGTTGGAACTCTGCACTTTGACGGTAAGGACGATACTGTAAGCTGATTCAGATCGATACTTTCGGTTACCAACCGACAACTTCAATCAATCAATAATACTTTTGACACTATAAAAGTAAAAATAAAATCAGAATGGCACAAAAGGCGGTCTTATCGATAATGACAATCTATTTCAGACATCCTGACAACAATGAGTGGGTAAAACTAGTAGAGTATTCAGATTCAAATTTCATTTATTTGCTAAAACATAATGTATAAAATAAGGTGTTACAATTAATATGTAACAAATGTCCAATTATGTTTTTCCTCAATGAGGCATGCAAATATCAGATAATAAATTTAAAATAAAGTCAAATGTGAATATAACAAATAATAATTGAACAAAGTTTAAATTTATTTGGATTAGTGAATTATTTTAATTATTTATTTAGTCCATGTATGACAGAAATGGTGTCATTATAGTCTGGCCTGTTCTATAGGAATTCCGCAGTACACGTTAACATATTCGTCAATAGAATAGTAACATCGATCAAGAAGCCATTTATGCAGGTTGAACTTGAGCCTAGAGGAGGTCATAGACTTAAATTCTTCAGGTAGTGCGTCAGGTATGGACGGTGTTATAGTGTCGGCGTCTCTGTTTAATTTTGTTGATTTTGTTTTTGTTAAATATTGAATACGTAGTACAAACAAAGATGAGTCCTCACATGCGTGCTATACCATAGTGTGTTTACTATCTGTTACTAGTGTGCTATATTCTGTAAAACCCGGTTTATCCCTGCTATTGCACTAACCAATGCTTACGTTACATCGATGTCAAGAGGTAAAACCGGTAGATGCACTATGTGGAAGATGTGAGATGAGATGAGATGATGTGAGAAGTGACGTAAAGATGACGTCTGAGTGAAAGAGTGAAATGGCGAAAAGAATATTGTGCGTACTAGTGCACTCCATTTGTGTGAATTTTATCGTTATTTTAGATTTCGTTTCTCTCTCGAGTTCGTTCCCACCGTCCAAATCGTTAGTTCCAAGACTTGCACCCTAGTTACGTAGTTCTTGTTACCTATCTTTTGCTATTATAAACAAGATAAGATTTCAATAATTGCAATCTGTTTCCATTATGGTAGGTATGTTATATTGAAAAAATTCCCGCTAGGTCTGCTATAGATAAGATAAACTAGAAAATATTTTTAAAACAAGAAATTACGATTACTCCTTGTTACAAAATTAATTTTCATATGATTTTCAAAACATGCTTTCCAATTTAGCCTGATTCTGGTACATTGTCATCTCCCGCGCCAAATAGATTTCAATATTTAGTTAACACTGTTATTAACTAAATATTGCAACAATATTAATTTACAATATTGATTTCAATATTTAGTTAACACTTTTATTTTAATTTTACTTTTATTACACATATTATTTAGTTTAATAAAAAAGTATTGTTATCATATACTTACTACAATGTATATACGTAACCCTGAACTTGATTATCTAAATTGTCATATCACTTGTCATTTAAATGAAAATCATTAATTCAAAAATTGTGTTACATGTTTGTTAATATTTTGTTCAATTTAAAATGTTTGATATTTTATTTTTATTATAACACTTATTAATTTAAATAGAGTTTATTATAGTAAATGAATTACGTAAACTATAAATAATGTCTATGATACATTAATGTAATAATAAACATACTGAGGGTAACTCTTTAATGTGATAGAAGAATTGAATATATTATAATATCGTTTACAGATGTTTTGAATTTGCTCCCTACTTATACCGGAAGACAATCCATTCCAAACATCCAGAAAGTTAGCGCACTAATATTTATTTCTTATTGAAATGCCCAAAATTCCTACACAACAGTTTCGGCACTTTCTTGATTCGTACAACACGGGAGTGGACTCCCTGCAACTTTTAGATCGACGTGCTCCATCCACGGCCACCCCGTCGCTTGCTATCAGGCGAGTCGGTAGTCAAACGTAAATCTGTTTTAGTTTAAAAAACTGAAAAAACCCGATTTCAAAATACGCAATTCATTTCATTCGATGATATAATATTTTTCCAGTTACTTTGATTGAAAACCAAAGTACTGAACCTATTTTGATAAATTTTATATGGGACCACCTCTAAAGTATGACCTACCAAACAAAAAAATCATAAAAATCAATTCATAATTGGCGAAGTAATCGCTGAACAAACATACAAAAACAAAAATACATATAGGCGTGAGTATGTTATTATAGTTTCAATTTAAAAACGTACGTAATAAAACAAAGGTGTTTAAAATGTGTTACAATATCTGGTTACAATAATGAACATCATTTAACATAATTACCATGTATCATCAATGAGTCACAGTGCAGCAGCTGTCTCCATTTCTGGTCTGACTGACTAATGTACAAGACTGCACGGTCGACGTTTAAAACCACGAATTTTTCGAAAAGGTCTCGACCTCCAATTGGCTCTATTTTTGTCGAGGAAAAAAGGCGGCGTCTGTCTGTCTCGTCGATTCTGACATTTATGAGTATAGAGCAGACTGATATAAATGCAAGGTTCAGTGTTATCAAGAAAATATGCAGAAAAAATAATATTTTCTCGGCAAATTAAAGTTAAAAGGAATTTTACCAATGTCAATATGTAAATATAACAAAATTGAGCATATATATAACTACCCAAAAGAGGAATTACTGGGGCCCAATTCAGTTCAAAAAATTCAAGACCACTCCATAGCCGAACCATATGTGGAGCGTTTCCCATCGCCCGCCATAGTTTTTTTGATTCAGTCACTTTTATGTCATACAATTGACACATTTGATGAAACGTAACACGTTCTTCGCTCGTTACTAAATCAAAAAAAGATAGCAGCCGACAGGAAACGTTCAGCTACGGATCGGTTTTGAATAACTGAATTGGTCCGTTAAATTCCGAAATTGAAGAGTGAATTTGCTTTCATGTCTTAGGTATACTCTTGACACTTGCTGAATTTCTAGTGCCATCTTTATTACGCGGTAGTGTATTAGCCAATGAGCGCGCAGTATTTTTTTAAAGTCTTAGCGTAATTTATTTTTAAATAACGAATGAGATCTAATACTATCTATACTTGGGTTTCCTAGGTCGAAGGTAATTTTCATGACAAATAATTTGCACTTAAATCACAACCGAGTATTACAAGTACTAAAGTACGGACGCCGAGCAGGAAGAATTTCGTACATTGACCTGTGATTACCTATCTCTGTCACTCCCGCGTGATTATATTGCTATCGCGTTCGCTCAGGTTCAACGACCGGCACCTGTGCGAGCGCGATAGCAATATAATCACGCGTCCGTACTTTAGTACAAGTATTACGAGTAGTACAAACTTTGTTAACGATTTAGGTAGTTTTATTTTTGAAAGGGTATAATTGATCAACTACAAAGAACTGAAATTGCCTGGGTCTTGCAAAAATACACGCAATTTAAAGATTATCATCAACGTCTCAGCCATAAGAAATCCACTGCTGGAAATAAAACTCTCATATGGATTTCCAAAAAGCCCCGTTCGCACGGTTTTTCCCACCTGTGTGAGGTCGTTTGCACACCTTATCGCCTTATTTCCGCAGAATTTAATATCAGTTCAAAACATGTCGCGCCCACTCCTTATCGTATACATGTTTAAATGAGATTTTCATGTGCATATTTGTTTTAGCAATTATATTTCCACTACAAAGCCTTCCTCTCATCAACTTCTCATAGCAAGGAACTTTTGCGATTCAATTGAATCACTAAAAGAAAAACTATCTCATCCCGTAATTTATTCTTTTGTTATATACATTTTACACTTACATGCACTAGCGTCCATCGCCCCCCTATCACAGATGATGAGACAGTTCCTCTGGCACGACCTTCCCAGCTCGAAGAATGTGTTCTCAATCTGGATCATGGTCTTCAGGAGGTTCTCTTGGAATTTGCATGCTGTAACAATAGAAATAAGACCTATTATGGCATATGCTTAGACATAACACACATATGCTTGGCGGGGAACGGTAGCGAGTATACCATTAGCACCTTTCGTTCTCCGCCTACAACCACCCCCCACATACTCTACACATTTTCCAACAAACCACTTTTCTAAAAAAAAACACAGATGCTCAAAAATTTCAGTTCCCTGGATCGGTTCTGTTTAGGGTCGAAGCTCCAAAGTCTTCTTTTCAGAATTGCGAGTAGTATGTAATAGCTTTAACAGACAATCCGATTAGCCCGGAGCGAACCTTCAAAATTGTGGGTTGTGACGTCACAGCCAAGATTCAAAGTACCTACTAGCCTTTTTGTCAAACACGAGTACATACGATCTGTTTTGATGGTTCGCTTCGAATGTTCAGAGCGAACCTTCAAAAAGAGCGCTTCCTGAGTGGGTCTTGCCAATAGATATAATCTGGGTATCTTTAAATCGCGAGTGAATTGGTTTCTTCTAGGTAAGCGCGCTCCATCGTAGACCGCAACGCCGCTTAACACGAGGCGAGGTAGCGGTCAAGCGTAAACCTATTTCTACATAAAGAAAATGTTTGGAGCGAACAATTCGATCGTCTGTGAACATTTTAGTGTGACTTTTCGGCAGATTTGACTAAAATCATTCACTATGGCTGATATAACGATTTCTAAATTGCAAAATTGAGGCACATACTGGACTCGAGTCTCGCATTTTGATAGTAAACAAAATATTATTGACGCTCTTTTCAATGAATAATACATAATCAACTTGTCTTAATCTACTTGCCCTAGACTAGAGTACAAAGTAGTAAATATTAGTTCCGGTTGCCTAGCGAACTACTTAATTAGGCTAAGTACCTACATTTATCTATATAAATACATATTATTGTGTGATTATAATAACTATGTGAACACGAGTTTCACCTTGCTGGGCGTATTCTATAAGTAGCAAAACAATATTGAAATTTGCTATTGAAGACGCGTTCCTACGAATAATACAGTTTCCCAGAGAGTACGTAGGTAATTAATATTATATAACAACTTAGCATAAATCTTAAGATAACATAGCGCTATACTGATTTGTCTATGGTTCTATTCAAAAGGATGGAACTGATTTCTATCCCTAAACATTATCCGGCGCTTCGATATGATTCTTACGAATAATAATGAAGACATCCATTTTATTTATTTATTTTAGGTCGCTTTTTAACATCTAAGGTCATTTAGCGACCTCGGTTTACGTTGACATTTTTATATTATAATACACATCCATTTTGATTGGACCCATAAATGACTATTTTATGAATTTCATTACTTCGACATTAAAATGTAAAATTTCTTGAAATTTTACATTGGGTACAATGGGTCCAATCAAAATGGATGTGTATTATAATATAAAAATGTCAACGACAACCGAGGTCGCTAATGACCTTAGATGTTAAAAAGCGACCTAAAATAAATAAAAAAATGGATGTGCTTGGCTTTGGCTTTTTTCCGTAACGGGTAGTTTAAAGGGTCTAACTGCAAATTAAAAAAAAAAAAAAAAAACATATGCATATTATTAGGCATGGCACATAGGTCGTATTTTTGTAATAATATTGTTTGTTTTTTATTGGCACTTGGGCCCTTTAGAATTACAACCCTTCAATTAGTTTCCTTAATCCCTAATACTCCCTATGTTAGGTTCATGTTTTTTTTTTTACATATTAAAATATAAGTTGCCTCAAAGTACTTGAGAAAATTATGAACGTAAGGACTTTATTCTACTCTTAAGTATTAATATGTATGGTTGTTATAAGTGATGCTACAAGAATTATTCGAAAGAAAGCGCATTTAAATAAATTGTACATATCTAATCATACTTTCTCGCGACAATGTACATTCAACAGCATATCGAACGTAATAGTACACAACACTATAAAAATCGTGTAAAATTAGCATTCGGGTATTTTGTATTTATTTTAATATAAATAGGTTACCCGCTTGAATGTAGCTGTATTTTTTTTTTTTTTTTATATTCGTCAATATTACAATTATATTATTACATAAAACAATGTCAAAAACAAACAAACAATGTAACGTCATATAGATAATATATCTGCTACTTTATTTTTTGCTACGAGCAAAGATCTTTTTATCTTAGATTCATTAAGAAATTTTCGTGATTAGTCAGCGAGTGTGTGATATTTAGTTTTTTGTAAAAAATTTGAAACATATCAACGTAATCTTTTTGCGAATTTTACAGACGCAGTCAAGAGTTAAAATAGTGTTAATATAGGTTTACAATGGTCGTATCTACGATTTACTAGCGACACAATAGTCACATTACGCGTTTTTGAAAAGACGCCAAGCGCGCACGCGTTCGCACATTAAAAACTATTAGATAATCTATAATTTTAGATAACATCCAAATGGTACATACTTCACAACACTATTTAGAAATGGAATGGGACGTGGCCAATTAAATAATTTCCTGGGCATATCACTAATTATTATCAGACTGATTTTAGAGCAATCGACATTATGCCTCAGTCTCACTCGCACAGTCCACAAGAAATAATGGATTTCAGTGAGTAATGCATCTGTTCTGCATAATCTTATTACCTCTAGCCCTTTTCGGAAGGCTATAAGCTTAAAAAAAACCGGCCAAGTGCGAGTCGGACTCGCGCACGAAGGGTTCCGTACCATTATATATAAAAACGCCAAAAAAAAAAAACGTTTGTTGTATATAAGTTGGGAGCCCGGGGGGCTCTATAAGGGGTCATAGAGCCATTAAATATTAATTTTATTTTGATTTAATTATTTATTTTTAAAGTTACTAATATAACTCAATATTCTGTGAAAATTTGAAGCGTCTACCTGTTACCGTTTTTAATATTGAGCAAAAAAAAAACGAAAAAAAAAACACGTTTATTGTATGGGGACCCACCCTTAATTTTTTTATTTTTTTTATTTTTAGTATTTGTTGTTATAGCGGCAACGGAAATACATCATTTGTAAAAATTTCCGCTTTCTAGCTATCACGGTTTATGAGATACAGCCTGGAGACAGACAGACAGCGAAGTCTTAGTAATAGGGTCCCGTTTTTACCCTTTGGGTACGGAACCCTAAAAACGATACCGTTTGAGAAACAAATGAAACAAGTATCAGCTGGAAGCTTTAGAATCAGTGGACCGGCGAGCTGTGAGGTTAATCGGTGACGATAAACTAGCTGCCAAGAAGCTACTTAGTCTCGAGCACCGCCGTAAAGTAGCATGTCTGTCTATTTTCTACAGGATTCATTTCGGGGAATGTGCGCAAGAGCTTCACGACCTAATTCCACCCTCCCCATTTCACTACAGGACTAGCAGAAGGTCGGCGAATTACCACCAATTTCTCGTTGAAATGCCAAATATCCGTACTGAGCGATATCGATCCACATTCCTGTTACGTACCTACTGCACAAGAATGGAATTCTTTGCCGCCATCTCTGTTTCCTGAGACCCACAATCTTGGAATTTTCAAGGCTAGAGTGAATAGATATCTTCTAGGTCGACGAGCTCCATCCTCGGCCACAACGTCGCTTAACATCAAGCGAGTTGGTGGTCAATCGTAGATCTATAATGTATAAAAAAAACGCTATAATTCGTGCAGCTAAAATATAGAATACACTGAGTAGATCTTTGCTGGTTGGTATTACATTCTGGGTGTATTTAAATCTCGAGTTAAAAACGGTTTCTTCTAGGTAAGCGTGACGATAAAAATTGAGTAACATACGAAAATATGAAAAATAATATCTATCGCACGAGAATAAACTCTCAGTGGGTGGCGACGGAATTATTGCCGTAAAGGTGCGCATATGACGAATTATTATAGCTATTAGTAAAGCTATCATCATCATCATCTCAGCCATAAGAAGTCCACTGCTGGACATAGTCCTCCCCCATGGATTTCCAAAAAGACCGATTGGAAGCGGCTTGCATCCAGCGTTTTCCCGCCACTTGTATGAGGTCATCTGTCCATCTCGTGGCTGGTCTTCCTACGCTGCGCTTGCCGGTACGTGGTCTCCACAAAAGCTATAAACAATTAGTATGCGTGCTATACATTTTTATGTGCATTAATATTGAGAGAATAATACAGGGAAGTTGGTGAATTATTAGAAATAAATTAGTATCAGTTTAGCATATATTTATAAAGTCGACGATCGTTGAGAGCAAAATTAAATAATGAATAAAACTTGTCTTAGGTCTGGACCATAGACCTCATATCGATTAAGTTAAAAAAATCGAGCAAACAAGTTAAGCACTATTTCCTTGTAAAGCTCAGCAAACGGTTATTTACCCATAAGTAGCAGCGAATACTCTAACGGAAGCATTCCGAGGGTCACGGCCGACGCAGGTGACGCGTGGTTCTGTAGTAGACATATGAAGCGCGAACGGCCGTGAACCGATGCGGATAAAGCACTAACGATATCGAATATAGCATGGCCTGGCCATCATTGAACCAACGAGAAAGAGAGAGAAAGAGAAAAAACCGGACAAGTGCGAGTCAGACTCGCCCACCGAGGGTTCCATACAAACTAGTAGATAAAAGGGTTTTTTTTTTTTTTTTTTTTAATATTTTGTGCTAATGAAGCTCTTTCATATGATACCCCACATGATATGGTTAAAGCATTTTAAAATTTGGACCTCTTTCCTTGCTTAAATACCCTATTTTTTGTGATTAAATTAAAATTTAGTTTTCGGATTTTTTCCTTTATGTGTACTATATGACATTGCTTCTTGCCAAATTTCACAGTTATAGGTCAACGGAAAGTAGGTTATGATTCCCTTGCGAGTGTCGAAATATGCGTTTTTGCGACAAAGTCGGCTGTATCTTTTTTAAATGAAAACTAAGAAGTTTGATTTTTCTTTCTGCAGCAAGAGACTATGGATCTGCGTATATGGTTTTAATTTCAACTCGATACCTTCACGCGTTCCCGAGATATAGGTCTTGACAGACGGACGGACGGACAGACGGACAACAAAGTGATCCTATAAGAGTTCAATTTTTTCCTTTTGATGTACGGAACCCCAAAAAATATTTTTTTATTCGAAAATAGACCTGCGCTCGACCGTCAACTCGCCTGTTGTTAAACGACAATGTAATGTAATAATATTTTTCTGTCTTCTAACAGATGGAACGCAGCTAGGGAATGCAACCCACACATTTTATATTCACTATGGTACTCACTAAGACCGTGACCGACATCAGCTATGCCAAAAAGGTAAGAAAAAAATGTAAGGAAGCTATCCATACCATAGTTCGGACTAGCGAAAACTAGACGAAAATTCGAGAAAAAAAAACCAGGAGGGCAGATCGGGACTACGCCTAAAACTTTCCAACCCCCTGCCCAAAAATCTTACCTGTAATTTGAACAATTTTCCATAAACAATTTTTTTTTATTCGTCGATAGGCTTGTGCTTGACCGTCAACTCACCTGGTGTTAAGCGACAGTTACGTTCTACGATGGAGCGCGATGCCTAGAAGAAACCTACTCGCGATTTGAAGACATCTAGATTATATCTATTCGGAAAGACCCGTTCAGGAAGCGCATTCCACATTTTGGCGGTACGCACAATTAAAGAACTAACTATAAACATAAGTTAGCAAGTTTACGATATTGTTCATTGACTCTGATCTTCTAAAAGGTTAAAAAGGACTGTGTACCCTTCACAGGACTTCAGGACTTTGTATCCTTCAAGCGCTTTCAATATCGCAGGCGAAACAATCTCAACAACGTATAATCTAATAAATTTGATTAAGATGGATTAGAAAGAAAACGATAAGGATTTATGAGAGTATTACAATTGAGTTTATTAAACGTGATGACTAGACATCGGATTATATGCATTTGCATGTTTGCATATGCAAATGCATATAATTCCATTTTATAGCGTTATTGCATATTTTGGTACTTTTTCATTGATGGTGCATATTTCAGTAGTTATACGTGTTAGGCGGGTTGTATTACGCTGTCGACACGTCTTCCTCGCACACGCTCAGCGACTTGCTGATAGGATAATCCTATAAATTAATATTAAGTGACAAACGTCACAAGTTTTCTGTAGAATACCTGGAAAAATATGTTATTATTTATTGTCACAAGAATTATAACAATAACTAATATGAATATATATGTATGACATATAAATATAATGTTAAAATAAAAGTAAATTGTAATAATAAATGTTTTTTTTATTGTGCATATTTCGCCCTTTTTTAGTGCATATTTTGGCATTTTGATAGTGCATATAATCCGATGTCTAGTGATGACTGTTATAGTCACCAAGTTTTATTTATTACAGACTTTTTTTTTGTTCAATGCCATCTTCATCACGCTCGGCATTGCTTTAGTAAATAAAGTACCTAAAGTATATTATTTAATTTATTTAGGTAGACTATTAATTTTCTTTCGTGACAATTTATTGCTTCAAAGACAGAAGAACTCTGTTACTTTTGTACAGAAAATTGCGAGTCAAGTTTTTTCTGTACATTTACGAAAACAATGCCGAGCGTAATGCAGTTCTATGAAACAATTAAAACTAACAATTAACAGACTTATTACAAGTTGTAATACGTTCTAAATTACGTACAATCACTGAACCATTTATTTGCCTATTGGGAATCCCTCGTGCCCAATCGTTATTCCATTCTATGCATCGCTGGTTTGATTAGTTCCGAGGGTTGTGGAGGAATACAACGTAGAGACAATTTATTTGCACTCGACTATACATACATACGCCTTTTCCCCATCGGTGAAGGCTGTGGGGGAAGATCTATACTTATAATACGATTCTGAGACGTCTTTCGCTTCTCCTACTTTCATTACCTGCTGTACTCGTCGGAGGTGCTTTTGATCTAACCTTATTCCAAAACGTTTTAGATTTGGTCGTGATAAGTTCACCTACGCCACGTTGATCTACCGTTTGTACTGTAGAAGAAGGATGATGCTAATAGGGTCGCGAAACTCTTGCGCACACCTCTTTAATATTTCTGATTTAACAAAATATTTCGCAATGCAAAGACCGTCTTTTGATTTGATCGGTGCCAAATGATTCCAGGCACTCTATGGAGTTGTATCCAGGCTTTCAACCCTATTACACTGTGATCTGTACCTGAAGTCAACGCAACTTCAGATTGTAGTGGGTTAAACGCTACTGATCACATGTTTATAAATGCCTAACCTGTGACCACGGGCGCTGCAGTTTTTGAGTTTTTGAAACGTCAGGTCAAAAAATTATGTAAAGTATACGCGATAAATCCGTTAAAATTTGTTTCATTTCAATGAGTGACATTCGCAAAAACCTTAAAAACATTAAATGTGTATAAAGTTAATATACACTTACAGATAATTGTAATTCTTTATAGATAGTTTTTGGTCCAGTACTATTTCTTACGTAGAGCCACGGTCAGTGCGGTCACGAAAAAATTACAAATCAACAAGAGTGACTGACAATTTGACACTAAGTGGTAGTGGAGTTTTGCCAAAAGAACGGCAGCGACGAATCTTCAACGCTAAATTGACAAGTAGAGCGGAAACACTGCAGCTATGGACACCCAAGAAATGTTACAACATTTATATCGTTTTACTGTACGTGATTTTAACACGCCTAAATTACATGAATCGGGGAATGCCCACACAAGTAAAGTATCCCGCTGTCTATAGCGATTCGGTCGACGACATTGGCTATCAATGAGACACAGAGCTCTAGACATGGGTGGTACTCAAATTGCTTGGAAAAGCGTGACGTGTTACGTATTTTATTTTGTTCAAAAGCAGCCTACACTTGACCGTTAACTCGCCTGATGTTAAGCATATGTCAGGGTCTACGATGGTGTATCTTTTAATTTGCAATTTGAAGACATCCACATTAAAAATATAAATTCGAAACCATTCATGTAGCAAAGCGCTACATCACTAAAATGCTAAATCGCCAGCGTCACGAGTTATGTCGCCGTAACCACACCATTCCACAACGGTGTCTGGTTATAAGTAGATAATAGAGATCATGTAGACTTTAATAGGAAACCTTATTGCCCTATTGTCATAGGAGATAGACATTAAGTAACCTTAGTATTAATACCCACTTATGTTATTTAAGTTACATATAAAAAGAACTGTGAGAAAATAAAGATCAGTCTCGACTTAGTTCTCAAGTAGAACACACTTCTCAATTGTACTTTTTAAAAAGCCTATCTCCCTCGCCCGTTACCTAACTGGCGCAGTCGGAAAGTCGCGTAACCGGAACAGTTTTTGGTTGGATAATCGCATCCTAGTAATCGAATCCTCGTTTCGCGCGCGAAAAAGAACCTACTACGGGCGCAGCGCAACAGAGAAGCAGGCAACAGAGCAGCAGTTGAAAATAGTCAGACTCATCACGCCATAAATTCGGCAATGGTTTTGGGGTAAGTGTAAACTTTGTTATTCCCAAGACATTCCTATTCTCTTCCTGGCACAATATAATCCAACTTTTGGTGTTTCTAGTGTCGAGGTATTAACCTAGCGGTGTACATTTATGCACACGCATTTTTGCTGATTTTTTCATTTTGTTGTGTTTTTCGGTCAAGAGTTAAAATGTCTCAAGATAGGAAAATCCACGATGAAAGGTCCTTTACAGAGGAAAAACCGGTACCTACCGACCTCTCCACATTTTCACAACTATTACCCAGCTATGACGGAAATAGAAGAACTCTAGCATTTTATGTAGAGGGTGTAGAAAATGCCTTAAGCCTAATAACGAACAGCAGGGACGACCCTAGCGTCACCTGCCTTATAAGAAATAAATTAACAGGTAAAGCTGTTGAAGCAATATCTCAAAGCCCTGGCGCCAAGACATGGTCAGACGTCAAGGAGGCTTTACAAAGAAAATTCGGTGAATATAGATCAGAATTACAACTTGTCCAAGAATTAATACAGACCAATAGGGAAAATAGCTCCTTAGAGGCCTATGGAGATAAAATACAGAACATAATGAGCACTCTCATATCACTAGAGCCTGCAAAGCGTGTTTATTACGAACAAATGGCTCTTGAAACCTTTTTAGATAAATTAAACCCAATAACAGCCATCTTAATTAGATTGAAAAATGTAAAAACTCTGGAGCAAGCCATTACGGCAGCAAAACAGGAGGAAGCTAAACTCAGGGCTAGGCGCATACAACAAAACAAGTCTAGAAACCCTGCAAATAATTTTAATAACAATAAACAACAAAAACCGAACAATTTTAAAAAAAGAGATCAGTTTAAGAAGCAACATGCGGAAAATTCGGAATCCAACAAAAAACGATTATATTTCCAAAAGGAAATAGATGATGATGACGAAGATCAATCATCCTCCGAGGAAAATCCCGAAGAAAATCTGTCTGAGGAGGATCTAGACGAAAATTTTTTTCAGGAAATAGAAAGAAACCTAACAATATAGTATTTATGAACAGCATTCAAAATTATAGTCGCCTCCCTTATATTTATATCAGCGAATTAGGAGGTAGATTTTTAGTAGACACTGGAGCCTCTCAATCATTAATAGCACCAAAAATTTTGAAAACGATTGAAAGAAATAATATTAAAATTAAAAATGAAATTCATTACATTAAAACAGCACATGCCACTTCCAAACACAAGCAAGTAGCTTACGTAAAATTACCTAAACGGATATTTAATGAAGAAATAACCCACAAATTCTTAATTTTTAATTTCGATTCGGATTTTATAGGTTTATTGGGACTCGACTTTCTAGTCCCACTGAACTGCAGGATAGATATTAAAAACATGCAACTTCGTACAGATAAGGCCAACATCCCCATCAGAGATGACATCAAATCTTACACAAAATTAGAATCAAAATGCGAAAAGGTAGTTAACCTCTTGTGTAACTATCAGGAAGGAGATTATTTCTCAGAAGGTACAACAACAAAAAGCGGATTAGTTTTCCCACCAGCAATAGTTTCAGTAAAAAACGGTAACGCCTTAACTACAGTAATTAACACATCAGATAAACAAATTAGACTCAAAAATAGCTGTCATTTGAAGTTACAACAACTAAACTTTACAAAGAAAGAAACACCACAGGCTATGCACTCTAAAAATAAAACAAAAAAATTGGATGAACTGTTAAAAAACAATCTGAACAGACTAAGAACAGACCACATGAACCCCGAAGAAGAACGCGAAATTAGAAAACTTTGTTATAACTACCGTGACATTTTCCATTGCGAAGAAATACCCTTAACTTTCACACACAAAATTAAACATCAACTTAGACTAACAGACGACAAACCTATATTTGTTAGAAACTATAGACAGGCCCCAAAACAAAAACAAGAAATAAAAGAACAAATAAATCAATTATTGGATCAAAATATAATTAGAGAAAGTAGTTCCCCATGGTCTTGCCCAGTACACATCGTCCCGAAGAAAATCGATGCAACAGGAAAACAAAAATATAGACTAGTAATAGATTACAGAAAACTTAATGAGAAAACAATCGAAGATAAATACCCACTTCCTAACATAGACGACATTTTAGACAAAATAGGACGAGCACAGTATTTTTCCACAATAGATTTAGCCTCAGGATACCATCAGGTGGAAATGCAGACAGAAGACGTAGAGAAAACGGCATTTACAACCGACCGAGGACATTTCGAATTCCTCAGAATGCCATTCGGACTTAAGAACGCACCGAGTACTTTTCAAAGACTTATGGACTCAATGTTACGAGGTTTAGATAATGTTTTAACGTACTTAGATGACGTAATTATTTATTCCACATCATTACAGGAACACTTAGACAAATGCAAGCAAGTATTTGACAGATTTCGGGCACACAACCTCAAAATTCAACTTAATAAATCAGAATTCCTACAAAAACAAGTCAAATTCCTAGGACACACCTTAACAGACAAAGGCCTTCAGCCAAACGAAGACAAAATAGCAGCAGTAAAGAAATTCCCATTGCCTAAAACTCAAAAAGAAATAAAATCCTTTTTGGGACTGCTTGGATATTATAGAAAATTTATACAAGATTTCGCAAAACTAACAAAACCACTAACAAAATGTCTAAAGAAAAATAGTAAGATAGAACTGACAAAAGAATACACTGAAGCATTTGAAAAATGTAAAGAAGTACTCATAAACGCACCTATACTTCAGTACCCAGATTTCGAAAAATCATTTATCTTAACCACGGACGCATCAGACGTAGCATTAGGAGCAGTTTTGTCACAAGGACAAATAGGAACAGACAAACCAGTAGCATACGCTTCACGTACACTATCTGACACAGAACAAAGATACTCCACAATAGAGAAAGAATTACTAAGCATTGTATGGGCTACCAAATACTTTCGCCCATACCTGTATGGCACACATTTCACAATTTACACAGACCATCGCCCACTCACGTGGCTCATGTCCATAAAAGATCCTAATTCCAAGCTCACACGCTGGCGCTTGAGACTTGCAGAATATAATTTTGACGTACAGTATAAAAAGGGAAAATTAAATACCAATGCAGATGCATTATCAAGAGTACAAATTTTACACTACAATGAAAGTACCATTGCCCCGAATACAAACGATCCACAACCAAGCACATCTACTATAGACCCGGATTTAGCAAATATAGATATAAGAACACTATTAGATATGCCCATCACACCAGAAATACCGGAACAACAAGACGTACCACAGACTTCCACATCACAACCCGAAACCAATATCGAAAATACTAAAGACAAAATACCACAAATAAATGACCCAATTGACAGACAGTTAAAACAATTTCACATACGAAAAACACCCGGAGACACGTACAGGATAGATGACAGATCAAAAGGCAAAATTATAATTAAAGATGTTTGGATCCCCATTAACAATACAAAGGAACAAATTATAGAATTCCTAAAAGAAAATACAATCCCGAATAGAGTATTTCATTGCTATTTCCATCACGAAGAGTACTACCCCATATTTTGTGAAGTATATAAAAATATTTTCAGTAATCGCGGCCCAAAATTAATTAGATGCATGAATAGAGTAACACTTATAGACAGCACTTCAGAACAAACAGACATTATTAGAAAATATCACGAAGGTAAAACAATACACAGAGGTATTCAGGAAACATACAAACACATACACAGAAATTACCACTGGCCAAAAATGTTGCTAACAATACAAAAATTCATAAATAAATGTGACAAATGTCTGAAAAGCAAGTATGAGCGCAACCCTTTAAAGTTGCCACTATCCCTAACAGACACTCCACACAAACCTATGGAACATATGTTCATGGATTTGTACAGTAGCGGAGGTACAACATTTTTGACAATAATAGACAATTTTACGAAATATGCACAAGCTATGCCACTCACAGCCTCAACCAGTATCCATATAGCTGAAGCTCTACTCAACATATTCTCAGTAATAGGTGTACCAAAACGAATAACAACAGACTCAGACTCAAAATTCGACAACGAAGTTATTACGGAAATTTGTGCTATGCACGAGATACATATACATTTCACAACTCCCTACAACCCGAATTCAAACTCACCAATAGAAAGACTACACTCTACCTTAGCGGAAATAATTAGAATTCACAGAATAACAGACAAAGACGAACCGATAAACACTATGAAATACGCCATTATAGCTTATAACAACAGCATACACTCAGCAACCGGATTTACACCATTTGAGCTACTATACGGACACACGGACAGTAGGAACCCTTTAGAATTATACTGCCCAAAAGAATTTTACCAGGAATACGTTTTAAAACACAGGCAAATAATGGAAAACACACAAAAACTTATAAACAACAAGCTAGCTAGCGAAAAACAACAGGTCATAGAAAAAGCAAATAGAAACACAGAGAGAGCACAATTCAGAGTAGGTGACATTGTTTACAAGCAAGTTGCTAAAACAGCAAGGAGCAACAAACTAGAGCCGAAATACTTAGGACCTTATACCATAGTACGCATCCACCCAGAACAAATAGCCGAAATTGTAGGTAAACATGTAAACGCAAAAACAATTAGAGTCCACTTTCGTTTACTAAGGCGACCTGAAAATGTTTCAGAAACGTCATCACCCTCGCCGCAGTGCTCCAACTTGCAGCAACCGCAGCAATCATACAGCCAATAGATAGCCATAACGGAATTTTAGTGCTTACAGAAGCAAAAGCACAGTACCAGACAGGCACGTACCACTTAGCTGTAGTTTATAACACCTCACGATTAAGAGATGTTTACGTAGATATATGTAGTAATTATTATACTATGCGATTGAAGCAGAACAGCTCAGTAGCAATAATTAAGCAAATTGATTATCTTATCGATATTATAGAAAATAGGTTAATGTACCTAGGATTAGAAAACATAGGTTTTAGGTCAATATATAGACATAAACGAGGACTAATAGATGGACTAGGCTCCATAGTAAAAGCCATCACAGGAAACTTAGACCAAAGCGACGCAATTAAGTATGATAACGAAATAAAAGCAATTCAATTGGCAAACAACAACAATAAATTAAATCAGAGAAAGACAATAAGTATCATGCAGGATTTTATGAGAGAATACGAAAAAAGTTTAAATGACATTAAAAATAACCAAAAAGAAATTTATATTGCAATAGATAGGTACTCTAAGCAAAGCACCGAATTTGAAACAGACTTCTTAACCATGACCATATTTAGTAACATAGAGACTTCGCTTCAACAACTCTACGATAGATTAGAAACATTAGAAAACGCATTAACATTTTCTCACCTGAAAAAGATGCACCCTAGCATTATCGAGCCATCCTACTTAATTGAAGAATTAAACAACATCCAAAACGAGGTCAATAGTTACCTGGCTTTTCCCCCAAATCTAGAAAACATTCACTTATGGGAAAAAGCTATTATAGTAAAAGCTTATAGTACTAATGAAACACTTAACTTCATACTAGATATACCACTAGTTACAGAACAGCCCTATAACCTCCTACACCTTTATTCCATCCCTAACGACAACAACACCATCCTTATCCCTAAAAATCCTTTCCTTGTCTTGGGAAATAATGAGTTCGCTTACCCCCACGAGCCATGCACCGAAATCATGGAGGACAACGTCATCTGCACACACCTGGATTGGCAGCCACTGCAGCACTCAAGCGACTGTATTGCTCAGCTCATACAACACCAGGAGCCGCACAACTGTACCTATGCCACAGCCACGTACGAAGACAACATCATACAGCAGATCAAAGACAACAGCTGGATAGTCATCATGAAGCATGAAGAGGTAATGAAGACCATCTGCAACAACGACGTACAATATCAACGCAACAAAGGAGTCTTCCTGGTAACAACAGATAACAACTGTAAAGTACAAATTTTGGACAAAACACTAACGACACACCAGAGATACGTCAACGTCAGAGAAACTATACCGCTACCACGCGCATACCAAACACCCAAAATTTCCCCGATAAAAATAAAATTGGAAAATACAGAACTAGACAACCTGAAGCACGTCTTGCACCAAGCAGAGGAAATCAAGATCCCGGAAGAAGACTTCACCACCATTCCCAACACACCAAGCTGGCCATCAATCGTACTATATGTCATACTATTCCTAGCAGTCACAGGAGCAGCCGTCGACAAGTTTTGGTGGAAACCCCGGAAATCGGCGCAAATCTCGGCAGAACAACCTGAAGATGAAGAACTCCAACTTCACCCGCAGCCTTCGATGCGCCTCCATCTTAAGGGGGGAGGAGTTATGTCGCCGTAACCACACCATTCCACAACGGTGTCTGGTTATAAGTAGATAATAGAGATCATGTAGACTTTAATAGGAAACCTTATTGCCCTATTGTCATAGGAGATAGACATTAAGTAACCTTAGTATTAATACCCACTTATGTTATTTAAGTTACATATAAAAAGAACTGTGAGAAAATAAAGATCAGTCTCGACTTAGTTCTCAAGTAGAACACACTTCTCAATTGTACTTTTTAAAAAGCCTATCTCCCTCGCCCGTTACCTAACTCACGTCGATTGATTTTAATTCACTGTGTAAATTTATTTTCAACAGACTTCCAAAAAGAAGGAGGTTCTCAATTCGACTGTATGTCTTATTTTGTATGTTTGATATACGATTACTCTGTCAATAATTATGAATTGTTTTTGGTGATAATTTTTTGTTTGTTTGATCAGAGGTTTGGTAGGTACCATATAAATTTTATCAAAATCGGTTCAGAACTTTGGTCTTTATAACAGAATATAATCCAATATTTTTCAGTTTTTTAAAGTATAATATTATATTGGAACAAGAAAGCGGCACGTCGTCGGCCGCCTCTGCGCAATTCACACCCGAATCCTTAATTTGTCCACCAACATGAGACCGGCCTCATGATTAGTCTCTGCCATCGTCCAAACGATGGGGAACGTGAATTATCACCGACACCGCAAATCACTGTTAATGTCCGAGACACAATTCTGACACGCATGTTTATGATTCAGTGCCAATTGTCGTACAACGGTGATCATGCCCGTAATGGAGACTGTATACAAACATAATTAAATTAACACAATTTACATCAATAACATTCAAAGTTTAAGGCACCAGCGTGGGTGCCATATCTTATTTATTAAAAAGTCTACAGATATGCCGTCTTTCTTATAAACGCATTTTAGTTTAAGTGTTTTGTTCAGTTTTCGCGCGTGACAGTTCCCGTTTGACAGAAAGTGACAAGTTTTTTTTAGTTTATTCAGTGAATACAAGTTCTTATTCAGTGAATAAAATATTAATTTTAAGATGCGTTTATAAGACGGATAATGTACAGTTGAGGTAAAGATAATAAGTTATGATTGTCACTTTTACTTTGCGTTATTTTGCGGATATGTCAATCAGCGTATAGGTATGATAATGTTGCGCGTAATTCCGTGTAATAAACATTATCCGTCTTATTTATAAATGCTGAATAATAACGCATTTTAGTTAAACAGCGTTTTGTTCCGTTTTCGCACGTGACAGTCCCGTTTGACAGAAAGTGACAAGTCCATAATTCAGTGAATAAGATTTTAACATGCGTTTATAAGTAAGACTGTATGTGTTTAACCCAAATTATTGATAACAGTTTTAATAAATATGTGAATAGTGTGGTTTTTTACATTGTTGTCTGACACTGAAGTACATAAAGTTGCCAAAAATACATTCAACATCTTTGAATAAAAAAAAACACGCAAGCAAGACGGCTACAGAACCTTTTCTGACTGGCGGTAGCTCTTTAACAAACACGTGACGAAAAATTTATCACGAGGAACATTACTACCTTAATTATTTTTTTATGAGTGTGCTTGACCGTCAACACGATGATGCATCCACGATAAAAGCACGCTTAGAAGGAGATTCACTCTAAGAAGATGTCCAGATTATATCACGATAACGGAAAAGAAAATCGAAACAAAAACAACCTAATATGATATAATTTTATAGTTTAAAAAACTGAAACAACCGACTTCAAAGTACGTTATTTCGTTTACTTGTAATATTAGTAAGGATAGTAATTAAACAAGGCGCTCAAGCGTTGAAGTAACTCTATTTTCTCCTTATACACATTGGATGAGGAGTAAGTAGGTTTTACTTTTCAAGCTCAATAAATCCCTCACTATTGTAAACTTTTTAAAATACCTCTACTTATTCAGCCGCTCGTTTTTTTTTTTTTTCAAGAATGACATTTGTCACTGAATGTCAAATGCTTCGTCGTCGCAGATTAGAAAACGTGCAGATGTTTATACGAAAAACCTCAACATTTGACATTTTTGCAAAGAAAAACGTGTCAGTGGAACTCTGCGATTGTACATATAATATGACGCACTCACTCAGGAATACAATGAAAATATTACTTTACTTTACTTTACTTATTCAAAAAGTAATAAAGCAATGTTTCTAAAATAATTATGGGCCCAACTTCCCAACTTTCTCTATACATCAATTTAAGAAACATAAAAATTGGTTCACGGTTGACGGAGTAATTCGTGTACGAACAACGTATAAAAAAAATACGGCACGAATTGATAACCTCCTCCTTTTTAGAAGTCGGTAAAAAAATAAGAAAGTAAGTTCGTCTGTCCATTTATTTATCTTGATAGGATGACTCCTATCAAGATAAATAAATTCGGCAAAGTACGAGTTTCACTCGTACACCAGGCTTCCGTACTCCTATGCATGAACATGAACACTGAACCAAGACTAATTACTCATCAAAATTTGTTTTTTATCAAAGAATATTTGTAAGTTCACATGTTTTCTACAGGAATTACCTGAAATTAAAGTTCACCTACAATATCAAGTTCAAAAGTTCTAATAAGTTTTGCAACCTATATTCTAACAAGTTTACGTGACATGACACCAACTGTCACCGAAACGTTCACCTGTCATTTTTCATTTCTTTTTTTGTAGAATCAACAAGGAGGTTTTGCTCGTACAATAATTTTCGATTTTTTTAAATTATTTACGCAAGCTTGTCTCGCTCTTGACCAGTTTTTAGTATTTGTCACTTTTAGTTACTTTACATCAAAAACAAAACCTTTAGTACGGAAGCCTAAAAAGAAATGGGAATTCAGTAGAAAAAATAGGGGATAACTGACAGATCACGCGTAAAGCAATGAACACATTGGTAAAACCATGAGACGCAGCTAGTGTATAACAAAAATATCAATACAAGTACAAGAAAGTATTTAAGAAGCAGTAAAATACGTCACTAGAAGTTCTTTCATCTCATCTCAATACTCGACAACGCGAGCTCAAAAGAAAACGTTTGAAAATTCTTAGTCATTCAGGAAACATCAAACATTAAAGATCATAAAGCTAACATTAGTACAGAAATGAAAATGCTAAAATCCTTTATATTTTCGGTTGCGGCGGCTGTATCGTTCGACGATGGCGCATCAATCGCTTGTTTTGCATAATAAACGACCGGTATTAGCATCGCTACAAGCTCCTCTATGGCTGTCATCGTCATAATATCTGATTTATGGTAATTTGTAAGTATCGTAACTGTAAGCGTCACGTACGCCATGCCAGTTTTGTAACTGGATCATTACAGACCTAAAGCTATAACTACAATTAGTGCTATCCGCTTAAGTAGATATATAGGTATGTATATTCATATTTAACATACTTAAAAAATCACAATATGCACAATATAATCTACGACATTCCAAGTATGAAGATGATTCTAAGAACATACCGCGTCCAATCGCATTCCAAGATTTGCCAAGTCATACAGACAGGTAATAAAGAACAGCTATGCCCCTACTCAACTTGTAACGAAGTTGAAACAAACATACATAAAGCCAAAAATTAATTAAAACTGTGCAATACAGCCTACGTCTTACGCTGTATTTGTACTCGACAATACTAGGGATACCTCGCACCAATCCCACCCGAAGATCTGTTAAGGCATTCATTTTTAAGCAGGTAATTTGCAGACGTAATTATGTACATATACATTCATAGCTGGTTACATAGCATCCACATAAAACTTAGTAAAAGTTATACTTATGAGACGAGATATCCTATTTAGGCGAGACGAGAGGTCCCTGGGTCCCTGTAGCGATGCCTCCCTTGTGAAGTATAGGTAATACTAAGAAAGAATTTTGTGATCGAGGGTAAAACCGCGGAAAGCGGCTAAAAAACTACTTTTTATTGTATTTTAGCGCGTAGTCATGCGGTGTGGCATTTCACGCATCAGTCATGCAGTAGAAGACACAAATGATACAGTTTAAAAATCCTGTTCATGCAAGACGATTCTTATGGGAACCATTACATGACGGTAGAATAGCACGTGGATTGGATTGCACCAGTTTTTGTAAAACAGACTGGTTGTGTCTTGTTGCCAGGCAATTAAATAAAGTAGGCGTTATGTTTTGTTAGGCATTACGTTTGTATATGTTATATAAGATTTAGTTCGTCTTGTGTAATTAAATAAGAGTCCGGTCTAGAGCCTAGTAACTAGCGATTGGGTGGTCCATACTCTAATTTCAATCTGTTTATAAGAAACGTGAGCTTTATTATACTAGCTAGACATAACCAAGGCTGTATATATATGTAACTGTGGACATGCTGTAGGTAGATAGATAGATAAAATCTTTTATTGTACACACCATACAATTTACAATTAAGAACTAGTGTAACAACTGGCGGCCTTATCTTTTCCAGGCAACCTTAGGATGGAGAGGAACGAAAAGAAAGTAAAATGAAGGGGTGTGCAGTAATAAAAGGGGGAAAAATCAATAAACAAAAAGGTAGGTTAGACTTATCAAATATACATCTTACATGCTTTAGAATTCATGATTTCAATCAATATCCTATATCAAGGTCTTCAGATCAATGAAATGGAAAGGTCAGTAGACAGAATATTCAATATTTTTTTTACATTAAGCCGGGTCCTCAGGGTATCACGATTCTGATTTTTTGTGCCGAAGGAGAGATCAATAGTGGTAATTTATACAGAAGAAATATATGATGTAGGTACTTATAATTAATAATTATACACGAGGTATATATAATTATTAATTATATATATCTCACTAATCTTATTTAAAAGCCCAGACGTTTATTAATAATATAGTTATTATACATAATATAGTTTTATCACGGTAGGTCATTTTAAGACAGATTGTATTAGTTCAGAAATTTTAATATTTTAAAAAATGCAGTCCTTTAAACTGTTAATAGCATTAAAAAGATAGTGATATATTCGGCTTTATTAGTGAATGAACGTCTAAATTAGCTTTATTAAAGAAAAAATATATCGAAAACCAGCTATTACAGGTTAAATATACCAGAATCTTCGAACATACAGAATTTAAATAAATAATTCATGAGAGAACACGTATACGGATAGATGAACAAAAAGCACATTTGCCAACGAGACACCCCGACGTCAACTGTGTTGACGTATTTTCAGTATTCTTGTCAATGAACCCACTACGGATGGTACACAAATTACATTCCAAAGAGAAACTGGAACGCGCTTGCGGAAAAATCCAGTCTTGAAATCATCGTCACAGGCCAGGAACTACATGATAGAGTCAGCTGCGCATAATTTACGAAGGCAAAGAAAAGATTTTACGACGCAAATATTAAAACAGACAACGTCGGTCTAAATTATATTGCGAATTTATCGGGTTTTGCTTGTGCTAACATTTACTCAATCAGGTTTAGAGCAGCAATATATTAGAATCTGTTTGTTCTACTTTGTAATATAATTACTTTCATAAATTATATTGATGAATCTAATAAACCTACGACAAGATAACGACGATAAGGAAAGCCATTAAATCCATAATATACAAGTATGTTAATAATAATTTGGCTATGTTTATAAACGACGCGACGCTTACTGATAATATACACGCAATTTGCACGAGGCATGTTTAGAATCTTAGGTGTTGTAGTTATCTTGCGTAATTAGGCAAAGTCATTATAAAATATTACATCTGTCGGTAAGATATTCGAAGTGTTAAAATTAGCTAACGCTTTCCTTTTACTTGCTTTGCTCTACAAATATCGTTCATTCTGGTCCTTTCTTTCTTTCAACTTTTACTTTATAGTAGTTTGTATTAATTTGGGGTTTATTTTATCTTCTCTTCTACATGCTCTACAAATGATCTCTTTGTTCTGATCCTCTCTTTCTTTTATTTTTTTCTGATAGTTTCAGTTAATTATTGATTTGTAACTTATTCTTTGCTTGCTCTACAAATGTTCTTGTTCATCTTGGGTCTCTTTTTCCTCCATTTTCCCTTTGAGATCGTTTTCTTTTATTTGGAATATCATTAGATATAGGTGGCTAAACATCTTGTCCCTTCTACCTCTTGTATACGGAAATGGAGACTTCTTTTCTCACATACGATGCATACTTTAGACACGCCGAAATAATTTTGCATAAGTTGGCATAATTTGGGTTATTTTCTGATACGTTTATATGTACGTATCAGATAACATCATCACAGATCTCTCATCACCCTATAAAATCAATAAGTAGCTATTTTCGTGACAATTCCAGAAGATTTATGTATATACCTAGATCATTTATGAGCAAGAAGACATGCCATAGAATTAAGTATAGATGATTAAGTAAGGAGGTATCTAACAAACGCTTAAACAAGTGTTTTCCGCAATTTTTTTCATTCTGACAGTAATCCATCAACAATGTCGATTGTGATCAAATTACAGAGGTAATTGGATTCAAAGGTCATGGACAATTGTTATCACAAGGGCGGAAATACAATTAATACGAAACGTTTTGTCACTTTGGAAGTAGGGTGTGGACTGTGGACCTGTGCTGCGACATCGTTCACGATAAAATATGGAATTACCCATGGGGGAAATAGGAGGAGAAATAAAGAGAGTCGTGCATTTATAGAAACCAACCCATATCTAATTTGAACACTAGTACCAATATTGATATAAGCGACGTAACTATCATAGGTAAATTCTGTATTGTTTTATTAAAGAACGCCTCTACTTTATATTCTCGTCTTTGTCGCACATCGGGTCTTGCTTTCGGCTTTCTTTCGAGACATTACGATTCTCACGGTTCTCGAAATCATTTGTTCAAATTCTGTATTGTTTTATTAAAGAACGCTTCTACTTTATATTCTCGTCTTTGTCGCACATCGGGTCTTGCTTTCGGCTTTCTTTCGAGACATTACGATTCTCACGGTTCTCGAAATCATTTGTTCACATGCGGGTATGTCCAGGTTTTTTTTTGTTGTTAAGCGACATATATTCACTCTAGCCTTGAAAATGCCAAGATTGTAGTTCTCAAGAAACAGATGGCAAAAAAATTCATTCCTGTGCAGTACGCATCAAGACCGATATAGTTGAGGTATTTTTGGCATCTCAATAAGGATGTTTCAAATTCACTATACTATCGGTGGATAATGTTTCTACTATAGTAACTATATTAAGGGACTTAACTCAGACATCAGATAAACTCAACGACATTTAATCTGGAATAAGTACATAAATTGAAATCATATTGAGGTACTTCCCTTAGACCCGGGATACAGTCATTGGTGTAGATATTATTCTTGAATAGGTTTACGATTTCGGGACTTCCCGCAGGTTTTAAGGGGAGCCGAGAGAAAAAACACAATTTTGCATATTTTATATGGAAATGGAAACAACAAATTATAAATTTTATCTCAGTTAAAAAAGCTACATTGTGGTTATTTATAGACATGACGAAAAGCGAACTGCTTTAAATCGTAAAAGAAATCGTTACAAAGATATTCGAGTGCAACAAAGAAATAATCCAAATTATGCTTGTCTAAGTAGATTTTAAGTATTTTAAAGGTTTAAATAGCCTTGTCATGTTTAACTGAGAAGTCTGCGGATATTAATTAGAATGCGCACAATTTATGGAACGCACTCGCAGTATGCTATGTTAATGCTAATTAGAACATATGACTATGGCTAACATTCGTAAAATACGTAACAATATTAACGACTTTATTATCATTATCTATTATTATATTGCCTATCTTCCCACAAGTGGGATAGACACAGCATGCTCACACGTATCACCTTTCACAGAATCAATTCAGAGTTTCTTATGTAGGCCTCTTTCGGTTCCGCATTAAAAACTTCACTTAGATCAATGCCCAAAACATTTAATCAATTACTCGCAGCATGTCTAGGGTCCTCTTACTCCTCTCATAATCCAGATTCCATTACATTTACACAAGTAAAAGAGGCAGCAATTACGTGAAGTGGCAAAAATATACTGTTTGCTTGTAATAATAGCAAATCATTGAATCCGGCTAGAACCGGCGTCGGCGGCTGTGCGGGCGTAATGTTTTGGATAGCACCACGCGCTAGGTCGGACAGGTCGCTTTATCTGATAGCGGATACTAAACAAGCCGGGGCACCGAATGTCGATGACATTATATAATGAGGTAGGTAAGCATTATACAAAAGTTAAATACGGAAAAAGCAAGTGATATATAATTTTATAGATTTGAGTTTTGAGGACATGTTCTTTTTACCCGATTACCTAAGAAAGAGGGTTATGTTTTTCGAATGTTTATATATTATAGTAAGTATATATGTATGTTTCCTAGTATGTATGTAACAAATTTATAAACGGCTGAACCATTTGATGAAACATAGCTAAGAACCCTCTCGATGAAATCCTCTTTCAAACAAAAAAAACTACGTATATCACAATCAGTACATCCTTTTGAGAGCGACAGACAGACTCCCGCATTCGTTCTCTAACTAAATAGACTCTACCTGCGTCAAACCAAACTTCAAGCTTAAGCAGATACATCCACTAATGAAAGCAAAACGTTCCAGAGCATATTTTTAGATGTTTTACGGACATTCCTTCACATCGCTAAACAACCCCTAAAAATAGATATAAGTAATTTAGATATATGTTCGTATATAAGAAATATAAACCCTGGAACTCTTGCATAGAAAATTTTCATCTTATGGCTATGGACTAAGAAATCCCTCTCTTGGATGTAGCGCATAAATAAGTCATAAAGCATACATAAAGCTCAACTCCTTCCTACGATTCCCGACGTAAATCACAGATACCCGATCAGATTATTCCTTGTCAACCGTAAAACTTTGTCATTTAATAACCATACCGCGTACTTTCTATGACAGACATGAAATGCTAAAGGGTAACTAAAGGAAGTTTATTTTGATATCGCGTGTTTGGTCTTGCGATGTCATTTTACGTAATTCGTCGTTGGAAGACAAATTGCTGTTTGACGACATGGCGCGTTTCGTGGTTTTGTATGCGGTTTTAGTTGCATCAAATAATAGTAATACGACATTAGTGATGATCTGTAAAATATAGTTTTTAATAACTCAATTTATATTTTATCAAAGAAACTAAAATTCAAGTAATTTGTGCAGCTTTTTATTAAGCAAGTGCGAGACCACAACCAAGAAGGGTTAAATAAACTCTAGGTATATTCTATTATGATGAAAGATAGCATTGTGGAAAAAGCTAGCCCTTGGAAAGTTTCTTGTTTATCAAAAAAACCAACTGTTTTCTGTTACGGATCAATTTAATTTCCTGCAAATTTAATATGCAACTGACCTGCACGTGTGCGGCCTTACCGAAAAATGTTACTTAACTTTAACCATCGTATTAAATTCTCTGTCTTCTTTCCGCAAGTGTCATTACATTACGTATCAGCGAGAAGTTGACAAAATATGTTAAGCAATGCTTAAAATTAAGTAACGTTTTTCGGTAACGCCATTAATTTCTAACCGATAATGATAATATAACAATTGTGTTTGTTTACAGACCCTATTGTTGTGGACTTTTTATGCTGATAAAAATATACAACCGATATACATATACATACTATAAGCAGAATTTGATTTTAAGATTTAATTTACTATAAGATAAGCATAGACGTCAGTGAGCCATTCCGGGAAAAAAGGTCCCAACGAAAAAAGCATTGTCACAACAATATAATCCTTAATTTGGAAGATATCTTACTACTGTGTCAATGAAATTTACTTTTAGTTGATAGATCGGGTCATCAGCATTAAAATTAATATCTGATAATGAATATTGTATTCTAATATAATTAATTTTGAATTAAAATTTGAACCCAAACGGTCAAATTGAGCGTGTCACAACGTGTTTTGTCAACTTTAACTACCCATAATTCATATTTTTCCCTATAACATGTTATTCTTTTTTTGTTTATTTGCAAATATTAGATATGGGTTTTTTATGTAACACAAGCATTAGTAAATGTATTTTAAAATCGAATAAAAATTTAATAAACACTGAAGATTAAATTTCCGTCCAGGTGGACAGTCCACTTAAGTCACGGTGGTTTTATTAAGCCTACTATATTGTAAACTACTAAAAACGAAAGAATTTTATCATCTTGGCACCAGTACTAGAGCGACGCCACCATTTTATTTGAACTATATACCGTGTGGTTTGAGTAATCGGTGACGAAAGACGTTTGAAGCGCTTAGAGCCAAATTGGAAGTCCACTTTAGTTTCACTGTTATATTCTGATCGGCAACTAATTTTTAAATTCTATAATTTCTCACCTGTTCATTAAGTAATTCTCTATATTAATCAAATAAAAACATTTAGAAAACACAAATAGTATTTGATATTATTGTGATTAAAATAAGCAAAGCGGAGTGCGTCACGTCCTTTACGTTACGTGACATATAAGGGGAAAAAATTTGTGACGAAAAAGACACATTAGGTTGAGTTCACATTGTACTTTTTACACGACACTACCAAAGGAGTGTTACGTTTAGAATAAGAATATTTATTTTACCTTGAATAACATACTTACATGTTTATTACGCATTTATAATCATTTATAGCGATTTTACGATTTTTACGCATACTTTCTCACGAAAAAGTACACTCAACAGTAAATTAAGCGTACCGAAATCAAAAAACAGTAGAACACTGGCAGGAAGTTTATGTGAATAATAATAATTATAATTTAAGAAATTGAAAAAACCGAACTTTAAAATGCGCATTATTTTTAAATAGAATTTTACAAATTGGTTAATAAAATAACGGAGTAAAGCGGTACCCAACATAAAAATACAGGCGAATCCTACTACTACTACCTCCTTCTTTTTGAACTCTGTAAAATGGGTTTGGTATCTTTAGAAAACTAGTAATAATAATTATAATTAATTAATAATTATAATTAATTGATAACTATAATTATAATAACTATAATTCCTAACTAAATACGATTGTATCCAATAGCATAAACTAAATTATCTGTTTCTTGTCTATTCTCTAGCTTCTAAAAATAATTTAATAGCGATAACATTATACATAAAAAATTATACAGTGAACACAGCTTATGTTTCCATTTAGTCACGGTATTAAGTCTTACTAAATCACGGTCACAAATTTTTACTTCACAAAAATTGTACCAATATTTAAATTAAATCTATAATTGCAATTATATTGATGTAGTGTGGTAAAATATAGAGCATATTTTTAGTTAAATGTAGTTTAATTTGACAATTTACATGCTATAGGGACAAAAACTTAAAAATATAATCGTGTTTGTCTGAAAACGTGACGAAAATTTTGGTTATGTCATTTTAAAACTTGATTGTAAAATTTAAATACGATAATTTTATACTTTCTGAAAATATTATTAGCTAATTTATTTATAAATATAAAATTTAAGCCAAATAAAATGTGTTTTGTTCAAAAAACTTAAGAGGGTAATCGTGACTAAATAGACACATTTTTCACACTGGTTATTTTTTAAACTACAATATCTCCTAAGTTTTTGTTATTTTATTTGAATCATTGATATTAATTAAAACACTAATAAATGCCGCATCGGTTGGTATATTTTTTTTAAATATCCATTTTAAAAAGTGTCCTTTTTGTCCATTTCGTAACGGGACCACTTTTTACGGAATGGCTCCAGTGTGGACATCATCACTATAAAAGCGAAAATAACTGTCTGTCAGTTTGTTATCATTTTCACGATCAAATATTTGAACGGATGGAAATTAAATTTAAAAATTGTTTAATTTCAATGAGTAACAATAACGAAAACCGTAGAAAACATTATTTGAACGTTGCAGAGATATATTTTTTATCAATTTACATCAAAAGTAATTTTTGTCTCTCTGCCCCTCAATCTGTTTGTTATATTTTTACGACTAAACGGCTAAACCGATTGTTATGAATTTTGGTATAAATATAGTTGAGAAACTGTAGACGAACATAGGCTACGTTTTATCATCATCATCGTTACCGTTTCTCTCTGAAACAGCAGGGCGCAATTAGTTTATAATAAACAGTAATGTCACTGATGTTGCAGTTGTCCATAAGCGACGATTATCGCTTACCATCAGGCGAGCCGTCTGGCTTTTTGCTACAACTTTATATAAAAAAAATGTACAGGAGTCTGACGAAATGACGCCACCGTTTCTATCACTACGAGGGTGAAGCCGTGGGGCACAGTTAGTTTAAAATAAACATGATGTACAGGCGAAGGAGTTTGACGAAACGACGCCATGCCATCGCTACAGTAAACTTTGAATGAGTCAGATTGCGCTAATTTGGTTGCGCAGTTTTTGAATCTGATAACGTTACTTTACAAATAGTTTACATGAATTATGTAAATGGAAATAGTTTTCAACATTATGATGTTAGGTAATTGTTCAGTTTTGGAAGTATTTAGGTAGCGGTTCGTCCTCTTTCATGTTACTGTAGTTGTTTATTTAATGAAAGAAGGAGGCGTAATGTTTTTTCATTATGTACTTTATTTATGTTTTCTTTAGTTTTACTGGTTTCGGGATGCGAGAGATCATTAGATTCGTCTTTGCATCTAGTATTATAACTAAATTATATCTTGCTATTGTTTTTATATTATTTGTTGAAGGGTGTGGGTTAAGTCAGAAATGGGTAATAAATTTGAAGATTCAGGTCTGATCTGTTCCGAAAGAGAACTGTGGCATTGAGGGCGCTACTGTCCTTATTTAGTTATTTTTTTAGACTAGCAACACAAATAAGACGTCAGTTCCCATTTTTTGCCACGATAGGTTCCTAACAGGCTCTATTATCATCTCAGTCACAAGAAATCCACTGTAAGATATATATCTCCCACAAGTTTGGGGTGTATGAATATACATACGTAACTTTGCTTATTGAATTTATCTCTTGTAGCCTGAATTACTAATTGAATAATGGAATTGAAGTTGTTAGAATCGTTTTAATATCCGTAATATCATAGACTACATTTAGCTGTACAGTTTTTTTTACTAAATATTTGTTACTTTTCAAGTAACAAATATTTTAAAAACTTTACTGCTAAATGTAGTCTTTTAAATAGTTAAATAAAGAGGCCCGGATACCAGCTTTTATTCTTCGTCAGCGAAGACAAGGCTGCGCCCCACTTTGCCTCCAATTTTATTCTCACGCAAGATAACAACAAATCTTAAAATATAGCAAAAAAATCTTGGCAACGGTCACATGTGGACATTGACCATCGTGTGTGGTGTGACGTCAGCCGCCTATGAAACATGCATGCCTCACAGTTCATGCTTCACACCTCTCACGTCACGGCGGACGTTGGACAAACAATAGCCGCTAAAATTTGACTCGATGAACATAATCAAGGCAAATCAATGATCCTGCTGCAAATTTCGAAAATAGAACGAGACGTAATTGTTAAGTGGCCACTGGCAGAGCACCAAGGAAAATAATAAAATGACGCGTTAAAAGAGATGATCTTAGAACCGCGGACGTGGGCTATCATCGGTGAAGTAAGAATGGCTATTCTATTTCGCTCTCCCTTTCAAGAGTATGTAGGCAATTATTTTTGAGATATTTACGCTTTTATTAATTAAGGTTTTGATTTATGATAATGAATAATTACGCAATTACTTTTGCGATTGATGTCGTTTTCATATTTCTAATCGTTTTGTGCTGTGGAGTGCTGGGATTTCAAAAGCTATTCTAGTAATTTGGACTTATGGTTGCCATTTAATTCCTACCTTTTTATTTTAGGTTTCATATTTCTAAAAAAAAACCTTGTTAGAGTTTAACATTATAATTGTATAGCAATAAAAGAAATCACCGTATCATAATTATGTGAGGTTTGCGTAGAAACCAAATTAAAATCATTAGAGTCCAAAGTTCACAGTCTAAAATCAATAGCCATTAGTCCTAGCGATAGAAGTCACACACGAACACATCAAAACTATAAACGAAAATTTGATTCAATGACTAGCACCTAATGGTGACTTCACTAATGAGTGTACGTTGACCTTAGCTGTAGTGTCTAGAGCCAAAAGAGTACTGAAATAAAGGTGAATGTACACTACAGACGCGCCACAGGAGCCTCAAGCTCCACAGTCATAACATATTTGTGCGTAGCAGCGATACGTCGTCGTAATCCGCGCAGTCGCATCGTTCAGTGCGGACAGTATAAAATGTCACTCCAATGATTCAAAAATGCGATGACTGCGGTGTATGCGACTCCTGCGACGCGTCTGTAGTGAGCTTTCACCTTAATATGGAATAGCGCAAGTGAGTGATGAAGACTCACCAAGCTCACCAAGGTTTGCTTGCGCCACGGCTGCGGCAGTGCATCGCTTACATTCCATATGGCACATATCACCTATCGGCGAATCTGCTACACAAATTAATTTCTAAGAAAATATACATGAGAAAATGTTGGAAACGTTAGACATCCAGGCCTTAAAAAGTCACTGAAAATACATATAATTGTAAGTCGTGTGGCCAGAGTTCCGTATGATATCTCATAAGAATAGTAGATTGAGATTATGTTCTCCAATACATTATAATTACCTATCGGCGAATCTGCTACACAAATTGAATTTTAAGAAAATATACATGAGATACATGAGAAAATGTTGGAAACGTTAAGACATCCAGGTCTTAAAAAGTCACTGAAAATAAAATCTAAGTCGTGCGGCCAGAGTTCCGTATGATATCTCATAAGAATAGTAGATTGAGATATGTTCTCCAATACATTCTAATCACCTATCGGCGAATCTCCTATACATATTAAATTTTAAGAAAATATACATGAGATACATGAGAAAATGTTGGAAACATTAGACATCCAGGTCTTAAAAAGTCAGAATAGTAAGTTATATATTGAGATACGAGTATGTTCTCCAATACAATTCTAACTGTAAAGTATATGTATATGAATAATATTTCTATTTCGAGATTTACCATGTTATTTTAAGACCGTATATAGGTTTTCCTGTAATCTATAAGTGAAGAAATACATATTTCACCACACTACTAGACTCATATTAAGCCCTCACAATATGTTTTACTTTGTATGACATAATTATTTTATTTGTAATGACATGCTAGGCGTATTGCCCATTTGACATTTTTGTATTGACATTTTAAATGATATTGTATTTATATAATGAATATTTTGTAATCCTCAGACATTTGTTTAAGACATTGTTTAAGAATAATTTTTGAATATTGTGAGATAATTGTAATTGGTCTTTTTCCGTTTTTATCTCAATAAACGAATTTATCAATTTATATGTCGCATTTTTTTCAATTTTATGTTAAATAAAGTGAAATTAACTAGGCACGTATTCAAAATTAATTATTAAACCTAAAAACGCTGTCATTACTCTTGGCAAAAAACACGGCACGGCCAAGCCGCTAAAAGATAATAAAAACTTGTCACCAAAGACATAACAAGAGCAATGATACGCGTACTAGAATCCCTTGCGCAATCACCATTGTCTCCCGGAGGCACGTAAAAGAAAATTGTTTGAACAATGTTTGATCTACATTGCTAGGTCGATATCAGGGCTATTGAAATACCCTTCACAACAATAGGTAATGTACGTGGCCCTATTATTTTGTAACTTCGCGAGGACTAGAGAAACTGATCTACATTTCTATTAAGATCGAGAATCGAGCGCGAGGTTAACTTTACTAACCACAAATGACTTTTTGTTATAAAAATATGTTTTAATTTAAAAAAAAACTAATACGGTAATTTGACACACATTTTATATTACCAATCAGAAAAGCACTTCAGATTAGTCAACATCGGCGCCACGCGAGACCGTATAGTGATCATGACATTCACCCTGAAAAAGACCATTCCCTGTCAAAACTATACTCGACACCTACAGTTCCGACTCAACAATCCACGTGAGTTTTTACACGTGTATGACGATACATACATATATTGTTATTTTGTTATTGGAGCTTTCGATTTCTATTAAGAAAATAACATGTTTTCATTTTACCACAAGGACGGAGACGAGTTGACCTTTAAGGGTGATGTCACTGAAATATAGCGACTTAGCGACCCCCTCTGTTACCAGTTTTATCTGTATAGTTGAGTATATGAGAGAACTAATATTTCTCTTGTGTAGTTGATAGTTTTGACAAGATAATCCGATAGTGGCTCCACTACTAAACATACAGACTACGTTGGTCGTTGTATTGTGTAAAGTCCCCTGTCGCCTCGAAAGCTTTGCCATTACTTTTATGTACGGGTATCACTACCATTTCGTTTAATAGATACTTTCGAATGGCAATTTGCTTGGATTATGTTTTTATTTTGCTATTTGGATTGCGTTCTAATGGAATTTCACGGGCGTCTATCGAGATACCACGATAGTATCAGGAGATTTCAATTCCGGACCATTATTTCTGTTCAAAATAATCGTACGCCTACTCGAGTACGTGAAGACTGACGTCATCTTTGCACGTGATATTGTAGCCTGAAGCGTTAACTTTATACATACGTATAACGTTTCGTATCACGTAAGATACTGCATTTAAATTTGATATACAAAATGTTTAATTTACGACGAGATTGTCTTCGGCAAACACAAGTACGTTTCGAAGTATGCGACGTAACGCACACACGTTAAAATTCCAACAAACGCTCCAACTTTTATTCATAATCAAATTTCAGATATCTTTTTGAATGGTATTTATTTTCATTCCGTTTACACAAGTTTTTATACTTGTAGGTATGTCTATATGAAATTATGAACACAAAAGGATTAATCAATCGGAAACCGCGGTTGGACGACAGCATGGCCTACATATAGGCAAGTACGTACAAGTATGTACATAATAAAATTCTATTAGACTGTTAGGTACCTAATAAAATGTAAACGTTTGAAAATTTAATTTAATTTATTTATTTATCATAATTACAAAATTTAAAATAAAATACACATATTTGACACCTGAAAACCACAAATGGTTTGTGGAGGTGCTGATTAAAATCAGTAAAGAGGTATTGCGCAACAATTTATAATCGATAACTGCAGAATATTCGAAATTAGTTTGGCGAACAATGACATGATCGAGAACAAAACATTTGGAAGCTATTGGTATCAGAATTGCAATCAATTGAATTCGATTGCCGTTCTGATGACAACGAATGGTTCAGTTTCAATTATAATCAGATCGGATATGTACCAATCAATCTACTGGCTGCTCATATTGCCATGATATAATAGGTTTATGGCCTTATCGTGGATAATACGGTGGGGATAGAACAAAAAGAGCTCTACTGTTCAAACTATACATAAATAAATATTTCTAAAGAAAATTCTAGATATTTCTGCGTTATAATAAATACTAAGGAAAATGTCACAGTCGGTAATTGCTACATTTTGTGTAAATATTGTGCTAAATTTTAAATGGAAAAACTTCATATGATGCAAGTACATTATTTTTTTAAATAGTCGCAAAATATGTTTAAATAAACAAGCAGAGTATAAGATTTAATTCTCATATTACGCATTCATAAACACAGATATTCTCAATCTAAAATTTTCTCAGTGACGTTTCTCATAGAGGACAAAGAAAGGAGGAAAATATAAACAAAAGTAACCTCGGTCGGTAAAAGTAGGTGGTGTCAAGGTAAGGTTTCGAGTTGCCCGCGTTAATAATAAATATGATACGTTACAGTTTATCTTGGTAGGCCAGCTGTAAAAAGCCAGCTACAAAAGCATATTTCCAGCGATGCCCGTGACCGTGATCTGTCTATTTACGCCGGGTCTCGACTACACGTGACGACTTCGCACGCAGCTAGCGGCCGAAGCCCCATAACAATACCATCTCTCCATAATTCCATTCTTATAAGAAGATTATGGAGAATCTATTATTCAGCGGAAGGACGGCGGGCGACCTTGCCCGGTAATGGCTTAAACAGATTCTTATTGTACTGTTATACGTTAACATCTTTATGCAATAAGCATATTTTATAGCATAAACAAAAGATTATTGTGTATGTGTGTGTGTGTAACGTGTGTTTCCCACATAAACATGATCGATGATAGATTCCTCCAAATATAGGGATGTTCACGGGAAATGTGACGTCACCTTAAATTCAAGATGGCGACTGATAACAACAACAGGCACGAAAAAACAAAAAACAGCCCTGAAATCTGGCTGACGTTATTGTACATTTTTTACAGTTTACAGCTCCATAAACAGTTATCGGCTCATTGTCGAACGGCTACTACTGCCGAATTGGAATATAGACTCTGCAACACGTTTATGTAACAGAAGAAAGTGTCCGGCGAAAGTCTAGACGAAATCTTTATTTTTGAAGGCTCCCAACTCACAATATGTAGACTCATTGTAACCGGGGAGCGAGCGAATAGGTCTCGGCCAGAGCATTTGGGGAACAAAAATAAACGTTTCCCACGTGACCGGCGCAAAACAACAGAAATAAACCGTAACCCGTCTCAATCGCGCTTATCCTTGCGTAACGATTATCAAATACACGAAACAGTTTACCGCATATTTGCATGTCTTCGAATTGGACTTCAACCTTTACTACGACTTGGCAATGGATGTACTACAGATTCAGTCTCGGTGACAAACGAAACAAATTGAATCCAGTATGACTGAATCAAGCCAGCTTGCAAGCTTTTCCACGACAAATGATAGCCGAACATTTCTGGTAACAATGACCATCTTAATCATCGAGACCGCAGACGCAGACTTTGTGTGCGAACTTATTCGCAAATTAAGTCCAGTCATGTTCCGCAAACGTTTTTAGCGATGATCATGAGTTTTGTAAACTGTAACAAAACAAATACATCAGTATTTTTTTGGCGCATACCTTGCCCTTGTAAGTCTTCACGTTTTACAAAGTCATTCGACTTCCAAGAATAGTTATTTTAACAGAGTAATTAGAATTTTGCATTGTTATTAGCGACTTGGCAAGATCCTGAGGTTGGACCTACCCCACGTGGTCTCTACGTCACAGGTAGTCGCGCCTCCGATGGCAGATATTCGCTATTTGCGAATGCTTGACTGCTTCTGGTCTCGACTCGTGAATAGATGCATTACATCAACACGAGTCGTATGAATCAGGTCTTATGGAGAACGATTTCAAGGCTTGGTACTTCCCGCGATACTATAAATGACTGTTTTTATTAGATAACTAGTCGAGTGCCAGGTTTTATCCGCCATCAAGAAATAGTTTCTCAATTAATGCCCACACTTCACAAAGTTATATTCTCCAAACTTTATCTTCTAGGGCCAGTGGTTTAGACTGTTGATATATCAGAGTCAGTGAATCGGTCCATTTTTGAATACAGATACATTTTTGATTACAGATAGACTGGATATGATGGAGAAATCTGGCTCAATAAAACGGAATCAGACACCCAGAAAGTTAATCAGGATCAGAAAATATCAAGAGGTTCGCACATGAAAGAACATAGTCGAGAACTTAAAAAATATGAAACACCGATAACTTAATCTTTAAAATCAATTTAAAGATTATTATCATCATAAAACATATTGCCTTATTATCATCATAAAACTCTTAGAACACAGCTCATTTTATATATTATCATTACATCATAAGACACAGCAAGATCGAACCGGCCTGTATCAGTTTATGAAGCGAAAGGAACAGGATAAAATGATTCACTGTTATATAATCTTATGATTCAAATTCAACGTTGATTCATTAAAAATTGAAGTTTGAAGTTTGAATTGAAGTTTGTTGAACCGTTTTTTTTGTGAATAAATAGATATTTTTATGCTCGGAATTCTGATCTCATAAAATATAACAACTTGACAGCGCCCCGTGGTTTCACATTACGGTATAGGATTAATAAGTAACCAATGTGTTCATCTAGGATATAAGCAATATCCATTCTAAATTACCTTTCAGTCAGACAGACCTTTTCAATGTGAAGAAATATGTACTATATATATAAATACATATACATAAACATTTTCGTATTTAAATAGTATGGTTATTGGTTATCTATACATTTTGTAAGGAAATTTTGAACTTTTAATTCATAATTATTTATTGCGTATATGGGTAAGTACAAGGTGGAACATTATTTATGTGGTTCTCCATATTCTGCCTTTCGGCACTTTAGAATTTGAGCCGGAATCATATTATCTTCATCAATATACTCGAATGAGTTGGTGGTCAATCGTAGATCTATAGTAAAAAAAAAAAAAAAAGCTCTTTAGATCACAGTTCATACAACGGTAAGCAAGGTTCCATTGATAACAAATACTCGTACATAGATACTCGTATAATTAAACAGTGAATAAAAACACGTAGATTACATTACACAATCAATTTCATACATTCAATGTCGATAAAAGTCAAGGGCAGTAGGTATATACTCGTATATAAAATATGGGTACACTCATTAGGTTTCCCTTTACTAAATCCATAGCTTATTAGGTATACCCATAACTTGTTATTATCATATTTACTATCTATTAATCCTATCCAAGCAAAATCTAGGCGTGGAATGAAGTATGTTTGTTTTTATTGGCCATTACCTAAAGACAAACGTTTTGTCGTTAAAATAATATGAGATATTTTAGTTTTGGCAGGGCGCAAAACAGTGAATGTAAGAAAAACATTCACACGAAGTTTCCGGTCAGGCCCTCGATTTTCTTGCCAATGTAAATAATGAATAAATACAGTTTTTCATGTGACTTCAGCGTATTTCTGTATGTATACATAATGTGTTTATTGCGTCTCGCTCGACCTCTATTCGTTTACAATTTATTTCAAATGACATAATCAAATTCGTCAATATTACACAATACGTAATACTGAGACAATTCCTAACAACTTACATTCTGTACATTTTATTCTTTAGACTAATATTATGGGAGGGTGAGCTTTTTGAGACTCACTTTCTCTGTGAGACAGGCAAACAGCGTTTGGCGAAAGGCCCGAAGAGCACATTCCAAGAGGCGGCTCAGCAGGATGCCACTATTATGGAATCGGCTGGCCGCGGTCTTTGAAGTTTCGCACATACAAAATAATTAAGATTTCCGCGATCGCTTCGCTCGCGCATTACGTTCAACTTTTCCTTTTAGACGATCGGTGATTTAATTCATATCTACTGCGAAATGTCGGAGTTTTTATATTTGTAATATTCGCCGATGAGTACCATTAATTAAATTGCGACATTTTTTTCACGCAATTACATAATTTTTTTACGTTAGTTGTTTGTTTATATTTGTAATATTCGCCGATGAGTACCATTAATTAAATTGCGACATTTTTTTCACGCAATTACATAATTTTTTTACGTTAGTTGTTTGTTTCATAAAACGATTGAAGTCAAGGGTTTTAAAGTAGCTAGGTAAAGTTATTTTGTGAATATTATTTTCGATCCGATTTGAATATTACTTTCGAACTGGTTTTAATATTATTTTCAATCTGACTTCACAAATTCTCCAAAGCCAAAGCCTTACAAAGCCCAATTTTCTCATTGAAAAAACTCTCGAGTGATAAAATATCATGCTACGCGCAGGGTAGGCCGAGCCGGTGAAGAGCGAGTTGGCATACGAATCTTCCAAACCGTTAAAAATCCTTAACCTACCTACTTATATTTGAATACCAAAGTGTAGATTAAACAATAAACATAGATGTTTCATTGCTATCGTGATTGTTCCTGTTTTTGAATTCGTCGAAATTAATCGGAACAATGTCACTTCTCAGTCCCCATTTGTAATCAACTGTGTTCTCGCGAATTCTATTGTTTCTTTGGAGCTTCATTTTGTAATGTTCCACGGAGAATTGAGATTCGCTGAGATCCGTCAGAACAACGTGATATAAATCGTTACGTACCTATGAGGAATTGACATTGAAAATTATCTTTATAACGAAAAATAAGTCTGCTTTTGAACGTTTAATTTTTTCCTACATACACCATTCACTGAAATATACAGTTAATTTTGATGCGATATCTCGTTTTATCGAATTTATTGTCTGTAAAACTAACGTGCGAGGTACCACACCGACCGCTAATAAGTAATGCGCTGTTTTATTAAAAAAGGTTTGTATTTTGTATTGAACATTACAGTTTAAGGATGGGCTCAAAGGCCGCACCTATCCATCTCGCTCATCAAAACATTTAAAAAAATATAAAATCATTGAGTAGGGATATTAGAAAAGTGACAGATGATTTGGTTTATTTAGATAGGAGAAATGTTTAAAACAAGTTTTATTCAGTTCAGAATACTGAACTAGTAGTTAGAAAATATTCTAACTCCTCGTCTAATTTATAAGATATCGATTTAAAAACTTTTTTAAAACATTTCTCCTATCTAAATAAACAAATCTGTCGCTCACTTTTCTAATATCCCCACTGAGTGATTTTATATGTTTAAAAATTTTGTGATAAGCGAGAGATAACTGCGCGCTTTGAACTCATCTTAAGAATTGATTAAACGACTCTCAACTTAATCAGAACATTCTCAAACAAATTAATCATATGATACTAATACTAGAATAAACAACGGAACCAAAATTCATTAAAAAATTATGAGATCATATTGGAACTATACTATTGTAACTATATTTATTTATTTATTTATACTGAATCCAATGCAAAAAGAATTTCTGAAACTGGTTCATAATTAACGGAGAAATCAGTGTACATACGTAAAAATAAATACATACAGTCGAACATTAAACATCTTCCTTTTTAAAAGTCGGTTAAAAAGACCGCCTGATGCGGTTGAAACTATAATTATAGTGATATTTCAACTCAAGGCATGAGATACCAATATTTCAATTTAAAAAAAAAACTTAACACTGACTTCAAAAATATTGGCAAAGTTCAAATTAATCAAGGTAGCAATTTTTGCCAGTACATTGCTCATTCTTCCATACAACATGCAAAAATTTTTTTCTTGTCCTAAATATTATCTGAATTTAATGGTTTTTTTTATTTTATAATGGTTGGAACCATTTAACTTGAAGTGAAATTTGAATAAAGCGTAAAATAGAAGCTTAACCATTTATGATTCCAATGAAATAAAAATATAATCATCAAAATAAGAAAATGTTTAGTGGTAGAAATCTGTGTTCTCCTTTTGTATGGCTAAATGCGCGGAAACGTTTACTGCTCATAACCCTACCTGAGCAACAAATATAATAAAAAATGTATATATTCATTTCATTCAATTATTACAATGTATATATAAACATGATAATGTTAATTATAATGTTTATATACATTGTTAAATTATTATATATTTGACTTTTTCTCAATGAGAAATACATTTTTAGCTAAGCTCTAGGGAGTGAGATTTATAGATTGGTGCGAGAAGTTTTTGGCACAATGATTGGATGATAAATTTATGAAACTAGACTCACCCCATAGTAATGTTGGATAATAAAAAGAACGTTTAGAATATCAGACCCGCTTTTAATACCTGGTATCTCACTAAATGTATACCAACTTCTAGAAGACCTCAACCATATTAGCATGTCACCCAAAACCTTTGCCACTTGTGAACCAATTGAGATTATTGTATTTTTTTAGAAGAGATAAAACAAAAGACTCACCTTCTTCTGGTGTGAGATCTGCGAACTTGACTCCTCCACTGTAAAAGAAAAGGGGGCATTTTGAAATACACATCTTATATGAAATATCAAAACTTCCCCAAAATCAAACAAATACCCAAAACAAAATTCATGTAATATCAATTTCCAAATAGGTACTAATAATTTCCACAGCGCACAAAATGTGATCACGGATTTTTAAAATTATACATATTTGTTATAAAATTATATAACAGGAAAAAGCTTTTACAAAAAAATAATGTTTTTCACGTTTAGAACATAACAAATAAATTAGTGAAGAGCCACATAGATTCAAATTGTTGTAGCATATTTTTACAATAAATACTGATGAAATTCAGCCATTATAATAAAGATAAACAAAAAGAGAATATAATAATAGTATGAGATGATTCACCAAAATTTCAGCAAAACAATCAAAATAGACAACCAAATATGTATAGTTTAAAATGCCGTAACAGTTAAGAGCACCGTGTCAATGTGTAAACGTCGTACCTGAGGAGGACGGAAGCCGTTTCCGGCACCCGGAACACCTGGAAATAAACACAACGTGGAACGATGTCTTACTGGCATCCCCCAATGGAGAAACCAACACAATACACCCTACTATTTACATTGCATATATGTGGGCATAGAAAATTTTAATGTTATGTTAAATCCAAATAAAAAAAATATAGTGCTATTTTTTTTTTCACTCCAATTTAGTCTTTATTATTCAGGGATTGTAAGCCAATTATTTTGCTATTTATAGAAAGGCATAAAACAGTCATGATGATTAAAATTTACAGTACAAATCCAAATTAAGGTTTTTGAATAGTATTTAGTATGAATATAAAAGGGAGCTCTTTTGAAATTAAATAATTTGACTTTAATAAATTGATAATCAGTTTTGTATGATAATACTATAATATAAATAAAAGTAACGTTAAATGTCGTAAGTGGCAGTCGACTTTAAAATGAGGAAAACAGGCTTATTGTAACCACAATTTATTGTAATTGCAAGAAGAGTTAGATTCTTTAACATACAGACCTATTTACAGACTTGTACTAAAATTGGGAGATTCTCACCTTCCATCCTAAGTTCTCGAAGAACGTACATAGACGGGATTGTCCGGTGGTTTTGCCGCCGCAGGGTCCTGTTAAAAGATTCAGTGGAGAAATATGAAACGTAGCAACGAGCCCCACGTGTTGCTTTACATATATAATTCTGGTAAAGCAGAGACGTGAGACCCCGTAACTATTATTAACAAAAAAAAACACGCACATTTTCCACAAAAATTTACTCGCCAAATATCAATAAAAGTGTAAAAAATCTATTCTCATAATTATCACACATTTTGACACTTACCTCCAGTAAGCACCAGCCTGTAAACTATTTTTTGTTGGTTCGCCATTTTATTAGATACACGCATAAATACAAATTAAAATACACTACGAAGGATACTAAGCACTTAATATCATAAAAATGTTAAATTTACAAAAGTGATAAAAAGGGCCATCACAAAGAAACACGCATCGCCCGACAGGCGTGCGCTCAAATGAAAGAATGAATGATTTTGTTATGAATGAAATAATAAATATGACAGACAGCATTGACAGCAATACAGCGTGAAGGCCACCACAGACAATAGAGCAAGTTAGATTTAGGCCCAGAGTAAAGGTCTAGGGATTTATAACATCAGAAGATGGCTGTATGGGCTTGACACCCTTTGCCATTCCCGATAGGGAAAAATTAACCAAAAAAAAAAAAAACTATGTTTTTAAATGATGAAACCATAGACAATATTATTTTCCAATCCTTTACGCCATCTAGTGGTAGCGTAGTACAAAAAGAATTTCAAAAAGTTTCACAGTAGTGATAGTATTGTGTGTAATGCGCCGATACGCGTATTCAGTAAAATGAGTAAAATAAAATGTAGGGAATAGAAAATATTTGCTTTTTGTGTTAAAACCGATTCAGTTGTTGTATTCAATAAGTAATCCAAAAGCATCTGATTAAGATTAGGCGAAATCTTAACTTAATATTTAAATAACGAAAACAACTTTGTTACTTTTTCCCTTTTTCCCAACCAAACGGCTGAACAAATCTTTATTGATACACGACTATCTGAGTACTTGGAGAGGGTTGTATGCTACTTTTAATTATCACCGTTACATCACTAAGTAAGTAGTGATGTCAAAGAGAATATAAAACTACGTTTTATATACTCTTTCACATCACTACTTAAGTTAAACCCCAAGGCAAGCGCAAGCGGTATAAATACAAAACTTTCTGATTCTTGTAGTGGTGGATAAAAATACACTTCTCTCTTAAAATACGCGCTACAGCTGAACAATCTAATTAGGTGGTAGTTGGCTGATAGCAAATACGATTTACAAGCTTAAATCGTCTTTGTTTAAAGTGATTACAAAAAAATCATGAATTAACGTGTTTTTATTTTAAGTGATACCTAAATCACTAATGTGTAAGGTACATTGCGTAGACTGAATGTTGAGTTTATTACATTTTATCACTGATAAAACTACTTTTTCACCACTCCTATCATCATTGTTTTGGAGTTTATCAAGGAGCAACACTAAACTTGGTATATGCTGCCAGTATTTCCCCAAACATCGGTTTCTTTTTTCTACAATCATGTCTTTCGTAGCTGTTGATGCATCTTCTTCATCTAAAAATATTTTAAACAAATAAAAGTATGATAAAATAATAACAAGTTATTATTAAAACAGAAACAAAATATCCGACTGCAGAAGAGCGACTTTTGCAGTATAACTTAGGATTTCGCTTCACTTGATATGCCGTTGAGTGTACGTTTCTTGTGAGAAGATAAGATTATGGGCCTTACCGAAAAACGTTACTTAACTTTAACCAATGACTTAAGTTCTCTGTATTCTTTCCGCAAGTTTCATAACGTGTCAGCCAGAAGTTGACAAAATACCTATGTTAAGCATTGCTTAAAGTTAAGTAACGTTTTTCGGTAAGGCAGTATATTTTTAAGATCTAATGAACCTTGAAAAAAGCAATTTACAGACAACAGTACGGCTATTCACAACTTTTCGGATCCAAATTCGGGTCAGAAACCATATCTCCATCTCTATCATTTCCATACAGAATGGCAGAGATAGAGATGTAGTTTCCGACCCGATTCTGGATCCGACAAGTTGTGAATAAGGGTACAGAAGGGCTATACGACGCAAAGCCCAACTCATTGGGTGTTCCTTTCAATGCCCATCCACAAATCAACTTTGCCACTCTGCCTAAACTTTGACTGGTGTCTGATAAGTCTGATGTTTTAAATGGTGATGACACAATGGTGAGACAGCTAAATATTTATATTAGTATAATACGTTTTCTTAGTATTCTGTTTATAGGTATTATGTATACAGACACACATGGGCGTACCCAGGGGGGGCAGGGGGGGGCAGCTGCCCCCCCTGGAAACCTCGCAGAAAATTTATGAACTCGCCTAATTACTAATCAAAGTTTAAACGGGGCCTTATGTGCTAACTTTTAAATAAACCGCGCAGTAGACACTGGCAAAACGCACGGTGCAATTATTATTGCCATAAAAAACCGCGCAGTGAGCAAGCGCTACAGTCGCCAGCCACCGCCGCGGCGACGACGGCGGATGAAGATTACCGAATCTAGCTGAGCGTTCGTATTCTTGGCGGTAAGGAGTTGCGAGCGACAACCATTTATTTTATTTGACATGTTATGTTATGGCTTTGAATCTTGAGAGCTGCGTCTGCCAATGACAGCAAGCCGCCACCAATATAGGGCAAATCAACCAGCTGGTTCGTTAAGCGAATATTTTAGCCGATCGTTCAAAGTTATATAATATCCTTTGTATTTTGAGCCATGTCAGTACTGTGACAACATTAACAGCAAATCAGCATATGAATACCTAAAATTTGATAAAAAGTTTCGAAAAAATTCGCGCTCGCTTCTCTCGCGCCTTTTTATTTCCTATTATTTTCAGCAGACTATGTAAGAAGGAGGGTTATGATTTTCAAGTGTATGTATGTATGTATATGGGTATGTTTCTATATGATCGCCTACAAACCTAAACGGCTTGACCGATTCTGATGTGCGAGGTATCGTAAAACTCCAACGAGCTTTTACGTAATAAATAAGTGATTTCACTAGAATTATTCTAAATAATGCGCCTTTATAGTCTTTTACAGTGGTACTTTGTCATAAAAACGTATGTTTGTAATTTTCTCTACAGTCATGTTTTTTAATTAGGAATAATAAATTTGCAATCAATGCATTCAAATGGCTGTATTTATAATTTTTGATAACGTAAAAGTCGTTCTTATCCCTGTCGGATATTTCATTTTTCTTTTAACATAAATACTTGTTTGGTTCACCTGGGCCACAAAACCTAGGACACACTAACAAGATCAATGAATCAAATTATTTCCAAGATTTAATTTTAAAAGCCTTCTAAATTTACGCGCTCACTTCGCTCGCGTTTTTACTACTTGAACATAGAAATACTGTGGGCTCACTTATATGAGAAATAAAGCATATTACTTTAAAAACACAATTAAAATTTGAAAAAAAGTTTCAAAAATTTTCCCAACCGCATAAGAATGATGGTTAAGTTTATTCGAGTAAATGTATGTATGTATGTGGGTATGTTTCTATAACATTGCCTACAAGCCTAAACGGAAAGCCTAAATTAGAATTATTCTAAATAATGCCCATTTATAGTTTTTACAGCGGTTCTGCGATTCGACAACATATTAAGCGTAACAAAATCGTAAGTTACACGGGTTACTCGGGTATTTAGTTTTTCTTTTAATGTATATACTTGTTTATTTGTATTAATTATTAAAGTGCTGTGAACTTGCTAATACAATCAAATAATTCACAAAAAACAATCACTAAGCAAAAATTGATTCCCAACTGTCAAGAAAGTAGCGCGTATCTTGTAGGTATGTTTGTAATTTTCTATAAAGTCATAAGTTTAAATTTAATCAGGAATAATAAATTCAAATCGTTATATTAATAATTTTTATAGCGTAAAAGTCGTTCTTATCCAGTCGGTTATTTCATTTTTCTTTTAACACAGATACTTGTATGGCTTATCTGGGCCACAAAAACCTAGGACACGCTAACAAAATCAATGAATCAAATTACTTCCAAGATTTAATTTAAATAATCTTTTCAATTTTCGCGTTTAACATTTTTCTAATTTAATATAGAAGTACTGTGGGCTCACTAATACGAAAAATAAAGCATATTACTATAAAACATTAGGAAAAATTTCGCGCTCGCTTCGCTCGCGCTATTTATTACATATGTTTTATTACTAATCAACAAAATTTTTATACAACCGCCCCCCCCCCCCCCCCCCCGCTATGTTTCATGTAGGTGTTTTGTGTATGACAAAACAGCCGCCGACGATCTGACCTAAAAAATCTGACTTGCCCCCCCCTAGACCAGAAGCTGGGTACGCCCATGCGACACAGAATACTAAAAAACAAGTGCGAGTCAGACTAACCCACCGAGGATTCAGTACAAACTATGTAGATAAAAGAACTACCGGGCGAAGCTAGTCATTCATAAAAAGGGGTTTATATGTATTTTTGAAGTGAAAACTTCTTTAGCGGCGTTGTGCATTTTTAGGATGGGTAAAAAATGTTAAACTCGCGTCAGATCGTCAGATTAAATTCGTAAGACGCACGGATTATTTTAGTCAGAAACCTATTCTAACGTTCTGGATTTAAAGTTCATTATTGTATATGTACAAGTTTGTCCTTCTAGCATGACGTCATTTCGTTGCGCCGAATGCTTATTTTCGACACATGCACGTTAAGACTCGTTAGCTCAGTAGGTTAGAGCACCGATATAAATTTCAATTTGTCCATCGGAGGGCGGAGGTTCAAATCCTTCACGAGTCAGTCTTTTTGCTATTTTATTTTTTAGTTTTCACTTCTGCCGGCACTCCCGGAGTACAACCCGTTGTTTTTAGCGTTCCGTACCCAAAGGGTAAAACGGGACCCTATTACTGAGACTTCGTTGTCTGTCCGTCCGTCCTTCTGTCACCAGGCTGTATCTCATAAACCGTCATAGTTAGAGAGTTGAAATTTTCACAGGTGATGTATTTCTATTGCCGCTATAACAACAAATACTAAAATACAGAGTGAAATAAACATTTAAGGGGGGCTCCCATACAACAAGCGTGTTTTTTTGCCGTTTTTATAGATAATGGTACGGAACTCTTCGTGCGCGAGTCCGAATCGCACTTGGCCGGTTTTTTTTAATTTTTTTGTCATAATCCGCAAATTACGCATCTTAAAATATTTAAACTAAAACTAAAATGGTTTTTAATTATAAAAATGATTGTCTGTAAAGTCGGTTTACGGACGATCATTTTTCGTGATAACGATGCGTCACAAGCCGAACGCTTAGGCCGATCGTGCCGCTTCTTCCGCGCTCTCGCTTGAACGCTTGGCTCAGGCGGAACGTGACAATGAGTCATGCTTTTTCGTGCGTGCAGCCGGCGTTCATCGATTTATAAGACGTTATCACGTCAAAAATAATTAAAACCCAGTTTTTGTTTGTGCTAATGAAGTTTTTTCTTATGATACCCCACAAATGATACGGTTAACTCACTTTTAAAATAATTCTAGGTCAACGGGAAGTACCCTATAGGTTTTGATTCCTTTGTGTGTAGTAATATGCGATTTTCGGAACATATACAGTTTGTAACCTTTTTTAATGACAACTGAAAAGTTTGATTTTTTTAACAGGTGCAAGGGACTACAGATCTGCATGTATGGTTTTAATTTCTACTCTATACTTACTAGGTGTGCCCGAGATAAAGAGGTCTTGACAGATGGACAGACGGACAACAAAGTGATCCTATGGGTATTTTTTCCTATTGAGGTATGGATCCCTAAAAAACACTACACGCGTAAATAGACGCCTTTTTCGATATAATTTTATGTTACCTTCTAAATCTGCTATATCGTAGTCCACCCACCGGGTCTGAATATTTACATAAATCATGGTTATTTCCAATTCTCTGCACAAGTATCTACTGTAGTTCACCAGTGTATTCAGCATTGACAAACCTGCAAAATGAAATATCCAAATTATAATTAATATCATATGGACTGAAAATAACTATATATGTATTTGTTACATTTTCACAACTAAACAGACAGATAATGTTATAAATTTGTTTACTGACAGCTAGCTTAGGTACATTGTATCATCATTAAAACTCCACAACGCAAGTAGACGGAACTCAACCAGATGGAGCTGCTTGTTAATCATATTTTACACAAAATAATGATTTAGTCATCTTTATGTAAATAATAATTTTACTTAAAAATTGAGATAACCTAACCTAACTGTCACATATTGCAGAAAGTTAGTACCTAATAATGATTTGAAATTAACTTTATAATTCTGCTCTAATTTTACATGCTCATTCTTCAAATAGTTTCAATTCGTCTTCATATTTTAAAACTAATTTTAGCAAAACATAATTACCAATTTTATTGTCATCACCAAGAAACTGCAACATTAAACATGGTAATGAGTCTACAATAATCAGAGCCAAGTTTTCCATTGTAATCATTTTATTTTTTAGACTCTGTAACAACTCTATTGCTTCTTCCAATGTCCATACTCGTACTACTTTTAATCTGTACATTAATTCTGCCATTTCCTGAAAAAGCAGATTCATAACATTAGTATATGAGCTTTGTCAGCACATGCCATTGCAATGAAAACTCTATTAGACGGGAAATAAAGTTAAATATAGAATAACATGCTTTACAAACCTATCAACAGGCAAAATGATAATTAAGCAATGTGAATGTAAATTATGAGAGGACAAATGTCACTTGTAGACAATTTTTTTACCTTATGTGTGAAGCATGAGGCATTAAGTATTTTTTGTATTTTAACTGCTGAAAAATCTCCCTTAGTGTCAATATATAACACTGTTTTTTTATCCTTCAAACAATTTATAGCTAAATGGAAGCAGAGTTGTGTTTTACCAGAATCAGCTAATCCACAGAGCTCAGTAATGGATCCTGCTGGTAATCCACCTTCTAGCATAAGGTCAATACTGAAAAAAAAAAGTTGTATGTACACTCACTAAAACTTAAAAGACGTATTTACACTACTCGATTTCTCAGGCCATATCTGGGATAGAGATTGGCACATAATCTGAAGCTCTAATTAAACATTGCTGTCCCTGCCGACAAGGTATAACAAATCAGGTGGTGTAATAGATCTTTAAACCAAGACTACTAATATTGTGTCTACTATTTTTGCAGTTGGAAAAGTTACATTTGTAGTAATGAAACACATGATAATTTAGTTTATTATGATTCCCTATGTCATACAATGCATACAATAAGAGCACAGGATAAAAGTATATTACATCGTGTTATTTTTTTGTTGATGGTCTAAGCATGGATCAAGACTAATATCCACTTTATAATTCAAACATCTGCCTGGTTAGGAATCGAACCCACAACTTCTTGCTTACAACATAGAACAGCTAAGAATACTCTTGATCAACTTTCAAAAGAAAATTAAATCAAAACAGTTGGAGGACGTCGATGACATACATAAGTCAAACTTAATAACTCTTTTTGGATTTAATAGAAATTGGCTAAGCCAGTGAGTAATAATATAGTGACATACATGACACACCTGAAAAACAATAACCGTTTTTTTTTGAGAAAGTGCCTTTAGTGAATACAACAAAACAGTATAGTCTATTATACTATACTACACATAAAAACAAACAGATTACCCCAGACCGACAAGGGATAGATTACAACATAAATATAATTATGTGAAGGGCTCTGAATATATGAATAATAGGGCGTTTCTTATGGGTGGGTACATACTTTTGTATACCTGTCTTTAAGTGTTTTAACTTTTTATCCAGTATTGTGACACCATTTTTAAAAGGAGCTGAATATTTTTCAAGTATGTCATTCCTTACATCTAATATTTGGGGTAAGTTTAATTTAGTTATATTAGTTAATTTAATAACATCTTCATGAAGAAATTCTAAAATCGTTGTGATACGATTATGAGCCAATACTCGTAAAACACTCTCTGATAAGTGGATGATCTCATTTGCTTTTAATTTTTGCATTGTGGAAATATTTCACTTGCCCAAGAATTTTTCTAAACATAATATAGTACAGTGACTCTAGTACTCTTTGATACAAACTTAAAAAAAACAGGTAGGCAAAGAGAATGTAATACTAAGCCCCGGGCCCTTATTCCACAGAACAACCCCTTTTCGCTATGACTATGACCATTTGGGCCAGGTAGGTAGGTACACAACACCAAATCCCTATTATCCGTTTATGACCAACAGGGAAATACGTTTTTTTTTTCTCCTCATCTGAGGAATTTGATGTCGCACATTTGTGTAGTTGCCAGTGTTAAGTAATTTTTTCTAATATCAGCTATTTTTTCAATTCTTCATTTGTGTATTTCTGCTTTCTCTTGTATAGCGAAGATGGTCTTCAAAGTGCTCTTCTTGTTGTAAGGTTAGGTTCTTCTTCTTCTTTTTTGTATTGGACCCGCATTAAAGCATTTGCCAGTGTCAAGTATTAGGTTTTTACCAAGTTTCTTGAATAAAACAAGTTGTAAATGTTCTATTTACAATCTAAGTCACGTATACAGTCAATTTATAAGTCGAGTACTGCTTCAGTAAAGTGGTGGCGACTTTACTAGAAGCTTCTATGGAGTTTTGCCGACAACGTAAAATCACACGTTTTACTGCTTTATTTCACTTGTCCACACTCAAGCACTATATCGAACACTTAATGAATAAAACACCACCATTTTTATAGCAATAATGTTCAAAATAACACAAGTTTAGGAATATAAAACAAAGCAACAACAAGTTACTAAGACGTTCCCGCCAAAACTCTAGGGTTAGGTTAGGTATTAGGAAATAAGATATTTTTTTTGACGTGACTTAGATTTTGACTAGAATAATACAACTTGTTTTATTCAAGAAACTTGAAAAATCCTAATACTTGACACTAAACAACTCTGGCAAATGCTTTAATGCGGGTCCAATACAAAAAAGAAGAAGTTCCCGCCATGTTCTCGCCAAAATTCCCACAATACTATTATTTTGCATCACAATAGAGTATATCCACGAGATCAAGGCCGGTTTACACTTTGATTAGTGATTAGTGCAGGTGTTGAGTGATTACTAGCAAACACGTGTGGACACCGATTGATTAGTGCAGGTGTGAAGTAACCTGTGTAGTCAACTGATTAGCAGCGTGTTTTATTTTTATGCGAGTAGACTGCGAGTAGCCACGTCCCGCACGCTCTCCTTTCCCCCTCACTCGCAGCGTGCCTGCCACTAAACACAGTAAACACGTCTGCAGCAGTGTTTAGCGTGTAGTTTTATTTAGTGTTTTTAATTTTTCTTTCACAATTGCTTGCAATTACAAGCGCGTTTCTTGAGGTTCGTCCTTATTTTTTTTGACGTGACAACGTCTAATAAATCTATGAACGCCGGCTGCACGCACGAAAAAGTATGACTCGTTACGTTACGCTCATTGTCCCGTTACATCATCATTTCATCAATGTTTTGTTATGACGTTGTAACGTTAAACTATCGTCTGTAAACCGACTTTACAGGCAACCAATTTTTTTTTGTTTTATTCATATTTATTTTTGGGAATTTTATTATATTTATAAACATGATAGTCCCATTGTATATTCTTAAGATCACTTGAGATGACTTACACAATCAAACAACTCTTTAGCTGCGTCAGAGTTAGGATCCGCGTTCGTCCATACTTGCGGGCCCACGGCTGACAACTAAATTTACTAATCACAGCTACTAAACAGAATTGGACACTACTCGCACTACACACCTGCACTAATCAGTCGCATTACTAATCACCTGCACTCGCACTAATCGAAGTTTAAACCGGCCTTACCATTAAAATCTTGCCTGCACAAATGCACACTGTCACATCCTCACATGTATCCGAACAAAATTGTCATAGACAATAAAAATGGCTACTGACGGACGCCCGTCTGCCGCCCGCCTCCCGCCAGCCATATTGTTTGCTGTCAAAAGTTGTAATGTCGTGGAGAGTAGAATTATTTTTATTAATTGCGGCGTAATATCTTGATTCAAATAGTTCTAACTAGGTTTAATTAGTCTTAGTAATCATGTCGAATGTATCGGTTGATAAAGAAACCTTTTTTCGTCGAATGAAAAAGCTCTACGCAGCATGGAAGGTTGAAGTTTACCCATCTTTGTAATGTGCAGATTTTACGGTATATTGCTCCAAACTGATGTATTTTACATTGTTCTGCAGGCTGCTGAAGGCGATGATGTATTAGCAAAGGCCGATGCTTTGGTTTCTTGTGTTGGAGTCGATGAAGACACACTTTACAGCAAGTCAACGGCACTACAGGTTTGTGTTTTTATTACATTTCCATGTGCTAAAAGTTGTATGAAACAGGGTATCTACAATAAAATTCATTTCAATTATCACGAATTTTACCCTGTATTTTCCTTAATCAATAAATTGCCCCTATAACGACGCAAAAATAATATTATGGAGTGTGTGGAGCATAGCTTGGTTTTTGCGTGCATTATCTGAGCCTGACCGGGTTCAGTCTTTAATGTAGATATTTCTAATTTTTATTTTTTTATCTAAAATTAAGCTTCAATGGTATAGTGTGTAAGTGCATTATAACAATGAGGCAGTTTTACAAAATATCTATGTCTACTTGTGTATTGGGAATGATTATTTAACAAGCACATTGAATCCATTGACAACTTCAAAGGAGGTAGTGCTTGGCAAGTATTACCACCATAGAAGCTGAACATCAAATTAATACAATGTCATTAGGGCCTGTGTCCTAAAAGTTGCAGAAGTTGCTCACATTATCTACATCATGCAGATCTGTATCAGCATGATGTAGCAATGCGAGCAACTTCTGCTTGCAAAGGAATGAATTTAAAAACAATACATTATAGATTATGTAATTACTATATTTATACTTTTATAATTAAAAAAATATGATAGCTGTTAACTATTCTTGGCTGTGACCATGTACCAATACAGCAGATGAAATGTCAGATTTTAAAATAATGCAGTGAATATGAAATAGATCCAATAACAGATTTTTACTCGATTGCGTATGAAGGAGGGTTATGTTTTTGAGTGTATGTATGTATTTTTCTTTTAAAATAAATACTTGTATATTATGTGAAAATGTATTCAAATTATGTTTCTTATTTTGTTTACAACATACATTTTCATAGTAAATTAATTTTATTCTAATTTGTAACATAACAATGATTTTGATGATGAACTGGGTTCAGTGTTGAAGTGGAGCTGAGAGTCCCAGGCTAAATGATGGCAGATGTTTGAATGATGAATGCTTGTAAATTGTGTCATTAGTGGGGAGTTATGTGTGTGTGAATTTATTTTGCTTGAAACATTCCAGACTTGGCTGTTTGGCTATGAGCTACCCGACACAATCACAGTGCTCACTGAGTCAAGCATGTGTTTTCTCGCCAGTAAAAAGAAAATTGAATTTCTGAGACAAATTGAAAATGGCAAAGAAGAATCAGAATTACCTCCTGTCAAACTCCTTATCAGGGATAGAGTAAGTTGGAGCTGTTTTTTTTTTGGCCCAGCAATATATTTTTAGTATAAATTATTTTTTAAAGTATATTTAATATCAATTATGTCATATAAACAATAATCATTTACATAAAATAAAATTGTCAATAACAAAGAGTCACTATTTTTAGTTATATAACATTTATTAATTCCAAAATCTTGTAGAATTTCAGTAGATAACAGACTTTATCATAATACTTATATAATATTGCTTGAAACTGTAAAGTAATTTATGCTGTTAATGTCTTAAGAGAACTCTTGTTGCACGATCTCCCATACAGATAGAAGAAGATACTGTTTTCTATCCCTAAACATTAACCAATTTCGATGATTTTCTATTATCTGATTTAAATCATAAATGTCAGTAGAGACTGATCTTTGTAATTTTTTTAAATTTAATTATTGTTCCAAAGTTCAAGGGTTCAAGGCATAGATTGAGCAATATGAGGGAATAGCAATGGCTCGCATGCTTACATTACACAGCTCACACCTCCGTTTAATTAATGCTCTTTATTATTATCAAATTCATACATAACCCTTGCCTGACTGACTTGGTGCTTACATGTTGTCTACTAGAGAAAGAGTACCACCAAATGGAAATTTGATTGTGTGCGGGCCACTCATGGACTAAACTAACTATGGCTATACTAGCCTTGCGCCGAGACATGTAACTTTTACTTTTAATTTTAATTTTAGTAAAAAAGCTTAACTTTATCAGAATCATATATATATGTAACCCATTTTTTAAATTATCATGGTCATTCATTAAAACACTATAAACACACAACAATAAACCTAAAATTAATGGGATATTTTCCACGGTAAATATCCCATTAATAATAATAGTGCTTTAATTTAACCCATTTGTTTTACAGACTGATAAAGATAAAGAAAATTTCAACAAACTCATACAAGAGATAAAAAAATCGAAATCTGGGAAAACATTAGGCGTTTTCGCCAAAGACAACTACCCTGGAGAATTTTGTGAGAGCTGGAAGAATATAATAAAGGGAGAAAAGTTTGAAAATGTAGACATAAGCTCGGCCACAGCTCTGCTCATGGCACCAAAGGAAGATTCAGAGATTATTACAGTAAAAAAAGCGTGCTTGGTTACTGTTGATGTGTTTACAAAATATCTGAAGGATCAAATTATGGAAATTATTGATTCTGATAAGGTATGTCATGTTACACCATATTTCGCAATTTGTCTGTCCTTATTCTGCATGGAGGTGATTAATCATACACTTAGCTTGGCTCTTGACTTCCTGTGTAGGTGAAATACTGTATCTCAAATTACAGTGCTTCACTTTATAGCACTCAATTGTCAGATTCAGATTCAGATTCTTTTATTGCATATATTGTGTTATGTTGATGTATTCTATATGCTTGTATGTATGTTTTTGTGCTAGCTAAATAAGATAATTCGAAATCTTGAACTCGAAATGATATGACATTCTTACTGTCAGTATACTTCATTTAACTACATACATACAATGTTACATCGTAGTTGAAGTGTTTTGTACTTTTTTGCTCAACCAAGATATGCTTGGAACTCTGGGCTGCTGGCTGCATCCTCAACTGCATGTTGGCATTGTAGTAAAAAAAATGAAAACAATGCAATGATGAGTGATTGTTGAGCTGTTGTAGTGATCAAAATTATGATGAATATTGGTATTCAATCTCATGAAATCTGATAGAAATTACAGTACTTTCAGTGCAGTGTCAGATGTCTGACTAGTAATAAAATAAATATTCGTGGACATTTCACACAACACCATCTAGCCCAAACTAAGCAAAGCTTGTACTATAGAACTAGATGGCTGATAGAATAATTGTATACTTTTTTAGGGTTCCGTACCCAAAGGGTAAAAACGGGACCCTATTACTAAGACTTCGCTGTCTGTCTGTCTGTCTGTCTGTCTGTCTCCAGGCTGTATCTCATAAACCGTGATAGCTAGAAAGCTGAAATTTTTACAAATGATGTATTACCGTTGCCGCTATAACAACAAATACTAAAAATTAAAATAAAAAAAATATTAGGGGGGGGGCCCATACAATAAACGTGTTTTTTTCGTATTTTTTTGCTCAATATTAAAAACGGTAACAGGTAGACGCTTCAAATTTTCACAGAATATTTACTTGTATATTACCTTTCAAAATAAATAATTAAATAACAATAAAGTAAATATTAAAGGGGGGCTCCCATACAACAAACGTAATTTTTAAGCAATTTTTACTCAATCTCAATTAAAAGGTAGAAACTTGAATATTTGTAAGTAAATATTTAGAAATAACTATAAAAATAAATACCTAATCTAATACATAAAAACTCACAAAATGAAAATAATCCGTGCATCTAAACGCGGTGCGAGCGCCGGTTTAGCGGGGTAGCGGGGGAGGTAACATCACGGAGCGAGCCATAACCGCGCGTATTCGCGCGAGCGTCGTCATACTGCCCGGATGTGTATCGAAAACCTACCTATAAGTTTGCAATTTACTACTTGGAATTTCGTTGATTTCTCGTTATTTTATCAACAGAACTAAACTTTGTAGTATTATAGATGATAGTACGGAACCCTTTGTGCGCGAGTCCGACTCGCACTTGGCCGATTTTTTTGTTGTAAATATATACATATGATACATAGAAACACCCCTAATAACACAGACTATTTTAAAAACATGCATTGATCTTTGTTTCCAGAAAGTAAAACATTCAAAACTAGCGGAAGGTGTGGAAGCCGCAATATCTGATAAGAAATATGTCACAGGCGTTGATACAAGCCAAGTAGACATGTGCTATCCTCCAATCATTCAATCTGGTGGAAATTACAGCTTGAAATTTAGTGCAGTCTCGGACAAGAACCATTTACATTTCGGCGCTATAGTATGTTCTCTCGGAGCAAGATATAAGTCCTACTGCTCTAACATTGTACGAACATTACTTGTCAATCCTACAGATGAAGTACAAAGTAATTACAACTTTTTGCTAAATATAGAGGAGGAAGTTATGAAAAAGCTTGTAGCTGGTGTTAAATTGTCTGCTGTTTACGAAGCTGGCTTGGAATGTGCAAAGAAAGAGAAACCAGAATTAGTTGATAATCTCACAAAAACTTTTGGGTATGTGGATTGTATTTTAATTCTATGTGTGAAAAGGAGTGAAAAAAATTAAGGACGACTCATACTCATCATCTTTCATTAGTTTTGAGTTTAGTGAGTAGTGTGCCATGTGCCAAAGGCCATGTTATTTACTATAAATCTTTTTTTTCTTTAGCCAGTTTGATTCCTTAAGTCTCCCCTATCTTTCATTCTTCAGAACTCATTGTAATATGAGCAGGAATACATTCAACTTTTCTTTCAACATTTTTGGGCATTTCTTGGGTGTCTACCATGGCACAGACAGTATTTACCTTTGCTTCACCCTCTTAACCAACTGTACTACTTTACTAATGTTGTGATCATGGTAATTTTTGTTATAGTTTTGCAATGGGCATAGAATTTAGAGAAAGTTCCATTGTGATTGGACCAAAAACGTCGACAGTGGCTAAAAAAGGAATGGTATTCAACATCAACATTGGTCTATCAAACTTAACTAACAGCTCGTCAACAGAAAAAGAAGGCAAGGTGGGCATACAAACATACTAAATCTCACACAGAAATATTCTTAGCATGTTTTTATACATTCACTGCAAAATACATATGTACAGATTTAATTGCAATTGAAATGAATTATTCAGAATATGTGCTATCTCCATTCGAAATTTCGATCAAATCTAGCACCTGTCCTCATTATGAAATAGTAGGTGAAATTCAGAGGCGCAGTTAATAAAATAAGAAACTAAATAAATATCTGCTAGATCAGGGTTTCCTAACCTTTAACTGATTGCAAACAAAAAAAAAATATATACCGCGAAAATTTTGATGGTTTAACTGAACTATTTTAATGATTGGTATAATGTTGTTTAACCCTTATTTTTTTCAAAAACGCAAATGTATTGGGAACTCCAAAATCATGCATCTTTGTTTTTAGACATATGCTTTATTCATCGGTGACACAGTATTAGTAAACGAGGAACAACCAGCAAGCTTACTCACACAATCAAAGAAAAAAATAAAGAATATTGGGATTTTTCTAAAAGATGATGATGAAGAAGAAGAGGAAGAAAAAGAAAACAAGACTGAAATACTCGGTGAGTTGTGTTTTAACAGCTTTGTAAATATGCAGATGTTTGAAATTCGGTTTCAAGAACTCTGTATAGATATTGCTTTTTAAGAAAATGAGATTGAAATTGAAGGATATGGACTGGTTTTCTAATGACTACTCACATAAGTATTGTTGGTAAAATGTTTTTTTGACCAATGTGTTCAAGCAACCTCACTTAAGGTCTATTCCCATTCCAGACTATGAGTGCTTTACATGTTGTACCACAGTGTTACTTAATATCAGGCAAGCTGGGGTCAAATGCCAATTTTGATCAATTTACTACTATTTTGACTTTAAAACCTTGTAAAAGTTTGTTAAAAACCTTATTTGATCCAGTAAAGAGATTGTTAAGACATCTCATATTTTGCGAAAAAATTATAAAAGTATTTTTTAATGCATGTCTTTTACTTATAAAGGAGTGTTTTTTTTTTTCTAAAACCTGATGAAATGTATTTTTTAACTTTAACCATTTACTTACATGCAATCGTGGATGAACAGAAAACGGCGGTAAGTCTATAAATACAATTATACTAACTGCATGTATAATATTGCTGCAATTGTATGTTTTGCTTCTGTCTGTTCTGTGCCATTCAGCATAGTCCTTTGCCACGTCTTACTTTGAAGAATGTACACAAAATATACATAAAATATAGTGCATGCTTTGGAGTACCTACCCTTTACTTTTGCCACTTGAATTATGAATATACCGTGTTAATATGGTGTTTGTCTCTATGAAGGTGACGGATGCATGAAAATCGATACTGACCATATAATGGTCCATCAATAATATTCATCATCATCAAACTATAATAGCCCATTCATGGTGGCCTCAGTTTGTTTATGCCATTCATCTTTGTCCCTTGCCAATTATCTCATGCAATCCTGTAGTTTTCTGATGATATCAGATCATCTTGTTCTCGGTTAGTCCAGATTCCTACAACTTAGTCTGGACCCTTGTTTCACATCTACCATGTGACTTTTGGCTATGTGGCCATTGACATGTGCCCTGTTCCTTTCCAGTCTGTTCCGTCCCGGAGTTCCACAAAATAGAATATTTTAATATTTTAAGTCCGGTGGAACAGCACCAAAGAACTTAAGTTAACGCATCCTTGCCATCTGAAAATAAATTTAGTTTAGACTATGATATTTCATTGCAACACGCCTTTGGCTTGTTGACTTCAACCAAAATTGTATATTAAGATAATCTCACCTACTAATACAAAATCAAGGTTGTTTCATACAAACTTTCGACATAATCGCATAGCGGCTTAAGCCCCAAAATAAATACAGATTAAAAAAAACCCTTTAACCACCTTAATTCATCCATGTTACTAAAATATAATAGCAGTATTCATTTATTATAGCTAACACAAATACCAAATTTCATGCCTGTAACATCAAAACCCAGGAACTTTCATACATTTGTTTACCCCCATTACGATCCCTTAATTCGGCCATTTTGCAAAATCCGTTCTTAGCTGACATATTTACCCCATAAGGAACCTACCTGCCAAATTTCAAGTTTGTAGGTTTTATAGTTTCTGAGATTTCGTGATTAATCAGTGAGTGGTATTTCGCTTTTATATATATAGATTAGTTGTAATCGCATTCAGGTTCTTGTTACAATAGTTTTTACTAGTACTAGTTTTTATATGATGTTTACAAGAATGATTTTTGATAAAGTAGTATCAAATCTCAACTTGTTTGCTTAGTTCTGTGAAAAAAGTCTATGCTAATCTGTGTATTTATGCAATGCTATTCTTGTTTTATAATTGCTATCTTATAATAGATATGCTATCTTAGAATAAAATATCTTATAATTTTATATATGCTGTTCAGTCATAGATACTTTAGAAGCTTTATACATATTTATTTAATTCATTAACACACACATACACATTGTTAAAATGTAGAAAAGCAGATGTTCAGATAATAGTATCGTGTATTTGCTCATACAACAAGAGAAAATTGATTTTTATCTCTAAATATAGAAACCGATTAGTTTCTGATATGAATATTAATATCTACTTCTTTAAATTTTCTTCTGTAGTGGGAAAAAAATCAGAAATTATAACAAATCCAGGGATACAGCATGGTGTTGCAGCTACATATCTATATAATTATGTATGTCCAAAATTTAATTACATTACTCGATAGCCAAAGTATCAAAGAATACGTTGAGTGAAGACTGTGACGCATTGCGCGCGGCGAATGGGGAAGCGCCTCCATTTTGAGGAATTTATGCTCACGACATAGCTACACCATATACATATTTATATGGAGCCATGAACGTGTTTTGTCTCAATATTATTTTTTCAACTTCGATGTTCAAGCTTGATAGAAAGCCGAATTATTAATATATATATATAATTAATTAATAGTAAATATTGTATTATGCTTTCCTATTATATAAAAAACGTCTGTAAAATCGGAGAAAACTGTTTTTAAACGGTTTTATTTAGCTTGACCTGTTTGTTTGGGTCAAATTTAGTAATTGAAATTTTACAGTAACTTGCAGTTGAGGGATCGATCTGAAATTAGGTATACACCTTTAGTCCTGATGACAATACAATTTAGTATATTCTGTATTATTGTAAATCAAACATGGCCGCCGCCACAAAATGGCGGATTTCATATTTTAACACAACCTCCACAATATGAGTATCAAATGAAAGGGCTTTTCTAGTAAAATACAGTAAATACATTACCTACATCATTATCTTTCTTTTCAATAAAACCGTTTAACTTATAAAGTTTTTTTAAGTAAGTACTTGTTTAGGAGTAAAAATCAGTTTTCTTCTAATGTATGGTAAAATGCGCACTACTCGATGATTTTAAATAAATCACAAAATATTTTATATCGTACAGGGTACCACTTTATTAAAACTCAATAATAAAAGACGCTTAAATATATCAACAGTTGATTAAACGCTTACCAAACAAGTGTATTCACAGGCAGAGGTAAACGGACAGCCGTCATTGAATCCAAACTTCGTACTGAACATTCTTCCGAAGAGAAACGCAAGGAACACCAACGTGAACTGGCTATTACGCTCAATGAGAAGGCTAAAGAACGACTCGCGAAGCAATCCAGCGGGAAAGACACGGAAAAGCTGAGAAAAAGCACGGTTTCATATAAAAGCGTCAGCCAAATGCCGAGAGAGAATGAAGTGAAAGAATTGAAATTATATGTTGGTAAGTATATTTTTCTATTCTATTTTTTTTAGCTTGATTTGACCGGTTTATAGTACTGTTTTCCTTCAAAATTAATACTATAATAATACTAATTTTACACAATATGAAATCAGGCTTAAGGCTGAGAACTTGAGCTCTTACGAAAATAGGAAAACTTATTTTCAGGCAATGTTTCCAATTACTTTTTCCTTAAAACCCTTATGAAGACTTAAGGCTAATGAACAGCGTTTTATTTTTGTTGTTATGTACATTAGTTATAAATGACATTGAAAAAAATCTATACAGTTGTTTCCAAGCTTTCTATATTGCGCGTTTCGCCCCTATCGCACCATTTAACCGCGTCCCGTTCCGTCGTCTCGTTAGGCGACTATTGACTATGGTAATGCTCTTTTCAGATCGTAAATACGAAACAGTAATCCTGCCGATATTCGGCGTGCCAGTACCATTCCACATATCCACGATAAAGAACATCTCCCAGTCGGTCGAGGGTGACTACACCTACCTCAGGATAAACTTCTTCCACCCCGGCGCGACGATGGGCAGGAATGAAGGCGGGAACTACTCGCAGCCCGACGCCACTTTTGTCAAGGAAGTGTAAGTATTTAATTTATTTGTATTTTTATATGTTTGAATAATATTTTACTGTGGCAGTAATTAACCTAAAAGTAAAATTCGTTAAGGTTGTTAGGACAAAGTGGTCGATCAGACAGATCATCTTTGTCATTCCCACTAGGAGGAGTCGATACAGCAAGTTTCCTTTCGCCACTTCACTTAGTCAGACGTAATCTCTACACTCACACTTTTCACACGGATATCATCTTTCACACAGCCCATCCACACTTTCTTAGGTCTCCCTCTCCCAGTTCTACCGCTTACAATCATGCGGGTCGAACTTGAATTCAACTGAAATACATAGACAAGTTATGTAGTAGGATTTGACCAAATGCAAGACAACAAAATAATTGGATTATGATGTAGTTAAATGTCATTTTTTGGATTTTCAGCACCTATCGAAGTACAAATACAAAAGAGCCAGGCGAAATCTCACCACCCTCATCAAATCTCAACACAGGCTTTAGACTCATCAAGGAAGTACAAAAGAAATTCAAAACGCGCGAAGCAGAGGAACGAGAAAAGGAAGACTTGGTCAAACAGGACACTCTAGTACTCTCACAAAGCAAAGGAAACCCAAAACTAAAGGATCTGTACATTAGACCTAACATAGTCACAAAGAGAATGAGCGGCTCGCTAGAATCACATACGAACGGGTTCAGATTCACATCAGTGAGAGGGGACAAAGTGGATATACTGTACAATAATATAAAGAACGCATTCTTCCAACCGTGCGATGGAGAAATGATTATTCTGTTGCATTTCCATTTGAAACATGCTATTATGTTTGGTGAGTATAGTATTTGAAATAGGCTCTTGCTGATCTATCGTAAGTGTCGCCGACTTACTATGTTATCTGTGTGTACTATGCCTATTACAAGATGAAAAGATAAGAAAACAGGCGCAGGTTCCCCTGCACCCTGTTGCTGGGGTCTCTAGTATGGAAGATTTTTGATATCTCCACCCTATCGTATAAAAGCAGATCGATTTGAGCCTTTACTTTTGGACTAAAATCAAAGTTCTGAATTCATTCTAAACCACGTCATTGTGCGGGCGCCAGTGCGTTTTTTGTAGAAAAGATTCTGGTCCCATTCAATCAGGTAGTTTTCAAGGGTATGGCAAAAAAACCATGGCATCAACCTCCTGACAATTAATCTTTACCATATTATATTCTTTAAAAGACATTGCCCTAATCACAGAAGCTTAAGAAAAGAAGAAAAACCATCAATCAAAAAAATAAACGACTTCCAAAACTTGTTCAAAATTCTAGGTAAAAAGAAGCATGTAGACGTCCAATTTTACACGGAAGTGGGTGAGATCACAACAGATCTTGGAAAACACCAACACATGCACGACCGCGACGATCTCGCTGCCGAGCAGAGCGAGCGTGAGCTCAGGCACAAATTGAAAGTCGCCTTCAAGAGCTTCTGCGAAAGAGTCGAGAACATGACCAAGCAGGAGGTCGAGTTCGATACTCCGTTCAGGTGAGCTGCATTATGAACGCATTTCAGACTTTCCATTAGTGTGAGGGATCTAAAGGTTGTTTTTTTTGTGTACATTTATATATGGGACCGTTATCTCAAAGTAGAGCAAGCAGGAGGTCGAGTTCGATACTCCATTCAGGTGAGCTGCATAATTAAGGCAAGGCAGGCAGACTTTCCAACAGTAAGAGGGATCTAATGGTTGGATATGGGATCATTACATCAAGGAAAAGACGCAGATACCAATCCAGATCATTCATTACCTATGTCGCAAGTTACCAGGTTCTGGTCTTGTACATTATTTAGAAATGTTGCCTATTCCGCTCTCTCTCTCTCTGTGTATGTTAGTGAGATGCCTGCGTGTGTGATTGTAAAATTTTCACTTTTAAATAGATAACGTACATGTCATTTTTTCATTTGAAAAGCCAGTTTACCCAGGGTGATTCTTAGCTATACACATGTTTCATGATTTTTTTCAATCAACAATATTTTTTGTTGTCTTAAGTCGCTGTAATAACCAATATCCAATTATTTTTTTATTTTTTTATTCAAAGGTTTATTTCATAATTAATATTTTTTCCTGAACAATTTCGATACCATCTTGTAATTAATATTGGTTTGTATTATAAATGTATTATTTTAGCGAACTCTATCCACAGAGAGTTGGGCTTCCCCGGCGCGCCGTTCCGTTCCACAGTCCTGCTGCAGCCGACATCGGGCGCGCTCGTCAACCTGACCGAGTGGCCTCCGTTCGTGATAGCGCTGGAAGACGTCGAGCTGGTCCACTTCGAGCGAGTGCAGTTCCATCTCAAGAACTTCGATATGGTGTTCGTGTTCAAAGATTACGCGAAGAAGGTCGCCATGGTTAACGCTGTGCCTATGAACATGCTGGATCATGTCAAAGAATGGCTCAAGTGAGTATTACTCTAGACTGATCGTCAATTCTATTGTTTATTCCTTAAATACAAGTATAAGCTTAGAAAACTCAAAAATCCCTGACAAAACAACGGCTGAACCGATTTTGATGAGACGTAGCTAAGAACACTTGATGAAATTCTCTTTCAAACAAAAAAAAACAGATCTAAATCGGTCCATTCGTTTGAGAGCTACGATGCCACACACAGATATACATATAGATACACACTTCAAACTTATAACACCTCTCTGTTTGGGTCTGGTGTTAAAATGATTAAATAACGAGAGAAGGCTTACAAGTTACTAAAACAACAGGCGGTATTATTGCTAAAAGCGATCTGTTCCAAATTAACGATATCAAAACAACGATTTAAATAAAACAGAAACAACTTGAATCTGAACTTTATAATATGTTAAATTCTCTTTCACAGTTCATGCGATATCCGCTACTCTGAAGGTATCCAATCGCTCAACTGGACTAAAGTAATGAAAACGATCACCGATGACATTGAGGGCTTCTTCGATAACGGAGGCTGGTCCTTCCTTGACCCCGAGTCTGATGAGGAGGCTGCTGCTCAGGTATAGATAGGAATAGGAGGGACAGGCCTCATGGCTCAGTGGCAGTATGTCTGCTTTTTGAGCTGTAGGTTGTGGGTTTGACCCCACCCAGGGCAAACATTTCTGCTGAGCATGGATGTTTGTTCTGTGTCTGGGTGTTTATATGTATCATAAGTAAAAAGTATATATGTATTTATAAAAAAAAAAGATACAAAACTGAAAATAAACAGTCTCTCTTTATCTGCAGATAGACTGTTTATTGTTTTCATCAACAATTGGCCGAACCGATTGTTATGAAATGTTGGTATAGAGATAGCAGAGAAACTGAAGACGGGCATAGGCTATATTTGATAATAATTGTCGTCTTTCATAGCTACCTTAATTGTGGTGCGCATCTAGTAGATGATATATGAAAATGTATTGAATTAACTATTAGTTACTATATTATATTATAATAGTTACTTTGCGGAAAGCCATATTCAAAACTTATATATCTAAAAGTGTTCTTATTATTTGTATACATAGAAAATCCCGAACAGCCATGCTCATCGCAAAAACATTTGTGGATGTTTGGGTGCGGATTTAACCCACAACTTACAGTTTAGATGGCAGACATACTACCAACTGCGCTATAAGGCACTAGGCTAATGATACATAACACAACGGATTAGCGAATTGTAGTCCCCTTTCAGCGGCTTAGTAACTCTGATACAAGAGCTGGCCACTCAATCTATACGAACTTAGTTAGTGGCAGTGGGCAGGGCACATAGCACACAGAACTGATGGCCGATGCGGCCGAAAAGTTCTGGAGTGGAGACCACGTTCCCGCACACATACTATAGAACAAACAAGCTACAAGGTGGATAGACGACTTCAAACAGATGCAAAGAAGCCGTTGAATAGCAGGCCGCGCGCAACCGGTCTTTGGAAATCCATGGAGGAGGCAATAGATCTTATGACTGAAATGATTAAGTTCAAGTTTAAGTTATTACTTTTTTTTACTGAACGCAATAGATTATAATATCACTGTTATATTATCTTATAGGTTTTAGTTTTAAATTAATATAGTTTTAGTTAATGAATGATGTAGACGCCTGTTATAGGTATACATATCAGAACCTATATTAGAGATTACCTACTAAGTCAATGTAATATGTATAAAGTTGGTGTTTCAAAATAAATAAATTATGATGATAATATTCGGTTTATAGATAAGTAACCCCTAAAACTGTTTCTCAGGAGGAGGACACAGAGGAAGAGGATGACGCGTACGAGCCGACTGATGCTGAATCGGAAGAGGAGTCCGACGACGGCTCCGAGTACGACTCTGAGGCGTCCGAGGTATCGGACGGCTCGGGAGACAGCGAAGGTATGACACTGAGTCTGTTTACGTATAGTTCTACCGTGGCAAAGAAAGAGGAGCTAACGTCTCTAGGCATATACTACTATGGTACTGTTTACTTATATGTAGTTCTACCGTGGCAAAGAAAGAGGAGCTAACGTCTCTAGGCATATACTACTATGGTACTGTTTACTTATATGTAGTTCTACCGTGGCAAAGAAAGAGGAGCTAACGTCTCTAGGCATATACTACTATGGTACTCTGTGGTCTCGACTGAACAAAATAATGAAATAAAAACAGCAGGGCCCTCAATGCCACATTAATTCTCTAGCTGAACAGACTTGACAGTCTAGTCTACTTCTAGCTAGTGTCCAATGCTTAGGACGAGTGTTGTTATAGTAATCACTGTAGGTCTATTTAAAAAAAAAATGTATGCATTGACATTAATACTCAATCATTTCTTTGTCATTTAAGGCATCATTAAACAATTTCACACATGCACATTAAACAGCCTATCGGATTTGTAGTGTATATTTTGATTGAATTGGCGGCCGAAGCGGTAGCATCAGGTCTTACAATTATATAAAATATGCGCAATTAATCCTTGAATGAATAGACGAGTGATCGAAATTCCAAGATCGTAAAACCTCTTCTTTCTTTGTATTATCCGGGTTGGAACCCGTGTTCGCACAAAACTTTTCTAAAATTATTTATTTTATCATTCGTACTGCCAAGGTTTGGAACTTTGCTTCCCAAATGCTACTATTTGGAGATCATCAAAAGAAGCGTGAATAGGTATCATCTGGGCAAGCGTGCTCCACCTTATGTAATTGTTATCATACTGTAAAATAAAAATGTATATTAAAATCAATTAATAACAGATATTATAAACAGGTAGTCCTCCTCTCTCCTATATGTTGCTGCGCCCGACAGGGTCCATAAGATACATTTATTTAATTTACCAACATTTTAATACTGTGGAATAGCAATAAAATATCTGAATCTGAATCTACTGATGACACAAAGTAAAAAAGGAGGCAGGGCCATTCCTAGCAAAAAAATAATCTCGAAAGTCTAAGGAAACCTATGGTTTCTTAAATGGTAATGGTGTCAAGCCATTTCACCATATTTTTCTTGTTTCTTTCTGTAGAATAAAGAGCAGGCAGAAGAATAAAACCATACATATACATGTATTGATGTTGAAATGTATCGAATAATAACTACTGATAAGCTAGTCCAACCTTTAGAGCTTAGATCGAACAAGGAGATCGTTGTTAATGAGCTTCTTAACACCTTTCTAAACATTTACAGAGGAAGACGAAGAATCCGGCAAGGACTGGTCTGATTTAGAGCGCGAGGCCGCCGAAGAGGACAAGAAGGAGCGCAACTACGAACGGGTGGAAGACTTCAGCGGGAAACGGAAGAACGACCGCGGCAGGCGCGACTACGACGAGGGTAGCAACAAGAAGAGCAAGTCCTCAAGCAATCACAAGAGCTCTAATCATAAGAGCTCCAGTTCAAATCATAAGAGCTCTAGTTCAAATCATAAGAGCTCCAGCTCGAATCATAAGAGTTCCAGTCATAAGAGCCCGTCGAAAAATAGCAGTAGCAGGTCAGTTTTGTTACCATATTTGTATTTTACTTATAATTTCTGTAATAAATCGGCATGTGATGAATTCAATGGTGTGACGGTTGATACGATGTTATTCATGCAAATACATTTTATTTTGGAACAATCTCCGCCAGTCTTTTGGGAGCTTTTTCCCATGGGGGTAGGTAGAGACTATTTCTCTCCACTTGTTACGATCGTGGCACACGTCTTTCGCTACTTCCACTTTCATCAACGTTTTCATTTATCTTCGCGGGTTTTGGGTACTTTTGACCTGTTCTTTCTCCAAAACGTATTCGATTTAGTCGTGATAGGTTCGCCTTAGTCGACCCTTACCAACTTTGGGCAAGTTCACACCCATCAAATAAATTTGTTTCGTCAACCTTCCTTCATCCATTCTCTCAAAATGCCCGAACCATCTAATCATCCCTTTCTCTTTCTTTATCTTTTTTTATGATCGAATGTAGTAATGTCAAATATAATATTATGATGATTAATAAATGTATTTTTTTTAAGTTCTAATATGGAAGAAATTGGGAAAGGAATACCACCTATATAATGGTCCCAACAAGATCACTGTTTTGGACGAATTTTTGAATTTTTTTACGAATAACGATACAATTATACAAATATACAATTATACTTTACCCTCTTTGTTATGTTCCAGCCCATCAAAGAACCGCGACAAGCACCACAAGTCGTCGCAAAACGACCGCGACCGCGGCAAGTCGAGTCGCGACGACAAGAGCAAGAATGACAAGAAGAGCTCGAGCGACAAATCATCCAACAAGCGGTCGCGGGACGACAGCCGCGACAACGGCCGCTCCTCTAAAAAAGCCAAGTACGTACAATAAAACTATTGTTGATTGACCTGGTCACTCACTATGGGCCTTATAAGGAAGCTCAAGTCTCGCTATGGTCGGAGTCTGCGAGATCGAATCAGAAATAAAGATACCTGGAGACATACGAAAGTCATCGACATAGCACAGTGGATTAGTAAGTTCAAGTGGTAGTGGGCAGGGTACATTGCCCTAATGAAGTGGAACTAATAGCTAATGGGGCCGAAAAGCTCTCAAGTAAAGTCCATGCACCGGCAAGCGCAGTGTCAGCCACAAGAAGTCCACTGCTGGACATAGGTCTCCCCCATGGATTTCCAAAAAGACCGGTTGAAAGCGGCTTGCATCCAGCGTCTTGCTACTTGTCTTGAGGTCGTCTGTCTACCTTTTTGCTGGTCTCCCTACGCTGCGTTTACCGGTGCGTGATCTCCACTTGAGAACTTTTCGCTACCATCGGCCATATTACTAGCTGCACCTCGCGGTTCCGCCCGCATAGTGATAAAAACGGTAATAAGGGATCGAAGTATATGGCCAAAAACGCAAAAGGCCAAGATATGGGTTTTTTTTTTCTTGAAAATCATAAGGCCATATATCAATTCAATAAGTATATTTTTACTTTCTAAAAATTCAGATTTCTAAGTTCCTTACAAGTGTTATGTTCTGTTTCAGGAAATAACCAGCAGCAGAATACGTTTGGAGTAAAAACGGGTTCAAGTCTCCTCAGAAGGCTCATGTTGAATACTTAATTTTTATTTGTTGTGTCACACCCAATGTCCGTCTGCAAATGTTCAACACAGGTCTGAATGATTGTATGTATGTAGTTATGTCAAATTCCAGTTTTTGTAATTTAAATTATACCAACACAAATAAATATAAGAATTTTAATTTGCATATTTCATTTATTTCCACACAGTCACAGTAGGAACTATTTAACAAAAATAAATTACTATAAGTAAAACGGATATGCTTTTCTAAAAGTGACCACGTTTTTAGAGCTTGAACCATCTTCGACCATCAGACTTAAAATGATCTTCCTTTCCGAAAGATCATTTTGATGGTTGAAGATGGCTTGATCAACTAGATAAAAATTTAGTTGACAATTGACAATATTATGAAAAAAAATATGAAAACTATTTCACTCTTGATGAAAATAAATTCTCATTTTACACAACTAAAGCTTTTATACACAATGCACAGTAATTTGCGCAAATATCAATAAGCTAGAGAACTGAAAATTTTGAAACAAAAATAATACATATACCCTTAAACATTGATTGTCTATCGTTTTTTTATTGTAATTGAATGCATGGAATGGATAAATTGTTTTTTTTTCGAATTCTTTACTGTTTAGTTTATAATTAAATACTAACAAGAGAAAACAAGCCATACGTAAGTCGAATCAGATAATGAAAACCATATTTTCAGTTTATATAGAAAAAATGCATAATACACATTTTCTTGTGTAGTAGCTTAAATACTCCACTTAACACTTGTCATATGACAATTTGATAAGAAACTTGCGCAAATTAGTATGTACCGTGTACAATGAATTTTATATTACTATTGACTTTCAATCGTCACAAGTACATAGTGGAAAAATATTAGTAAAAGTACTCCTCCTAAATAGGCAATATTTTACAGCATTCCCAGCAATATAGCTTACATTTGTTTCATAAGGCCGTAGCAATCCGAATCTGTTTATTATATGGGTTGACGGCAGGATGCAGACTAATTTATTTTTCCGAGAAATATTTTTTTACACATATTGATTTAAAATATTTTCGATATGGTCAATAATTCACAATATGTATTGCAAAAAAATGCCCGTTTAAGAGCATCTTGAGAGCATCTTTTATCATCATCATAATCATCACCGTTTTTCATAACTAGGCGAGTAAAACCGCGGAAAGCAGCTAGTCTATAAATCGGGGATCATTGTTGATCTATGATTTTTAGCTATTTTCCTATCATAATTTCAAAGAATCCCCCCAGTTGCAAATACTATGATGTGCTCCATACAAAAGGATTTATTTTTACTAGCCTATAAGATTAATAGAAGCGTTTGACAAACAAATTTATAGTACGGAAGAAATAAAATCGATGAATTAAAAAAAATATGTAGTTTGATGCAAGCATAATAAATAACTAGCAGTTCGTAATCATAAATTTACATAAAACACAATCATATCATGAATATTGAAAAGGTGTCTACTTGGATCCATCAGTACCCATGTTCACTATGCAATTTGGTATTTAAATAATATAAATATTAAGCAAAACTTGTGCTATGGGAACCAGATGGCTGATATAATACTTACTGTATACCTTTTACTATTGTAAATACATACATATGATACATATAAACACCCAGACACAGAACAAATATTCATGCTCAGCAGAAATGATTGCCCTGGGTGGGGATCGAACCCACGACCTACAGTTCAGAGGCAGACGTACTACCACTGAGCCATGAGGCTTGTCAATCCAACAGATTCTGAATACTGGTGCTGATCTATCTATTTGTAGACCAGCCCCCGTATTCTGAACCCATTCGGTTTCGGAATCGATTCGATTTGTATATCTGCGTCTCTGTCATTTCCATAGATAGAGACGGAGATATACAAATCGAATCGATTCCGAAACCGAATGGGTTAAGAATACGGGGGCTGAGATGGATACAAGCATTTATTGCTGGAATTAACCTACTCTCAAAGTAATACATTTGTACCAGCTGTGCTCCACGGTTTCACTTGCCTGACGACGATAATGATGATAAAATATATCCGAGATCCTTCTCCAGGCCCTCGGCTATCATTAAACCAAAATTCATCATAATCGGTTGAGCTGTTTAATCGTGAAAATATAAATAGACTAAAGTCCCGCTTTTATAACACTAGTGCGAAAGTACGCCAGTAATTTTAACATTTGAATATGGAAATTATTCAATACAATTATATAAAAAAAAACAATTGTATTGAAGTACATCGCTATTAAATACTCCTATAGTGCTATTATGCTACTTAACAGCACAACGGAGAGGTCGTCCGTTAAGTCACATGAGTTTCAACTGGGGGAGGGGGCAGAGGTTTAGAAACATGGCGGGGAAAGGGATAATGTAACAATTCAATTGTATGTTTTCGTGTGTCGTTGTTGTATTAAATTTCATCACTATGAAGAAAGACGCGGAGGGATTGAGATAAGAATAACCGGAAAATCTTCAAGTCATTAAGGGACGGCTCTGTCACTTTTAATATTAACTACTGGTAACTTGTTTTCATGTTTCGGGCCTTAGCACCTATCCTAAGTGATCTATCCACTAATGTCACTGTTTGTCTGCGCCTTGCGCGGCGACCACGGGCCCGCGCGGCAATACTGTGATTATTTTCGAGTCTGGCAACTTGTGGTCCGATTTGAGCTCTTGTTCCTGCGTCTCCGCGGAGCTCCAATACTTCTTGTTGACTAGCATCAGTAACATAAGCGCCGGGAGGTGTATTAGCGAGAAACGGAACAGCTTTCTCGAGCTGCCACTGTCTGATTTCTTGTAGAATTGCCATGCTGAAAAAAAATAATTATTTAAATAATAGACGATAGAAATATTATTTATTCTGACAAAAAACCAAACATACGTAAAACAAAAGAAAAGCAAAGATTTTTATCAGCCCCAGCTCAGCAAGGTGCTATGGCTAAGTTGCAAGCAACCAGTGCTGGTCTTCCGTTGGGACCGGCAAGTGACGTCACGCACGGGTATACACGCCAAAGCAAAATACGTATTTTACTTTAGACTTTTATAACCTTTGCCATTACAAATTGATCCGTAGTTCTGTTAATATCGGTTAAAAAGAGCTAAACACAAACAAAAATGATCATCAAAATCAAGTCATAATTGGCGGAGCACTGAACAAACACACAAAAAAAATTTCGAATTGAGAACATGCTTTTTTTGGAAGTCGTTTAAAATAGTCGCATACCTAAATAAGCGAAATATACGTTGAGCGGCAGCGACTCGAGCGCGAACCACATGTTGGTGAGGCCGAGGTAGGGCGCCGCGACGCACGCCGCCGTTATCACGCCCGTGTGGCGCAGCGCCACGCGCCGGCACAGACCTGCAACAACACAACGCATACAATTGAAGGGTTGTAAGCCTAATAAATAATAATAAATAAATATTTGTGGACATTTCACACAACGCCATCTAGCCCAAACTAAGCAAAGCTTGTACTATGGAACTAGATGGCTGATAGAATACATACATTTTTTTTTTTGTAAATATATACATATGATACATAGAAACACCCAGACACAGAACAAACATCCATGCTCATCACACAAATGTTTGCCCTGGGTGGGGATTGAACCCACGACCTTTCAGTTCAGCAGGTAAGACGTAAACACACTACCAACTGAGCCACAAGGCCAGTCTAAAGGGACTAAATGCCATTTTTAAATATTTTTTTCATTTGCATATTATTAGGCATGGCACATAGATTGTACTTTTGTAATAATATTGTTTATGTTTTCTTTTGGCACTTGGACTATTTAGAATTACAACCCTTCAATTGGCATCATCAATAACGTTAGGCGACACTTCTCACCGGGACAACTGCTTTGTTTGTATCAGCCACAGGTCCGATCGTGTGATGACTACAAATTCTTGGATTATCAATCACTACAAAATTGCATATTTAAAAAAATGTGCATAAACCTACTACTTATATGAAATATATCTAATAGGACAATAACTAATTTAAAAAATCAAACCGTAGAGGCATAAAATATTTGAAATTGAGAAAATGTGTAAGGTTACATTTTTCGCCTATTTGCATGCAACAGCGCACGACAATTTTTTTCTTAATATACACCTCCTCTTGTTTTGGTCAGAACTGGATTGTAACGCTCTTCCAGCCTCGGTATTACGTGTACCTCTATGTGTCATGGGGAAGCGTACTACATCTTAGGCAAGACTGATTGGTGTTAATGACCTTAATCATTACATCTCCGTACTTGTAACATCAGACGTGTTGGCGGTCAGGCACACGCTTATCTAAACAAAATATATCACTCAAGGTCAATGGCTTTCAGTGTCTCCATGTCAAATACATGACCGCTAAAGATAATTTATTTGCATAAGCTATCAGCTAAGTTCCGTTTTATCCTTACGAGACAGACAGACTCAATCATTATTATTATTTGTTGAGAAATGACCCCCGTAACATTACATATTCTTTGAAAACTTCAACTTCCTATATGTATATTACAGTTCAAAAGACATAACCATGTTGGTTATACAGATAAATCGATGGACAGACAGACAACGTAGGCTCAGTTTTTTTATAGATCTACGATAGATCACCGTATGGTAATCGGCGCTATCACCGAGGATCGAGCTCGTCGATCAAGAAGAAACACTGTAGCCTTGAAAATACCAAGATTATAGCTCTCATGAAACAGAAAAGGCGGCAAAGAATTCCAGGGTAATAGGCTGGGGGCAAGGCTCCCTCTCGCCCTTTGAACATGGAAGTCTAACGTAAGTTAAGTTTAAGTTTAGAAAACTCAAACCCCCGACAAAAAAAACATTGCTAAGATTTTGATAATGACATAGCTAAGAAAATCCTACTAAATCCTCTTTGAAACAAAAAAACCTAGATCAAAATCGATACATCCGTTTCAGAGCTATGATGGCACAGACCAACACACAGATACACACGTCAAACTTAGAACACCCCTCTTTTCATGTTTAAATTGACATTTGATAATTAGATATTTATATTAGTAGTTTTAAAGATCGATAGCGCCCTCTGATTTGCACGCCTCCTCAGGCATAACATGAAGCACATTAAAATTAAGAACACCAAAAGCATGTTATCACTCATGTTTAACGCAAATAAATTTACTTTGACTTTGACTTTGACTTTCGTGTCGTAAGGCTTCCTGAGTGGGTCTTCCCCGATAGTTATAATATGGGTGTCTTTAAATCGCGAGTGAAATGGTTTCTTCTAGGTAAGCGCGCTCCATCGTCGACTGCAACGTCGCTTAGCATCAGGCAAATCGGCTGTCAAGCGCAAACCTACTACTACATTTAAAAAATAAGATTCCACAACATACCTGGATCCGTGACCGCCATCATCCTGTATCCGGCGCGCGAGTAGTCCGGCCGCAGGTTCCACGAGAGCGCGTTGAAGTGCGGGAACTGCCACGAGTAGAGGACCACGGCGAGCACGAGCGCGCCAGTGTCGAGGCTGCCCGTGCACCCGGCCCATCCCATCAGGGGAGGGATGGCGCCCACTGGAAGGGGGGTGTACGTCATATCACTTGCGCTTTGGAAATGAGGCCACAGAATATACATACATATAATCGCGTCTATTTTCCCTTTTTTTTATCAGCCCTGTTTGTACAATCTGTCCCACAGCTGGGAACGGGCATCTTCTCACTGTGAGAAGGGTTAGGCCATAGTCTGCAACGCTGGCCAAGTGCGGGTTGGCAGACTTCACACATCTTCAAGATCATTGAGAACTCTCAGACATGTAGGTTTCCTCACGATGTTTTCCTTCACCGTTTGAAGTTGGCGGCAATCAACAATACGTACATAACTTCGAAAAGACAGAGGTGCGTGCCGCGGGATTCGAACCCAGGACCTGCGGATCGCAAGTCAGACTTTCTCCCGACTAGGCTGCCGGAAACTATTTTCCCTTACGGCGTAGGCAAAACATCAAAGTCCATGAGGCAGTTTGAGGCCACATTTCGTCGCTCCCATGACTAATTGTCCTATCTCATTTTTCGAATAATAAAAATAGATATTTAGAATGCAAATAAATTAAAAGTATGAATATGAAATTAGAATGTAAGTACCCATTCCCACTTCAACTTGCTAATCTAACTTAACTTTTGCAGGACGGTTCATCACACAACTTCAATAACGAGTAACAAAACAACATTATAAAGTAATTTTTTTAAGAGTCCGTAGTTTAACCATCGTTCGTCTCGCTCACGCAAATCCATATATTTGAAGATATAAAATGAATGTATGAACTTATAAATAATCGTCGTTTGTAAAACTAGAAAATAACATCGCAAATATTCGACTAACAATTTCAATTTGATTCAATATCCAAGTTTAATATGGAACAAAGAATGGAATTCTTTGCCGCCATCTCTGTTTCCTGAGACCTACAATCTTGGAATTTTCAAGGCTAGAGTGAATAGATCTTTTAGATCGACGAGCTCCATCCTCGGCCACACCGTCGCTTAACATCAGGCGAGTTGGTGGTTAATCGTAGATCAATAATGTATTTAAAAAAAACATTTCTGCAGTAAAAATTTAAAAAAATGATTTTTATGTATGAAAATTTACTTGGATCAAATTGAATTTTTTGTCGAATATTTGTAATGTTTTCTAGTTTCATGAACGACATATTTTTTATAAGTTCATTCAGTCATTTTATATCTTCTAAAGTGTATATGCGCGAGCTAGACGGACGATGGTCGAACTACGAACAATTAATATTTGTCAAATTATAATTTACGAAAATTTATACGCGATTCCATCCGCACGGTAATCAGAAACGATTATACATACCTCTCTACAATTTCAGTTATGTCTGTACCCAAATTTCATAACAATCCGTTCGGCCGTGAAAAGGTAACTAAATTTTACATTAATTTTATAATATTACTTTTTTTTTTTTTTTTATATGGCAAGCGCCTTTATTAACTACAACACAACAATATACAGACTCAACTAACTAAACTACTACAAAAAAGCACATCGATCACCCCAGACCGATAAAAGTCTCAAGATAGTCCAAAAGCTTAGATGGTCTAATATTACTTAGATTAGACAGTTGTATCCTTACCGACAGAGCCGAGCCAAGTGTTCAGTATAGACATGCGCTTCATGGGCGTGTAGACCGAGGTGTAGAGGAACAGGTTGCCGGCGCCGAGCGCCGCCGTCAGAGGGTTCACCCCGAAGTACAGGATGCCGAGACCGGTCGCCGAGGACATCGCCGCGAAACTTATTGCGTGCACGGGCCTGGAACATACAATGTTCATTCTTTGACAGCCCTCATGGCTCAGTGGTAGTACGACTGCTTCCTGAGCTATAGGTCGTGGGTTCGATCCCCACCCAGGGCAAACATTTGTGTGATGAGCATGGATGTTTGTTCTGTGTCTGGGTGTTTCTATGTATCATATGTATATATTTACAAAAAAAAAGTATATATGTATTCTATCAACCATCTAGTTTCCATAGTACAAGCTTTGCTTAGTTTGGGCTAGATGGCGTTGTGTGAAATGTCCTCAATTATTTTTTTTATGAAACTTAAGATGCCGCTGTCGTACAGATGATAAACGGTCAACGTGTTGAAAGCACATCATCATTTCAGCCACAAGGAATCTACTGATGTACATAGGTTTTCACCATTGTTTTTCCAAAGACTGATTGGAAGGGCTTTGCATCCAGCGTCTTCCTGCCACTCGTATGAGGTCTTTTGTCCACTTTGGACATACCTCATACAAGAGACACTAGGGCGTATAGACTGAGTGGCCAACACTCACTCTATATGAACTTTTTTACACCTTGAAGCTGGTCTTCCTTTCCGGGCTCATCTGCCATCAGGTATGTTTTGAGATTATGGACAAAGCTATTTTCCGTCTATCTGGGTCTTTTAATTTATTTGGTAACTTACTATATATTTTTACCGCCATCGAAATAGGGCCAGAAATGTATCCGGTATCTGGGTATCTTTCGAAGATTTCCGCATTGTCAAAACAAAAGTTCTATATTATCTTCTGTCTGACCACGTGCTGTACATAGTAACATAGAATACTGAACGCAACATGAAGGTTATATATAATTTAGGGTTGCCTTTGCCAAAATTGATAAAAAAAAATAACAACTACGAATTTTGTGGGTACAGTCAAACAGTCAATATATGAAATAAACATAATTTGGAAGAGACGCTACAATAATCTATATGTATACGATTACGGCAATTATGACCTTTCACTGTAGCAAAAAATCGTTTATCTAATTATGAGAGGTGGTTAACAGTAAACTTTTGTAAAGCTTCGATAAGAGCGCCATATCCAGTTAAACTCACGTGTTTTTCACGTTCACATAATATTGTTGCAACAATTTAGTGAAGATCTTGTTTTCTGCTTTTTATTTTTTGTCTGACTTCGCATAGAGGGTTATGATTTTTCGGTTGTATGATGTTTGTATGTAAATATGAATATATGTGGGTATGTATGTATGTTTCTATATTACATCTTGGAGGCTAAAGGACTCGTTCAAGCATACCAACATTTTTGATGATATAAAATGACTGAATGAACTTAGAATAAAATCGTCACACTAAACACTAGAAAGCAACATCACAAATTTTTGATAAAAATTTCATTTTGATCCAGGTTAATTTTCATACATAAAAATCATTTTTGCTTTAATAATTTCTAAAAAATATTATGTTACGCACATTTAAATGCGTTTTACAGCAGTTTCGCACATACTGTCTCGTAAAAACGTACACTCAACATCATACCGTAAAAGTAATTACACAGGACTTAAAATAAACTAGTGCAACAATAGGCGGCCTTATCACCAAAAGAGATTTCTTCATACTACTGATATGAATGTTATATGAGTCCATATAAAAATACCGGTCAAGTAGGAATTTGTCTACCACCGAGGCATCCATAAAAAATTTAAGCATCAAAAAGCGGCGGCAAGAGGCGCTGATTGATATAGATCCGAAACAAAACAAGTGGCTAATGTGTTAATCTCGAAAATGACGTCACACTTACTCTAACAATTCTTTTACTAACATTCGATTCTTACTCCGAGGCATTTGAACGTTGAAGATACTTTGTGGTTGAAGAGATAAAATAACCGCTTATACAAAATCAGTCGGGACGTAGAACAACTAATGCAGTTAGCTCGAATAAACTTAGCCTGAAGGCATATCCCGCTTCTGATGTCGTCACTTGCTCTAATCCTTCAACAAGCACTTATTTCTTAGCCTCATACACTTGACCGTTGTAAGGCATTACATAACTATATATCATTAACTAGCAGGTAGTATGAATGTGGTTATCTCCAATGAAGCCGACGCGAGAGTATATCCTGAAATTAATGTGTAAACTTACTCTAACAATCCTTTGACAAGCACTCGGTTCTTAGTCCGGGACATTTGAGCGTCGAAGGGCACTTCATGGTATTGGTTAATGGAGTTTGCTGCAGCTGATACGAAGCCCGTACCAGCGGCGCAAAGTGCGAATGTAGTTAGGTCGAACGGGGCTGGCGCAAGCGCATAACCAGCCATTGATGTCATAACTACTAGAGCTAGAAAAAAAAGAGTTATTTTCACAATTTTATTTTCACTTGCCTTATTAGATAGATCTTTCGATAAAATTTAGTTTTTAACCATTTGTTCCTTAACATACGCGTTTAGTTTGGATGACAATGCCTGGTTAGCTATACAAGTATGAATGGCATGACCCTAAATCCAATATGGCGGAATCGAAAATTAAAGACTTTGCTGAGAAGAATATGAAACACTTGTCTTCAAATCTTTTTTTTAATAAGTTATTATTATCATCTGGTTTCATTAAATCTGGATTGGGGTCGCCATCGTTGATCAGTATCAAGGTGTTTGGTATTGAGATGTTGTTGCTGACTAGGCTGGGTGTCTTTTTATGCAAGATCGATCTACGATTGACTACAAACTCGCCCGATGCTAAGCGACGGTATGGCCGAGGATGGAGCATATTATAAAGTATAGCTAAGCACTTCACTTTTTAGAATTTTAGATGAGTTTTAGGCTTTATGTAGCCAAATTTAGGTGGTGATAGTGATAATAAAATGTACCCTATGCCTATGTCAGTTTCCAGGCTCTCAGCTATCTCTCTGTACCAAATTTCATAATAATGGGTGCAGCCGTTTAATCATGAAAAAGTTAAAAAATATACAGAGCGATAGTTGCTTTGCTTTTATCTTTTTTTATTTATTTATTAGAAAATAGGCTTGCGCTTGACCGTCAACTTACCTGGTGTTAAGCGACAGTTACGGTCTACGATGGAGCGCGCTTGCCTAGAAGAAACCTATTCACTCGCGATTTGAAGACACATAGATTATATCTATTCGGAAAGACCCATTCAGGAAGCGCATTCCAGTTTGGCGGTACGCACTATGAAAGTGGGCCAAAGCGTTTTGTACGTGTTTTCGGAATATCAACCATGTAACGAAGTCGCTTTTTCGTGCTTCTTGCAGTCCGATAGAAAAATTGCCCAATTTTCTAGGCTAAAACGGTGGTAGGGTTACCCATAGCCTTGCCTTCCTAGTTGATGGCTTCTGCCACTATTGCCACAATTCTGCCAATATCTGATACATTTAGGTGTGCTATTAATGACTTTTCACACCACTTTATAATAAGACTGCGTTTTATCTGAAATGAGTCGCTTTCTATATTATTTTTAATAACTTACAAGTCAGTCTAAACTTGGATAACATCATGCTATATTGCAGTATATTGTTTTTCCTGTCAATGGACGGTATTTCCTTCCACATTCTGGTGTCCTGCTTGTCCTTGTCCTTTTTACTTTTTATAGAGGCCGAGGTCTGTATCTGTGTAGCGGTAGCGACCGGCATTTTAGCCTTCCACGGAGTCGTCGATATTCGAGCCACCTGTTGCGATAGAGAGCCATCCTGTGAAATAATAATTGAGAATGGTTAAAAAGCGAGAAACAGGCATCAATCAGCAGTAGCCTGAATGAAATATAATCATTCTCGATAAAACATTCGTTCAGACTCACAACATCATAATTATAGTGCACTGAAACGTTTAGTGTCTCATTTTTTAGGGTTCCGTAGTAACTATAATAATAATAATAATGTTTATTTCCAGACACAAAGTAAGTACAAATTAACTTAGAAATTAAAGATTAACTACGAGGAAACCTTATAATTTCGTCATGTCTGTCAGTCTACTCAGTCACTGTCAGTTTACTCGGACTATAAGCCCTACATACACGAAATCAGACGTGTAGATTCCCGTGAACCTCTAGCCTCTACAAAATACCGTAGTTTTTTTAAAAAAAAAACTAAAAATAGGGTGTTTCTCCATACATTAAGGAGACTTGTTCCCACCTCATCGTCAAAAAAATCTATTACACCAAAATGTCTACTCTAAAGAACAGAAGACATTAATAGTATTACATACAGAACGAACACTTTCCGCCTTCCACCAATTTCGGATTCCTCGCCCGCTCCTCGCGCTCGCCATGTCATTAGCCAGAGTTTGCAGAGCTGGGCAGCGCGGGTGTCAGCCGAAACAAGCATTGCGTGCTTGAAGCGTTCGAATTCTAATTGGCATCACGAGCGAGCGGCAATCAAACGACAACCATAACTTCATACATGTGTGTGTGTGCGCGTATGTGTATATACAAACTCCAACTTGTTTATGTGTTAGTGATTAACACGCCATCGTATGGAGTGTCCGACGTGTGTCTTAAGTGCAGTACAGCTCATATTCTCATTTTTAACTACACACGCGTCAGCCGCATTTGCTGAGACTCTCAGTTGTTAGCTTTATTACTTTTTTTCAAGCCAACCTTATATCTGCCTGTTCAGTTTTTATTACTTATGGAAATTTACTAATCAGCTTGATACAACTTATTCCAGCTAATGACTCAAATCTGTATTTTGAACCAAACAAAATAGTAAAAAATGCAATCTTTACAAGTTATCATCCTATTGACCTTACTCATTGTTATTGTCTCTATAGAAAGTTTAAAAATATATTTTATCAATTTATAAACTGCAACAAAAAACTATCACTTTTGTTCTTTTTGTACGCTATGTGACTGTTGACATAAGACGGTCATTAAAATTTTATAAAAAAAAAACTAATAATATAAAATATATGACTAATAATATAATTTAAATTACATTACACTTTGATAACAGACATAGTAGATGAAGCATGCGACTTCATTTATATGAAAACCTTGTATACCACATTTTTGGTATCAACTGTGATGTCACACAAAAGATTTTGTGATGGAATGTTCCATCTATACGAAATCTATTCAACCCAATGCCTTCGTCACGCTTGTACGCTAGTAACTAGTTAACAAAATATCAAATCGTAAGTATATATCACCTGAAATTAAATAAATCTTAGGTTGTCAACTCTGATTTTCTTTGATTTGAATCTTACTGATGACACGCTAGGTGCATACACTTATCTATAGAAGTCTAAGACTTTGATACAATAAGAAATACTCACAACAGATTAATATAAGTCAGATTCATGCATTAATGTGTAAATTTAAATTATATAAAGAGTATCTGTACATTTATTGACTGTTTTATATTAACTTACAGGTTACTACTTTATTGATATATATAAAAATTTACAATTCAAATGAGTTAATTTCTAAAATCTAGATCAAAAAACAATTATAATGGTAAATGAGCCCATTGAATAGAAGTTGATATTATGAGGCTAATATCTAGGGAAGAATAAATTGGTGTACAAGACATGCTTTACTAATTACTGTTATTTTTAGTAAAAAATATTATTAATAATAAAACTGTTATTTGAAGTAATAAAATTATTTTCTTGTAGTAATAAAATTATTACTACAAGAAATTTTTTATATTCAACAATAGAATTAAGCCTATGACTCTTAGTCTTAGGATACAAATACGAATCTAACAAAACCTCATACATCAAAATCGGTCACGCTGTTAAGGCTGTATGAGACAACATATGTATGTTTCTATATACTCACATACATACAATAACATCACACTCCTTAAGGTACTGAAGTACACATAAATTTTCCTTATCTATTATCCATACTTACTCCAAGTTTAAGCAGCACGGATTTGGTAGATAGTCCAATGTTGCCATGCTTGAGGCAGAGTCTGCAGTGCAGCACTTTTATAAAAGACATGGCGTTTTTACTGTTACGTGTTTATGACAACATCCTGTAAGACAAAGTATACAACTGAAGTATAGACTGACGAGAGGTGTTGCACATCTGTAAATATTCGTTTAAGCAAAAAAAGCAGTTCCAAAGTTTCGACTATCCCACAAGACGCACTTATGGCCAAAATGGCAAAGGCTCCCAAGTACTGATTGGGATATGTGGGTTGAAATTCCATCAGGTGTGGAATTTTTGAAGTGTCTACACTACAAACAAATTTATATATACAAAGAGTTATTTTGAAGGCACCACTGAACTAATTAAAATAACCAAATAAAATAAATGAAACTCTCATACAATTTTTGTTCCTTTTTTGAATGTAGTGAGTTTAAGAATTTAAATTAGTTTAGTGCCCTCAGAATTGACTACACTATACTATACTAAACCTTAGTTTAGGACAGAACATTTGTATCTACAAGGTACTAGTATACTGTAGATTCGGGAGTAGTAATATTCACAGAAAGATTATAAATACAATAATAAAAAGTTATGTCTACTTCAAAGTCAGTTAGTATCAGTAGTCTCAGTCAGTATACATTTAAGGGTTATTAGGAACAATTAGCAAGACAACTTAGTTAGTTGTGCAATACAGTTTTGTGCCAGTGAGACCCAGGTTCAAACACCAACAATAAGCATAAGCATTAAATAAAAATAAATGAGAGGAAATAACACTAAAAGGACATTTTATTAATAGAAATAGTAAAAAAGCATTTTCGAAATAATATAAAAAATGCGTATGATTAGTAAATACAAAATAATTACACATAGAATGTGTAATTATAATATAGTTCAACATTGTATTCAAAACTTTGACACCTCTTTTTTTTTAGGGTAAATGGTAATTTTAAGAAAAAAATACTCTGCAATAGCCGTAATGTTAGCTCACTATAATCATCTGCATTATTGTTATACTTACCACATTAAAATTAATTGTGTAAATATTGACTAAAATACAAATAGTTAAGAATATAAGCTGTATAAGTTAATAGTGACTGTTCGTAAAGAGATATTACGAAGTACTGAAGCTTAAATGGACCGTTATCACACTTCGGGGCCTGATAACAGCAATACAATAAATACATCGAGACCTCGATGAATAAATATTAGTAAAAACCATCAGTCAAGAAACATATAAGGTTGCTTATGGAATCGATTAGGGTGAAAATAAGAGACAAGGAAGACCTAGACATAAAAAAGAAAGTAAAATAATATAAATGACTAGTATAATACCTAACAGCGGTGAATAAATAGCAATGTTGATTACGAAACGTTAAAATATGGTTATCTCACAATATGTGTGTAAATCTAGTGAATGTCTGAAAATCTGACTGGAATAACTTACGTAACAAGTAGAGATCCTTCGCCGGAATAAAATAATTCACAAAGCATTACAATATCTGCGCAATTATTTTATTTACGTTTTAGAAATAATTTTCGACAACATTGAGGTTATTTTTATAACTCTGAAGGAAGGCGAAGGACGTCAAGGTCGTCAACAACAATTTTGACAGCTGACATTATTGTTGTTTTTACTTTTTTTCGGCAACCAGATATTTATAAAGCTCCTATTTTACTTGATTGCACTAGAAGACTAGAGGTGATGTCTGATAATCGAGATGTACATCCCGAATCGGCAACTTATCAACCCATTGGTCAATACGAAGAGACAACAGAGACTTGTACTCCAATGACCGTTCTATTATAATGAAGTAATAAGGGGCCATTCATTTATTACGCAAGACGATTTAGGGGGGGTCAACCATGTCTTATTTTTTCTTACAAGGGGGAGGGAGGGAGTCTTGGCAGTTCTTACGTAAGATCACAAATCAAATTATACTTTGAAAAAGCGCGGGCAACAGCACGAGTGCTGAAGTGCGCTCGGATGTGTATAAAAGTACAAATAAACATTCCTAAAAATTGTTACTTTGAAAACTTAGATTCTTACGTAATAAATATTACACAGGGGGGGGTCGACCTATTCTTATTTTTTCTAATATAGGGTCAAAAACTGGCAAAAATAGCATAAGGTTCCCGGCATAGGTTACATTTATCGGTCCTTGCCCGTGGTTCGGTTCGGTTGTTTGGTCAACCGGACCACGGGCAAAAGATTTTTTCCATAGTACTGTAACCATACCACAGAAGATTTATTCTTTTCCGAATAATTCCGAAAATATAATTTTATATTAAACTTTTTTGTGATTCTAAGCGATTCTTATTTAGTTTGACCTTTGTAGGGGAGACCTTTGTAGGTCTAGCTGGTAGCATTCCGGCTAAAACTATGTGTAACAACCAAACCCTAGTGGCTAATACTAGGCTTAGCCAATATCAGAAGTTAGGTTAGGGTTATTTTTTTGACGTGACAACGTCTAATAAATCGATGAACGCCAGCTGCACGCACGAAAAAGTATGACTCATGTCCTGTTACGCTCATTGTCCCGTTACATCATCATCATCAATGTTTTGTTATGACATTGTCACGTTAAACTATCGTCTGTAAGCCGACTTTACAGACAACCAATTTTAACTTTTTTTTTTGCAACGTGATATAACTTAAAAAGGCCAAATAAAATCCATTTTAAATCTTCCGTGGTCCGGTTAACCGGACCATGGAAAAAATTAATCTTCCGTGGTACGGTCATTCACAGTTCCATGGAAAAAATATTTTTTCCGTAGTCCGGTTGACCGGACAACTTACACAAAGTACTCTTTGCCGGACAACCGAACCGGACCACGGGCAATGAGCGACATTTTATCGTGTCAATTTGTCATTTCAAAAAGCTTTTTTTTTATCTTGTGGTTGGCGGCACTGCGCACCAAGTATACCATAGTATAAATTACGTCTGCTTGAAAGGAGAAAGTATGCTCTAGTAGTTTGAGGGAGAACCCTCTTACTAGTCTGGGGGGAGAACTATCGTGGCAATACGTGGAAACTGACGCAATTTTTGTTTTCTACATTTTACAAAATATGTGTCCATTATTGTCTCCATTAGCTAGATAAGTATTTTTATAAACATTTTGTAATTGATTTATATACTATGTACGTTGTAGCGCTCGAAAAAGTTGAAACGGAATTATTAAGTTCCATAAAAAAGCTTTAACCGATTCAGTGTTGGAGGCACAGCAGCTGTGTTAAAGCCATATTTATTATATGGCGAGTGATACACATGTAGTGCGATTAAAAAAGACTTTGTATAATTGAATTTTTAGAGGTCTTCCCTATGTTACCCCATACTATTAATACTAATAATCACAATTGTGTTTTTAATTATAACGACATTTTGTAAAATTCATAGACTAGTACGCCACACCGTAAGTGTGTAAAATACGACGCCACGATGAATTGATTAATATTGGTATTATTTCTGTATGTACCCAAGCAAATTAATTTTAGATTGTTTACAATTAATTTCCTTTGAATTATATCGGTTAAGCAGCCAAATTATAATACTGCCTGTTAGATGTTTCGATATGAAATAGACGTTCCAGATCCGAGTATGATGGACTATGTAAGCTTAACATTTCGAATAATTTATGTGAGAGGTAAAAAAACATTCTGTTTCTGTCCTTGGTTAATTCATTTTTCACTGAAGAAACTTTTTTTTCCAGAGGGAGAAGATGAATATGAGAACAATAAGTAACATGTTCTCGTTTGATATTTATTCGTCTGTTGTGTGTGACGGAGATGGGAGATTAAATTTTTTATAATAGCAATACTGTTTGTTTTTATTTTGTTTGGTTGTTTCTTTTTTCATTTCAATTTCATTTCTCTCGCGCTCAATTGATTTTGATTGATTGTATTTGATTGATATTCGAACACGGAAATAGTTTCTTTCGTATATTGACGCTCGCATTGCGAAATGTTCCGTTTTTTTAGAAAATATAAACATGTCTAAATTGTAGTCAAGTCTCCGTCTGGCCCGATACAAAAAAGGATACAATAAATATGGCTTCTCGAGGGGACAAAGGGAATGGAAATGGCGAGGAGCAAATCGTCGAGGTAAATCGATGTGGCCTAGATTTGTTTCTGCGATTAAAGTTTATCCCTGGTGTTGTATGGGTGTTCCGTGATAGATCGTTAGTTGCAGACGCTGGCGGAGGTGTTCCGATGTTTCATCTGCATGGAGAAGTTGGTGGACGCGCATTTGTGTCCTCACTGTTCGAAGTTATGCTGCTATGCTTGCGTGCGGCGCTGGCTGACGGAGCAGCGGTCGCAGTGCCCGCACTGCCGCGCTTCGCTGCATCTTCACGAGCTGGTCAACTGCCGCTGGGTTGAGGAGGTCACCCAGCAGATCGAGACCATGCAACAGACCAATTCTGCAACACAGAGAGAAAGTTATCGTGATAGGTAACTAGTAACTATTTGTTATGGTGCTTCATACATAATATACCATTGTCATACTTGATAAGATCTTTTTGATGCTACCTATTATGTTAGCTTTAATATCCTTTAAAAATCTAGACAATATTATTTCTATAGTTTTGTAAGAGTATGAAACTATGAATGTTGTAGTTAAAAAATAATGTTTCCAAGTCAGCATTTAATATTTAATTTTCCTAAGCTTGTTTCATTAGCTACAATCATTTTAGTAGAATTATAATAGACTTTTCTGATCTATTGTACATTTTACAAATTTCTATACATGCCTATCAGTATTTCATCGCACTATCATCGGTGAGTTGATAAATTTTATAATGCTTGAAAAGTACAAATCTTTATTCTCTAAAATTTCCATCATCATTATTTTCTTTTGAATGCAACTGTTGATAATATTTTGAAGTAAAGCAAATGTTTTTCCAGTTATCAATTCTTATGTTTAACTAAAACAGTAATATAATAAATAATGAATCAGACAGTTTTAATTATATTACTGTTTAAGTGATATTTACTGTTGTTTGGAATATTGAAGAGTTCTTGATATTTCTATTCTGCCTGTGAATATGGTGTTTGCAACTAATTAAAAGCTGAATTAATGAGAATTCAGCGGAATTCTAAACAAAGGTAAATATCCTGTAAATAGTAATATACTTAATTCTAAGACAACAGTGATACTTTAAAATAGTGTTTTGACTGTGTCATGTTCTTTTATTTATGATATCAGTTAGTTGGGAGGCTCGAGTATTCAAAGGAGAGATCAAAAAAGGTATGGAAACTGGTACTAAGATAATTGAAAAATGTACACAAAATAATTCTTTGATGTGAGGAAACAGCATGTTATTTTAAACATACCAGGCATATTTAAAAGCATTGAACTTGCCTCCATATATTTTAATTTTCTTTTTAAAATGAGGCACAAAAAATATTTTTTCTATATATTTAAGTACCTATTATCTTATTCTAACAATAAATTATCAGTTTTTAGTACCTAAATACTTAAGCTTTTAAATGAGGTATATAATAATTGTGTGTTGAATTTTTTCTGTATAAAGTATCAATATTGACTTATCCTTTCAACTTTATTTCCATTGGGTAGTTATAAAATATGCATTGTTGAATTTAACAATCCTCTGTCCTTCATGTCCAGACAGGTCACATTCTATCTAGTCAGATGTTTTAAACATAAAATGACATTGTTTTCAGTTCTATCTTACCTATTCTAAGTTTTGTTTCATTTTAGTTTCTGCAGTTTCATGAATCTTCTTCTTTTTGTATTGGATCTATGCGATTAGCGATTTGCTAGTATCAAGTATAGAGATATCTTCAAGTTTATTGAATAATACAAGTTTAATAGTGTTCTAGTCCCAGTCTATGTCATGTAAACAGTAATTTTTAACTTTTTGTCTTGCCTCAGTAAGGCTGGCCCCACATTAGGCGTGCGCATTCCTCGGGCGTGTGAATGGAGCGCGCGCCGCGAGCGCGCTGCTTGAGCGTCGCGTTTTGCTGCCTTGCGGCGTGTGTGGAACCCTCCACACACCCGCACCGCGTGCACCCGCACGCGGCGCGCACGTCTTTTTCACGCCCGAGGAACGCGCACGCCTAATGTGGGGGAGGCCTAAAGTGTAGGCAACTTTGCTAGAAGCTTCTATGGATTATTGCCGATAACGTAAAATGACATGTTTCACTGCTTTATTTCACTTGCTCACACTTATATATTTGATTGATCACTTAATGAAAAAAGACATCACCATTTTTATAGAATTAATATTTAAAATAACACAAGTTCAGAAAAATAAAACAGAACAACAACAAGTTTCTATGATGTTCCCACCAAAACTCTCTTCATGAGTCTTCTCTATTATTTTAGATGTGCGACACATTCGGAGAAATTGACAGTTTACTGTTGGACATGCCGGCGCTGTATCTGCCATCAGTGTGCACTGTGGGGCGGCACACACTCTGGGCACACATTCAAACCCTTAGAAGATGTGTATGAGCAGCATGTCACACAGATAAGGGATGAAGTGGCTCAGCTGAGACGCCGGCTCATGGAACTCATCAGCCTAGTGCAGGATGTGGTTAGTATTGTTTCTAATAAGCACATAGATTCTTTTTATTTGATACCGATAGATTTTGTATGGAACCACAAGTTTCATCAAATGATGATTGATTACATCTGCAAACTTGTTTTGATGATTTTTTTTATGTGAATTGAAATAGTATAAAATAATTATTTGATATTACTTGGTATGTGAACTGAAACTTGCAGTTAGTTAGCTCTTCAGTTTTATTTGCTGATAGAAAAACAGCAGAAACTGCTGTTTGATAACACACTGTGAGATATAACCTATCCCACAGTGTTGAGATTTAGTTTTGGAGATACATATAGAATATATTTTAGTTTCTTTATCTATCTGTCTCCTGTAGTCAGACAGCATCTCTCAGCAGTGGTACTCTAATTCCATTAGGTAGTAATACTATTCTGTTCAGCCGCGATATCTTCATCTCTGTAATTTTCTTACAGATCAACAGAGATGGAGATATTGTTTCCAAATGGAATCGCTAAATATTGAAAATGGAATACCCATGCAAATCTTGTATATTGATTTTTATTAAGTAAATCATAAGAAAACCACTCCCGCACTACTTTATCCGCGTGCGCTGGCGTGATGATTAGTGAAACAAGCGCTTTGTTTTATTGATATCATTTACATTGTACACAAGTGACATCGCGGGTTCACAGCTAGTGTTCTATAAATGTGATGCCTACATTTATTCCAGGAGCGTAACGTAGAATCAGTTCGCGCGGCGAAAGACGAGCGGGTCCGCGAGATTCGCAACGCCGTCGAGCTGATGATCTCCCGCCTGGACTCCGCTCTGAAGGCTAAACTCCTCACATTGATGGGCCAGAAGAACAGTCTCACCCAGGAGACAGAGCAGCTTGAGCACTTGCTACAGGAGATTGAGCACCAGATGCACACCAGCACTAGGTGAGATACATGGTAGAGGAGAAAAGGGTTTTTTCGGATGTTTCTATAGCGCCCGCTATGTTGAGAAGGTACGGCGCGCAGACACCCTTCGCAGGTAAAGTAAAGGCGCTCTCTGATTTGTTCGAAACAGACTCGTCACGCGGCTGTTGACAACACAGCGGTCGCCGTTAAATAATTACTCAGTTGACAAGATGGTAATTTAGGAACATACATACATTCCCGCGACTGATGTTGTTATTTCCTGGGTGGTTGTCGTTGTGAGAGTCAAGAGCCTCAGCTACATGTGCACTCATAGCTATTAACATGGGCGTAGGTATAGCTTTCTCATGGGAGGTGTCCGCAGGTACAAAAATTTACAAAAATATACTACTAATTGCCTCTTTATTTGCGCAGACTATACGCAGACGAGTACTGATTTCTAAACGTCAATCTTAGATATAAACATTAAAATACACGAAAATTAAGCTACGAACAAAGTATAACTGTAAATAAACTGTATAGGTAACGTCGGAACATTATTAATTTATATTAAACTAGATGTACATTTAGTTAAATTTACATCTAGTTTATTTTACAGGAGATTTCGCCCGTTTTAACTAGCGCTCAGCATTTGCATAACTCAAGTAAACAAAAGACATGTGATAAGCATTCGCGAGCGAAGCGAGCGCGAAAATTGTAGTAGTGTTTTTTAATATGATTTATTTCTCCTATTAGTGAGCCCACAGTACTTCTATGGCAAAATAGTGATAAGGCGCGAGCGAAGCGAGCGCGAAAATTTTTAAAGTTTTTAAAATGATATCTTGGAAGTAATTTGATTCATTGATCGTGCGTGCGTCTGCGCCACAAAAAACCTAGGCTCGCTAAGCCTAGGTTTTTTGTGGCCCAGATGAACCACGCAAGTATATGTGTTAAAAGAAAAAATGAAATACCCGACTGTATAAGAGTGACTTTTACGCTAGCAAAATTATATTTACAACTATTTGAATGCATTGATTGCCAATTTATTATTCTTAAATTTAAATATATGACTTTATAGAAAATTACAAAAATATCTACGTGCTACTTCCTTGGCAGTCGGAAATCAATTTTTGGTTAGTGAGTATTTTTTGGTGAATTATTTGCTTCTATTAGTACGGCACTTTTAGTCTTGTTCGATCTTTTAGATATATATTTTTTTTTTTATCAGCCCTGTTTGTACAAACTGTCCCACTGCTGGGAACGGGCCATCTTCTCATTGTGAGAAGGGTTAGGCCATAGTCTGCCACGCTGGCCAAGTGCGGGTTGGCACACATCTTCAAGATCATTGAGAACTCTCAGACATGTAGGTTTCCTCACGATGTTTTCCTTCACCGTTTGAAGTTGGCGGCAATCAAAAATACGCATATAACTTCGAAAAGATAGAGGTGCGTGCCGTGGGATTCGAACCCAGGACCTGCGGATCGCAAGTCAGACGGTCTCACCACTAGGCTGCCGGAAATTTGTGGGAATCTCATTGATAGAAATTATTAACGCAAAAATTTTTTTTATGTAAAATTGGCTTGTATCGAACTGAAATTTTTGTGGAATATTTGTATTTTTTTTTTACATAAAATAGGTCTACAACTGACCACCAATTCGCCTGATGTTTAGCGATGTTATTATCTAGTTTAACGAAGGACGAATTTTTTATAAGTTCATTCAGTAATTTCTTATCTTCAAAAATATGGGCATGCGCGAACGAAGCGAGCGCGAAAAATATTGAAGCATATTAAGAACATTTTTTGTGAGAAAGTATGCGTATAATCGCTTTAAAAGATTATAAATGCGTATACTTTAGAATAATAAAAAAAAAACACTTGTTTGTTAAGAAATTATTCGTTAGAGGTTACGAAAAAACGTTTTTCTATTTTTGCAAGAGATGTATTATTATTATTATTACAAAAAATATAGTCTGTAACACTCTGGAAGCAGAGGAATCTAATGACACCTCGCACATCAAAATCGGTCAAGCCGTTCAGGCTGTAGGCTGTCATATAGAAACATACATACACTCGAAAAACATTACCCTCCTTACGCAGTCGGGTAAAAATGTATAGTTTCTATTTGATATGCGCGTTTGTAGTATGCGTGGGGGAAGGACGGGACATAAAGTCATACTGCATCTCTAGTAAAACTGTCGTTATGACAACCGCGCATCAGGTGTTTATGTATATTTTGCAACATCCGTGCCATCCGCCATATTTCGGCATTCTGACAGCACTTAATTTTTTATTTTTTTTCCGACCAATGCCATGGCGGGGGGGGGGGGGGGGGGGGAGGTCCGGACCCCCTGGACCCCCCCCTATATATACGCCCATGGCTATTAATGTCGTGACGGTCAAAGTCGCGCGAGGCAGCTACGACAGCCGCATCGTATCGCACGCGACTATTGCATTGGCTTCTAACTTCGAAATGATACCTAGAGGCTTTGTTTTTGTATTTGGTATTATATTTAACGTCTTGTTATTTTCTTTCAGATCTGAGCTGATAGCGAAAAGCGGCGACCTGTCCAAGATGATCCACCAAGTACGCAAGAAGCCGATGGCTAGTTTCGTGACTGCGCCCGTACCGGCCGATTTCCACAGGCAAGTAATGTTGATAAGGTACACATTCATTTATCCGTATTTCCTTACTGATATTATAAAAGCGAAAGTTTCTCAGTCTGCCTCTCTATCTCGTTGTTGTCGGTCGTTACCTTTTCACGACTAAACAGCTGAATCGATTGTTTCGATTGGTACAGAGATAGTTTAGAACCTGGAGATAGGCTATATTTCATCATTGTCATCACTGTTTTTCATCACGACACGGGTAATATCGCGGGACAACGCTAGTTTAGTTTAAATAAAAAAAATTAAGTCCCTCTTTGCAGTTATAATTATTACCCTCAAGACTTAACACGTGATGTAACGATATACATGGGACATTTGGTCGACAGTGGGACGATTTATTTATAATAAATATAAATAATAATAAGTAAATATTTGTGGACATTTCACACAACACCAAACTTAGCAAAGCTTGTGCTATGGAACTAGATGGCTGATAGAATACATATATACTTTTTTTTTGTAAATATATACATATGATACATAGAAACACAGACACAGAACAAACATCCATGCTCATCACACAAATGTTTGCCCTGGGTGGGGATCGAACCCACGACCTTTCAGATCAGCAGGTAGACGTAGACACACTATCAACTGAGCCACAAGGCAAGTCATAGTTTAAATTATAAGTGAATTTCTTTCAGCTTGGCAACATGCTCCATCTGACTACATTTGTATCTGAACATCAGAGGAATTAGCGGTTAAGAGCAAGCCTATTTATGAGTAAAAAATGTTGGCAGAATTTTGTGTTCTTATACACACCTTTTTTAACAGACTTCCAAAAAGAAAGATGTTCTCAATATGTTTTTTTTTATGATTGATGCAGTGATTACTCCACAAGTTATGAATTGTTTTTGATGATTCTTTGTTTGGTAGGTAATAAAAGTGAATAGGTATCTCCTAGGCAGGCGTGCTACATCTTCGACCTCATCATCGCTTCCCATCAGGTGAGATTGTGGTCAAACGCAGGCCTAGTTTGTCGTAAAAAAAAATATCTCAGAGGTAGTCCCATATAAATTTTATCAATATCGTTTCAGTTCTTTGGTTTTTATAACAAAATAACTGAAAAAATAACATCCAAGTCAACGAATTGCGTAATTTAGCTTTTTTTTTTTAGTTTTTTAAACTATAGTTATTATGTGAGATTTTTTTGAACATTTGTGGTGTCGCTTTAGTTAAAGTTTTGTCTTAAAAAATGTTGATATAAGGACCGACGAGACGGACGATATGCGAACATAGAGACTTAAATCTAGATTGTTATTGGACTTTAAAATACTTTTATTAATGTAATGAAATATGATTTATGACGTTTGCTGTAGGAAGATATTGAAAATACTACAAAGCTAAGGTCATTCCACAGCGAAATCGTTCCGAGTTACGACAGCAGCACATTCCCCCTAACCAACTTCACGCAACTACAACACGCAGCTGCCCCGGTCTACTCTTCGCCGCTGCACGTCAACGGTCTCTGCTGGCGGCTGAAGGTGTACCCTGACGGCAACGGAGTCGTGCGCGGAAACTACCTCTCGGTGTTTCTGGAGCTTAGTGCGGGCTTGCCGGAGACTTCCAAGTGAGTTATGAACGCCTGCTATTTGATTTGTTCGGTGATTTTACTATTGGCTAAGATATTCTAGTCTCATTCTAAAACCTAAGCCTAGCCTAAGCTTTCAAGAGGACATCACGATCACATTTGTAGGTAGTAAGAATAATTCATTCTTCTACAACAGAAGAAAATTTATTTTTACCTATACCTACTCATTTGCGATAAAGAACATTGAATGGCTAGCTAGGCTTGTCACTTTTTTCTTACTTTTATATTTTTACCTTTAACAGAACTTCAATTTCGAAGTCTTTTGAAGGTAAAATTTATAGAGTATCTTTGTGAGATACGAAATTTAAAAAGTCAAACACTAAAAGCCTAGTCATTCCAATCCCGGAAAACTACCATTGAAATCGCGAGGTAAAAATCAGTTTTCTCTTAATTGTTTTATAAGCTACACAATCCTGTTCAAAACCTAACCGATTTCGAACTTTCTTAGATTGTCTTATGTTCTATGATATAATATTTCAGAAATGAAGTTTATTGTCCTTATAATATCCATCTCTTGTTGGCACACACTATTCTTACAAGATTTCGGCAAAAGCTTTTTTCAAGTAGGAATTGTTGCTTATAATGTTTTTAAGTATCAACAAAAACATTAAAAAGTAGATAAGCCAGTGAAAATGCTTCATAAAAAATAATAAAAAAACACAGCAGACATATGTAGTGCAAGCATATGCACTCATTAGAATAATATAAAACGACATGTGGCTATTATTTCTATATTGACCATAATGCTAACCATTTTATAAAACCTCGTATAATTTCGTTTTAGCAACACTAAATTCAGGGTAGGCAAGAGGTAAGTAAAGGAACATCGCGCCTCATCCGCTGTAGATAGCATTGTCTCACGTCCATTAATACGAAGCGAATCTAGTTTTTAGCTAATTGGGCTTAAAGTCCAAATTAAACCTTGTAATTATGGCTACTTATGGCCTTTAGCTAAATGTAATTAGCTTCGCCTTTAATGGATAATCAATGATATGCTGGCATGACATTAGTGATCTTCTGAAAGTGTATGCTAGTGTCAGAATTAAGTAAGTTCTTGCTTTGTACTGTATGCTACATTATTCAATGAATTGAAACGGAAAATATAATTCATTTTCAAATATTCACAACGCAAAATATTAATGTCAGCTGAAAACTTAAATGTGCTTCTATAAATTAAAATCTTCAGTTGCATCATATCTGCTGGTGTAAATATATTTATACATATGTATATGATATTTGTTTTAATAAATGTGTCTTCATTAATAATTTTTATACCATAATAATCTTATCTTGAGATTATTTTGTACGAAAATTGCAATGGTGCTACAGATTCAAAAACTATCTTCTGTTACAGTCGTATACTAGGGACTTGATATATTGTATAAAAAAACGCCTCGGCAAAATGTATGTTATTTTGCAAACGCTTTTTTATTTAGTTTCATAGGGCACTTTACATTTTTGTCTCAAAAATGTTTTGTTATTCTTTCTACATATAGTTTAGTCGTGTTTTAGTTTAAAAAACACAATGGTTCAAGATTGATCCTATTTTGCTCTTCGCTGATACGTTGCCCTTACAATTTTTGCCCCTCATGATTGTCCTATTGAAATCTATCATTGGACCTAATTATATTACACCATAATATGTCATACTTTATGATAAAATTGTTTATATGTATATATCCAGGTACGAATACCGCGTAGAGATGTTACATCAAGTATCCCGCGACCCGACCAAGAACATAGTACGCGAATTCGCGTCAGACTTCGAAGTTGGCGAGTGCTGGGGCTACAACCGATTCTTCAGACTCGACCTGCTCGCTAGCGAGGGCTATCTCAACCCTGAAACTGACACGCTTATTCTAAGGTAACCATTTTAAGTAACAGTATAGTAACTTATCATCATTATTAAAAATACTAGCATATATTTCACTTGTTTCTAATGACTACGAAATGAGCGAGTGACGGGGCTACTATTAGTTTTTTAGGCTAGATTTGCTTGTTAATGAGGACTATTCTAATCCGGAGACTGACACGCTTATATTGAGGTATCATTATTACTTTTATGCAAGATATATATACGATTGACCACCAACTCGCCTGATGTTAAGCGACGGTGTGTAGAAGTTAAAAGTTAAAGTTACTTCATATGACCTTGAATAAAGAGTTAGTAGTATATATGCTGGGGCTACAACCGACTATTTAATCTGGACTGGGTCGCTAACGAGGGCGATATCCCTCTAGCAAATAGCAATTGAGATATCAATTTAAACACTGACATGTTTATTATGGGGGAAAAAATTAAACAAGCGATGAAAAAAAGATAATGAAGAAATATTTATTGTGAGCTTTATGAACTTTTTCATGCAACTCATGAGTATAAACAGTGTATAAGTAACTGAAAATGTGACGTGGATCTGTAATTAGTATGACAATAATACAATGTTTATTTATTAAAATTTATCGATACTTGACTCTTGACTCGTCTGTGCTGCAAAATACCAATACAAAGTCATGCCTGCTTCGGAGACTTCACTCGAAACAGGACCAAACTTCTAAAGCCATATCACATGCATTAGGGTTGATATTCACATATAAAAATGATAGTCCTCTACAATTTTCACTGAAATGTTTTGTTAGATTCCAAGTGCGCCCGCCAACGTTCTACCAGCGCTGCCGCGACCAACAGTGGTACATCAACCAACTCATCACAATGCAGAACCAACATATCCTGCAGATCAATGATCTCAAAGAGGTAAGTTTTTTAGCATATTATTATATTGACTTTGGAACAAAGTACATAACCACTCGTTTCTGCACGATCGATCTATTTTCATACATAAAAATAAGTTCTAGAAATTATTAAAGCAAAAATTATTTTTATATATGAAAGTTAACTTTGACAAATTGAAAATTTTGTTGAATATTTGTGATGTTGTTTTCTAAAACACTTTTTAAACTATCACGGTCATTCATTAAAACACTACCACGGAACCACGGTAAATATCCCGTTAATAATAATAGTGTTGTTTTCTAGTTTTACAAACGATGATTGTTTTACAAGTTCATGCAGTAATTTTATATCTTCAAAAATGTGGGTATGCGCGAGCGAGACGGACGATGGTCGGATTACGGACTGTTAAATCGAGCGACATTGTCTCGTGTTGAATATTCCGATAACCAGAAACTAATAATTTTCATTTGTGCATACCATGAAAATGTGAAATTAAAATTCGCCTTAGATCTTGCCGTTGTTCGTCTGTATAGTATAACGGTGTTTGCAAGTGAAATAACTGTTTTTAACAACTCTACTAAATATAGTTTAAACAATTTTAAACTTGTTTTATTTTATTTTTTTGTTTTCTCATAAAATCTGTGTCTTTCTACAAATAGCGCCACGTGCTTTATATCGACGCCAAAATACAGCGTGATGCGACTGCTGTAAACTAGTAAACGTAGAATTTGTTTTACAAAGTACAATTAAAAAAAAAAAAAAAAAAAGATTACAATGTTACCATATATCGTTGTGATCAGATTGTATATTTACCTCGAAAGTCTAAAGAAAGAAAAAAGAAGTGCGTATTACCTTCTTACGCTATGACAATCTAGGCACGGTGTTTACTTTTGTAGGTATTAATGAAGCGTCCGCCTCGTCCACAGCGTCTCTCACTAGAAATGTCCCGCAACTCGATGGCAGCGACCCGCGCCTCGGGTACCTCTGCTAGCACGGCGGTGGCGTTGACGGAAGACTCGCAGCATAACAATCCGGTCGATGGCAACGCTTTGAACGATCTTGTCTTCACCCCATGCTTGTTCGCGCCGCAGCGGCTTAATAACACGCAAGGTATGTTCGTGGTGTTGCCAAAATTAAAAAAATAATGGTTATCTGTAAAGTCGGTTTACGGACGATATTTTTACGTCATAACGTCATGATAGATGCGTCACAAGCCGAACGCTTAGGCCGATCGTGCCTCTCTATCGCTTGTTCCGCGCTTTCGCTTGCATGCTCGGCTCAGGTGGAACGTGACAATGAGTCATGCTTTTTCGTGCGTGCAGCCGGCGTTCTTCGATTTATAAGACGGTATCACGTCAAAAACAAAACTAAGTTTCTAGTCACCACCAGACGTCCCAGGTGGTTTAGGCTATACGTTGTCTTTCAGTTGTCAGTCAATCATTCAGGATATAAAATCTTTTTTCAGTATAGATGAACAGGACTTCATGGATTGAAGTCCAATATCCCTCAACAGGGCTTAGAAAATGTTCTCAAAAGATCAATAGATGACACTATAACGGCCTTGTATAAAAATTATGCCACACATCAAGTTGTATGTATACCTAGTCTTGCCATAAATATTGCCACGAAGAAAAAAAATATTTTTTTATTGCAAATAATATTTATTACTTTTACAGTGTGTTAGTTTAATACATAAATATAAAACAATTTAAAATATAAAAGCTTATTCGAAGTGGTCTCCATTGGCTGCAATACAGTCCTTTAAACGTTGAGGCCAGTTATCAATAGAAGCACGCACTCTTTCCATAGGAAAATTCTTCACTGCCAAACGTATGGATTGTTTTAGAGACTCCAAATTATTATGGCGCTTAGAGCAAGCCATACTCTCTAAAACTGACCATAAATCATAATCCAGCGGATTAAGATCAGGACTAGACGACGGCCAGTCTTCAGCTCTGATGAAGTCCGAAGCGTTCACTTCCAACCAAGACTGCGTGGACCGAGCTTTAAGACCTGGCACCGAGTCTTGTTGGAAGGACCATACTTGGTTATTGAACATGGTGTTGTTAAGGGGCTTAACTACCTTCTCAAGAATGGTATTTTGATACACTTGTGCCGATGTTTTGATACCTTTTTCACAAAAATATGGCTCAGTCACTCCTTCATAGCTAACACCCCACCAAACCATCACTGAAGTCGGATAATGCCCACGTTGCACTCTGTCGACTAATTGGGAAGCTTCCTTAGAGCTTTGAGCATAAATACGGTCATTTTGTTTGTTAAAATGTTGCTCAATTGTAAAGATTTTCTCATCCGTAAACAAAGGTTCTGGGTGCTATCTTCATCTCCCGAGATAAAATCTTTTCCTTTCGGACAGGATTTCTTCGAATTCTTTCCCTTACTGCTTTGACCACCTTTTTCGTACGAACACTACGTGGACGGCCAGATCTTTTTCTGTCACAAACAGAGGAGGTCTCATTGTACCTACTAATAGCCCGGTACACAAACATTTGACTAATACCAAGCATATGGAGAGTTTTAAAAATTGCATTTGGCTCCTTACCAACTTTGTGTAATGCAATCACAGCGATTCGGTTCTCTATATCACCCCACTCCATTTTAATATCGCAAAATATTGTACAGTGTATTGGCGCCAAAATTAGAAAACTCAATGAACAATCGTATAAAAATGACAGATTCCAAATTCAAATGTAATATCTTTCTTATTTTTAACTGTAACAGTATTTATGGCCAGACTAAGTAGATAATTGGATCATTCTAACGTAGGGGCAATGAAGTTTTAAAGATTATAACGAAACAATAGATTGTAATTCTAACAAATATCAAGGACCCAGGTATCGGTGGAGCTAAACATAAAAAAAAGATTAAACCGTATTTTCATTGCAAGAAACTAAAAGTATTTGGAACTTACGAAGGCCATTGCGAAAAAAAAAATTAGGACTGTTGAAATATTTTTATCGCTTAATGTAGACATATTCAAATATATTATTGAATTAACCGGAAAAAAACTCACGATATTAATCGGTCAAAAGATCAATGATAACATAAATGGATACTCACGGAAGTTTTAGTACTGTTATATTCAAATATAATTTGAAGATGATTTATAAAATCTGTTCAGGTCATTAGCTTCAGCCAATCAGTCAGGGCATTCAGAATATTTATGAATTTTGAAGAAGGTTTATCCTGTATTAATAATTATGTTTCATATCCAGATATCCTAAACACGGCAATGTTCGCTGAAGACACGCGCAATAATGAGGTATCGACGCACTATGGCGATTATGGACAGCCACTGGAGCGTCGCCTCGCGCCTGTTGCACTGTCACCTTCGTATAGCCTGCCCTCTACTTCTAGGTAGGTAAATATAATTTTTGTATAGTTGACTAGAGGACTTCAATGTAAAACAGGATTTATCTTCTCTGAACGTGGTAATCGCCATTTTAGAGGGTGAAAACGCTTCGGCAATAATGAATAATGATTTATGTAAGAAAGTCATTGTAGAGAAGGATCTACCGAACGGGAACGCATGCGAGTTGGTCTTGCACGTAGTTGATAATGCTAAGTGTGGGGAACGCCCCTAAAGTCTCAGCTCTTGTTCATAGAATGCGGCATCAGGTATCCTCTGCCTGTCGTAAGAGCGAACTAAAATTACCTTCTAGTCTCAAGGGTAGTTAGATTTGGAAATTTGACTACCTGTCTAAAAGAACGAGGGATAGAAATATGTTTTCCAGCGTAGATATGACTTTACCATAGACGTGTTTGTATTTGTAGTTATAATCATCATCATATCACCAGTATAATCTGAAGGAAGAATATTTTCGGTGCTCGTACTAAAATATCCCGAAATAATAAATACAGCAAAAATACGCGAGCACGTACAAACTGTGGTGTATCACGTACAAACAGTGTGGTGTATCACGTACAAACAGTGGTGTATCACGTACAAACAGTGGTGTATCACGTACAGACCGTGTCCGTCCTCCCAGGTCCGCGAACTCGCTGCACGTCCCCGGCGCGGACAACATGGCTCTAGTGAGTCTGCACACGTTGCTGAGCGCCGCCAACACGCCGAGTCGCGCCAACAAGCTCGCGGCCAAGGCGGCGCGCGCCGACTCGCAACAAGTGCCCGCCAAGGACTCTGCGCTCACCGGTCACTATGCAGCTTGACTATTGCCTTTTATTAATCAACAAGTATCTATATTAAATGAAGAATAAAATACCCGACTGTAGAAAAGCAGTTTTTAAACGACTTACAAAAAGAAGGAGGTTCTCAATTCGTCTTGATGATTATTTTTTTGTTTGGTAGGTAATGCTTCAGTGTTGGTAATTATAATAAAAAAAAATATCAAAATCGGTCCAGTACTTTGGTTTTTCTAATAAAATTACTGGAAAAATGTCATCCAAGTAAAGTAAACGAATTGCGTATTTTGAAGTTGGTAAAAAACTGGCGTACTCTACATTCTTTTCTTTAGACATTTAAATGTAAAGAGGGATTGTGATAGTCGGGGTAAACTTAAAATAAGGTACAAAACAAAAAGAAGTTGTCTTTTTTTACGGTTATTGCATACTTTTCGTCTATCGACGGTCTTATTTCTGTTTTTCTGGATAGTAATATCCTAATCCTAACTTCCTAATTGTTATTATAAAAACGAAAGTAACTCGTGTCTTTCGCCTGTCTCTGTTTGTTTGTTTGTTACCTCTTTACGACTAAACTAATCTTTATAAAATTAGGCACAGGTTCTTTAAGTCCTGGATAAGGACATAGGATTTTATCATCGTCATCATCACAGTTTTTTATTACTACGCGGTTGACACCGCGGGGCGCAGCTAGTATGTTATAAATACATGTACATGAATGTTATATCACAGTGTATCGGCGATTTGCAGTGTTCGAAACGTCAGGTCATAAAATTATCTAAAATATACGCGATAAATCCGTTAAAATTTATTTCATTTCAATGAGCGGTTTCGTGTTGCAGCAGTGGCAAGCGTCCCAGTAGCGGATTCGTGCACAAACAGCAACGCTCTCTGCAGCTCTATCTCCTCGCCTGAACTGAATGGAGCACCGGGCGGAGCGGCAACGGCGCGCAAACAGAACGAGACGGACGGCGCCGCCAATGCGCAGGGCGGCAACGTCGCATCCGAATCCAGCAGTGACACTGGGGTATAGTATTCACGTCTCTTGTAATAAATGTATTTATTTATTTAGTACTTACACAAAACAGAATACAGTTGATATTAAATATAATTAAAAGAAAGTGATAAGTTATGATCTAAACTATATTCCAACGCAAAGTGCACACATCATGTTTGCATTACAAGCAGTACTTAAGTATAACCAAATACATAATATGTAATTTGGTAAGTGGTTAGTAGATCATGATGATGAATAAATAACTAAATATTGGAGGACATTATTTATACAACATCATTTAGCCCCAAACAAAACAAAGCTTGTACTATAGGAATCAGATGGTTGAAAGAATACATATATACTTTTTTTTACCCGACTGCGTAAGAAGGAGGGTTAGTTTTCGAAAATATGTATGTTCGTGGGTATGTTTCTATATGAGCGCCTACAGCCTAAACGGGTTGACCGATTTTGAAATGCAAGGTGTCGTTAGGTTCGTCTCTTCACTCCCTGAGTGTCGTAGGCTATATTTTTAATAATAAAACATTTCTCGAAAAAATAAATTAAAGGGTTTTTTCGTAACCTCCAACGATCTTTTCCGTAATAAACAAGTTTTTTATTTTTTATTTTATTTATTGCGAATAGGTGGACCTATTCGCAATAAATAAACAACCTACCATAGAATTTTATTAGAATTATCTAATGAATGCGCATTTATAATTATTTATATTGATTTTACGTGTATTTTCTCACAAAAAACGTACACTCAACAGCGTATTACGCGTAATTATATCAAATTAAGTGAGACTGCAAAAACTGGTTTTATGCAGTGGGGTATATTGTTTTTTTTTTTTTTATATATAGATACTTGTTTGTAAATACTTATGTCATAGAAGATGGACTAACGAGACATAATTTCAGGAGCTGATGTTCAGCGAGCTCGAAGTGTTCGCGGACGAGCACATCTCGAGCCACGCGGACGAGAACTCTAACGAGGAAAACGACGTCGACGATGAAACCATGTCCGGTAAGTTACATCTTCCACTCTTATTATAGGTATCTCGACCTCTCTATGTACCACCTGAGAGACCTAGCTAAGGAACATGGAACTATGGAACCCGTAGTGTGCCCGGGCCTGGCCGATGCCTAGTGCCAGAAGTGATTGGGGTATTTTCGAACTTGAATTTAATAAACACACGTGTGTTTATCAAGTTCAAGGCATCTTACGTGTTACCTTTAGTAGTGATAAAACGTTTGGTGCCAATACCAAACGTTTTATTATCTCTTGTGAACGGCAAAACAATGGGATCTCTTACAAGTTTGGCTTCTATGATTCTGCCATATTGTAAAGTGTGTCCATGTGTAGGTTTAATGGTTTAATACTATATTACTAGATTAACGCGTTCAACATTCGATCGATTTGGAGCATCACCTTGGGTGAGACTATAGTTAAAGGTACTAGGTCCATTGTAAAAATAGACTCGTTGATAGATAGATAGATAGATAAACTCTTTATTGACACACCATTAAAATTAACAAAAGCAAGTACAAAAAAGTTTTTTTATTTTTTTTTATTTTTATTTTTTTCTCGTTGAAGTGATTTTTGTCACATAAATAGTCGATTTCTTTTCTCTGCGCCCTTTCTAACCAGTATCCTTGCTCGTGTAACCTCTAATTCCGAATGAAACCGCTGTATCGTGCCTTTGGTATGTGCGTGACAGTATGGGATGGTCCTTACGCTTTTCACATTCTCAAGGCAGTATAGCGGTTACAAACAAAGTATGATATAATGTGAATCAAATAAGAAATGTCATGATTCAGTGCTATTTCTCGACATTAAGTTAATATCGTCCGGGACGATTTCACGACTGCCCATCTGACGGGAGCACCACGTTGAACACTGGTCTACGCAACAACGTAAGCCAAGTGCTATTGCTAGCTACTGTGTGATATTTTCGCATCGCCGCAACGCCTTAGTTTCACATCACAAAATAAGTAAATATAGGTCGACATTTCACATAACACCATCTAGCCCAAACTAACCAAAGCCTGAAGCTAACTACAAATAGATCCATTCCACAAAAACAAAATTTACAAGCATTTTCATTTCATGTTATACAGAGAGCATACGATAGCGAATGGTGGCGTCATGGTTCAAATTCGCCGTACGAATTCAATACAAACTGTTGTTTCGTGAAAACTTTATATCTCGGAAGTTTATTGACCGACTCACCGTTTCTTTTTTCATTAATAGTGTTAATAAATAGCGTTGATCATGCCCTCGCTTATTTGCTTCGCATTAATCGGTGTCTTTCCCCGTATAACTCCCCCCTCTCCCCTAACACTCCCCCCTCCCTCCTACAGACGGTTCCTCTGGTTCGTCCGTGTCGTGCTCGTGGTGCGGTGCAGGCGAGTCCGGCGCGAGCGCATGCTCGGCGGTCGGCGCGGCCCCTCGCTGTTGCTACCGTCCGAGACGCGCGCGCCCCCGCGCCCGTCCGCGCCCCTACGCGCGCCCCCGACACGCACACAGTTGCGCCATGCATAACGTTGATTAGACACGCACGCACACAACACAACACAACACCACCTTCACGCGCCAATAAAATTTAAATCCCACTGATAAGCGCGAATAAAAGTAAACAACACTGTTAAACGCAAATAAAAATAAAAACTACTGTTAAGCACGAATAAAAACTAAACCTCACTGTTATGCGCGTATAAAAATAAAATGCGGTCGCCATTTGAATGAAATAATCGGTTACGAAAAAAAACATTAATAATACACTGCGGCAAGACTGGCATTTGCTACGCATTTAAAAATTGTGCATTTAAATGGGCATTAATGGAATATTGAATGTGATGATTCAGAAATTGGTCTCTTATATTTCTTTATTACTAATTTTAGTGAGTAAACTTTAAAACAAAATTTGATCATTATTTTTTTCTCTAATGAGGTGAAAGATAAGCTATAAATATACCGTGCTACTTTTAATACTTAATTTGATTAATTACAGCATAATGGACTACTTTTGTTTTATGACTATTGGAAATAGTAAAAAAAAAGTTATAAAATAATTGGAATGTCTGATATTTTAAAAATGCAAATACATGCAAATTTTGAAGTCGTAGAACAAAAGTTGCTCATTATATTTTACAGAATCAACCCTAATGACATCTAGCTAATTAAAATTAACTCTTTATATTACTGTATGTATCGTAACACGTGTAGAGTTGTTAGAAGAAATCTATGTGCAATTAATTTGTTTGACGGTTCTTCATTTAGTCATATTGTGTATATCGGATAGGTAGCGTATTTTGAGACAGAAAAAAACGCTCTATAAAACTAATATCATTCATAACGGGCTTCTATCGTCATACGGTTGTTAAACAGTTGTCAAGATTTAACTCGGCGCGAGCGTAAAAAGCCTAAGCATATACAGCACTTAATGACATTCATGATCATAAAATAGATATTGTTGCACTCTCGCTCGCACATACTAACAAATCTGAGTTTCTTTACATGTGTATGTAGACATCCATATTGGAATGGCGACCAATGAACAGCACTTACTTCAGAAATGACAAGCTTTCATTGGCCGCCAGACCATCATTGCTTACACTATAAGTACAAGTACATTTAATCATCCCAGCCTATGTGTTTGCAAAGCGGCACACCGTTAACTTTATGATCTTAAAAAAATTACAATTAAAAAAAACTCGATGTATTAAGCACATATTTATATTGGTATGGACCAAACTTCTCGATGCGAAATTGACTTGAGCGAGTCAGGAAAATGCTTAGAGATTGGTCAGACGACCATGAACGGTGGTTCCAGGGACTAGGAGATCCAGGTTATTCAAATGTGAATCTTAAATCATGTGTCGTATAACTAATTTTCAAATGTCAATCGCGTAGTCCGCGTGAAACTAACAAAAACGCGAGACGTATTTTTGTTAAATTCTATGAGAATACATACAAATTGTGTTGGTTATATAGATGACAATACGAATTGAGCATACATGTTGCTGTATTCGAATTAAATTAACCTAATAATTTTAGCAAGAAACATGCCATAAAACCGTTGGTTTCTATACAATACAACGAAATGCATTTGATGTTATCCATTGCGCATTGCATGGTTCACATTTAATTCTCCCGTCTTTCAAATATTTTGTTAGTACCATTTCTTCAAAATAAAATCTGCTCGTTTGTTTAAGGCGGAACGTTTTCTATAAAATTGAATCCAGAAATGCTAGGATCTTTAGTATTAAACATAAAAAGATTATGTTCGCGTAAGTATTTAAAAAAATCTCATTTCATCTCATCTATTCGTAAGAAATGATTGAAAAGTTTTTTTTTTTGATGTATTTATTTTCTGTCCTTTTCTTGTATGCAAACGAAAACTGTTAGTAATTTAGCGAACACAATTACATCGAAATACAAGAAATGACCAGAAAATAATAACATCAAATAAAAAACATAAATTTTCAATAATTTCTTACTAAAACTGAGATTTTTTTAGTTATTACATCTAAATATGTTGTTACGAGATATGGGTTTATAAAATGACATTTATACACACTTACACTTAATTACACATAGGTATCCTTCTACTTATTAGATGTGTTTTTTTTTGTATTATAATTATATTTTATTTTATCATTATTAATATTTTTTATAACTTTAAACATGTAATTAATTATTAGAAGGTTTTTCTTATTTAGACTCATTCTACATGCATTCGATAATATTTGTTCTTACATTCTTATAATAACTTTGTGTAGTCCTATGAACATCAAAACTTGGTAAACATTAACACTAAAAATTACCACTAAAATGTATGTTTATGTTTAGTACGCAATTTTTGATGAGACGCGCACAAAATCAGGAGTGCACGGGCTTATTCTTATTTTGTAATTTAATTAATAAATATTTTCAAGTTTAATAACAACAACATAGTTTTTCCTTTATAAATAGTGACTAATCTATTAATAAAATAATTTATTCCCAAATGTTCAATGTTGCTATAATAATCTGCCCCATTTGTAAGATTTTGTCTACGTTTTTTTTGTTGTATGTGTTGTCCTTATAATAATGTTTCTAAGGATTTTGCAATTTTGTCTTCCATTTGCATAATTATATATGTGTAAAAAAAGATGTAGATAAAAATTAGATTTATACATAGATTCTAAAAGGTATGGACACCGGATTCTGTGGCGATCAGTTCTATTAATAAATTATAAAAAAGAAGCTGCAGTGGTAAGAAAGGTTGTTACGCGCGATCAGGCGATACCGTTGTGTATCTTGATTCCCCTTCCACCAGTCGCCAGCCTTGTAAGCTGTCTGCGACGTTTGGCTTTATGAATGCTTATGGAAGACCGCACCTGGTGGGAGAAACTGTGTTAGAGCCACAAAGTTTTTTGGCCTCTCTTTTCCGAGCGGAGGATATGATAGGACACAATCCATCAGTCGCTATCAAGCTTTGCTAGATTTAGTCGGCCTGGGTTCTTCGAGGCCTGACCGTGCTTCATATGGAGGAAGAAAGGATAGGACAAGGAAACTACAGCTGTTTTTCCATGCAGTCGGGCTTCGCCCGTTCTACCCGTCCTGTCTTGACCCATACTCGATTGTGCGGCTGACGCTCTCGTACTCGCATAGAAAAAAAAGATAAGAAAAGAAAAATAGGGCCTTCTTAAGGCCGTGCGGTGCGGCCCGTGATTCTCTTTCTCTTTGCCACGACCCTAGTGGGGACAAGGCTTTCTTGAATTTTTGACGACATTGATCAAGCTTTATTTATATTTTAAGAGATAATCAACACTATATTAATATCACATTTAGGTAAAGTTTACACACTCAATATTACACACATTAAAAATTGTAACAAGTAAGTAGTGTTTATCTGGAGTGTTAATTTCTAAATGCTGTATCAATATTGATGTTGTCTTGTTTTCAGGTGAGAACGACGTCGAGGGAGCGATGGGTGGGTCGATCTACTCCGATGGGGACATACTCAGTAGGCTGCTAACCGCAGTGCAGGTATTGGTTTGCAAATGTAGACACTTCTGTTTTAAATCCGCACAATACTTCAATTAACAGAGAAGGAGATAGGGACAGGAAGGGAGAGGGAAGAAAGAAAGAGAGTGAGAGAGAGAAATAAGTCTTGTAGCGACGAGAAGTTATGTGGTTTTGAATGAAAGATTTCTTGTCTCTATTCATAGTCTATGACTTTACATGTTTATTATACTTCAAAAAGTACATTATTTATTCGACTACTGTGTTTATTTGTGTATGTGTCGTATTGAACTAATGTTGTAGAAATTTGGTAAAGGATCAGGGGGGCAATTCAGTTAATCAAAACCGATCCGTAACTGAACCTTTTGCAAAGCATTTCCTGTCGGCTGCTATCTTTTTTTGATTTAGTAACGAGCGAAGGACGTGTCACGTTTCATCAAATCTGTCAATTGAATGACTTAGAAGAGACTGAATCAAAAAAAAAAAGATGGCGGCCGATGGGAAACGGTTCACATATGGTTCAGCTACGGAGCGGTCTTGAATAACTGAATTGCCCTGCAGATATATTACACAGTATACTTTGTTTTGTTTGTATGTTTACCAATATTTATAAGCTTATACATTATATTGTATTATTAAGTGTAAAATAATATTTTATCAATAAATATATGAATATATACAGATTTTGAAGACTTTTTGACATCTTATCAACTTTGCGCTAATCAAGAGTTTGAGAAAACTAACTCATAAACTCATAACTCATAACTCAAATTTATAGACAGTTTAAAAATTACACACATCCAACGGGACTTGATCCTGCATATCAAATATCCCCGAATATAAAATATCGAATAACTCTAAATCCTGTTTACATTAGAGTGTATATTTGTGTGTAGAGTCGCGGCGTCGTGACGCCAGCAGTAGGTGACGGGGTGGGCGGTAGTGTGCGCGCGCGGCCCGAGGCGGATCCGCAGTTGTCGACCGCCGCTCACACAGACATGCTGCTGCTTAATCTCATGCGCATCAACGGACTCGCACCAACCCATCATCCGCATCACAGGCACGGTAATAAAGAACATTGCTATTATGTAGTAACTATAGTTTTTTTTGTCTGTGATTACTATTACACTAAACTATTACTGCTTAAGTTACCCACATTTTTAAGATATAAAATGACTGCATGAACTTATAAAAAATCGTCGTTTGTTATACTAGAAAAAACCATCACAAATATTCGGAAAAAAAAACACAATTTGATCCAAGTAAATTTTCATATATAAAAAAAAAATTGCACCAAAATTATTTTTATGCAAGTATGAAAATAAACTTTGATCAAGTTGTTTTTTTTTTTTAACAACTAACGTAACTTCTAGGTCTGAATTTCAATTGTTGTTCTTAAACAAAGTTATTTATTATATAAAAATAAAGTTATTAAATAGTTAGTTATTATATACAAATAAAGTTATTTCAAAACTGTCAGGTCCCAAACGGCACTGGAGCAGCACACAAACTCACGACAGCTACTCCCCCCGCGCCGCGAGCCACGCGCCGCGTAGGCCGCCCGCGGGGTACGCAGCGGGCGCGGGGGCGGGGATGCAGTCGAGGTCGAGGAGGCAAGCCCGCGCGCCGCCGCTCTCACCCGGCCAGCTGAGGGATAGGGGACACTCGAGACCCATCGCTGGACCTGGAGGTAAGTAAGCCAGGGGCGAGCAATATCCCAATAGCAAAGCAACTAAATACCCGAAGATAACCCTGTCTACATCAATATTTTGTTTGGTTGATTCGATGAAGTTCACCAATTCTCATTGGCTGTCTGTTGTCTGGCAATGGTCATGAAGACCATAGGCCATATCCAATATCATACAATTTTAAATAAAAACTACGGGTCACTCACGTCTGTTTTGAGCCGAAATATCCGACTATAGTTTCAACCGCATTCGGCGGTCTTTTTCAAAGGAGCAGCACACACGTCACTCGACCGAAATGAAAATACTAATATGACCAAATAAAAATACTAATCTATATACGTAGTACCTGGGCGACTGAGCTTCACTCGGTTTTGACTGAAAATACGAGCAAACCCGGGTTCACTAAAAATTAAACCCAGCAAGATCGATTTATCGTCCCCTAATCTACCTACAAACGAAATTTTATTAAAATCGTTAGTCTTTTCCGAGATTCAGATTATATACGAGTATATACATACATATAAACAAGAATTGCTCGTTTAAAGGTATTAGATAATGCATTTTTCCTATTTGCCAGCATTGACTAGTTTTGTTTGCTTGGGGATTTTAATCTTTATCTATGTGCATGATGACATTTGGATCGTTTGCAGGCAGCGTAGCGTCATGCTCGACGCCCCCGGGCACGCCGGAGCGCGGCGGCGGCGGCGGCGGCTCGCCCGCGCTGCACGACTACTGGCCCTCCGTGTCCTCTGTCTCCGACGCGGACGAGGTCGAGGCCATGTTGGACTACAACGTAAATACACAGTGCGGTTACAATCAGAATAGAACCGGATTGCAAACATTCTTGGGTACGACTTGGGTGACAATTTGGGTATCTTTTGTGTTGAAGATACCCAAGTGTTGTGAATAGGTATCTCATGGGCGAGCGTGTTACATTTTCGACCATTCCGTCACTTTCCATCAGGTTAGTTGTGGTCAAACGTTGGTCCGTTTCACTATAAAAAAAATCTGACACGGCATTTACAATTAATTAACTTCAGTTATGTCAAGTCGGCGATGAACGTAGAATATTTAACTTTTTTTTTAACGCGTTCAACGGTATGCAGAAAACCTTTTTGTTGATCAGTATGAGTGAAGCAAACCAAGAGCCAGTTTTATTCTGATTTTAAACGCATTGTACTAACCATCATCACTGCCACTAACTAGCACTTCAGAGTCCTCTTCCTCACTGCTCGGGTATCACTGGTGTCCCTCGTAACATCTAGCGTAGTCAAAGCAGATACACTAAACACAATCACAATCACTTACCGACATAACAGATTTATACGCGGGGTCGCTAGTGACACACGCTCCTGCAGATGGGTCCTGGCGAGATTCACTAACGGCTTTCGCACTGCATTTATTTATATTAAAATCATGCATCAGAGAATACCTTAACTTTTTGAGAAAATTTAATTTCTACCCCTGAACATTAACCGATTTAGATATATTTTTATCTGATTAAAATCACGAATGCCTCTATGGTTTCCTTTTTCGAATTTCGTTATAAGTCCGAATCTAATAAATTAATTAAATATTGAAAAAAGACCGTAGAGGCATGGCTATGAATGGTTATAACCATATAAAAAAGTATGAACGAAATTGGATAATATTTAGGGGTAAAAAACAGTTTTCTCGTGTTGTATGAAAAAACGCGAAATTTGTTGGCAAAAAGTCGCGTGACAACAATTCTCTTAAAAACCTCTCTGTTTTCAGAGTTTTTTTTTTTTTGGCTAGAGTGAATAGATGTCTTTTAGATTTACGTGTTCCATCCTCGGCCACACCGTCGCTTGCCATCAGGCGAGTTGGTGATAAACGTAGTACTACAAAAAAAAAAAAAACCGGTCAATAGATAAAAAAAACTTTATCTCTTAAAGTAGACCTGTCTTGACTTCTTCAATGGATTCAGTTCGTAATCTAGCGTATATGACCATTCTTTTCCTTTTGAACTGGAACAATCGAAATCTCTTTAATCAATCTTGACCTTTTGTACTGGATCAACTGTGACCTATTGGATAGGATAAATCTTGATCTCTATAAGTGGATTAATCGTTAAACTCGTAAATATGATCATTTTGACTTCTTGAACTGGATTTGGATTTTTTAATGTTAGATAGATTTACGATTGACCACGCGAAGTTTGATGCGAGTTGTCGCATGATGCTAGGTAACGGTGTGACCGAGGATGGAGCTCGTCGATCTATAAGATATCTATTCACTCAAGCCTTGAAGATTCCAAGATTGTAGCTCTCAAGAAACAGATTGCGGCATAGAATTCCATTCCTGTGCAGTACAATCAATCAAACGCGATTTCTTGAATTGGATCAATATTGGCCTTTGTACTGTATCAATATTGACCTTTTATACTGGATCAGTCTGGACCTTAACTAAATTAACTTTGACCTCTTGAACTGGGGTAATCTTAATACTAAGTTTATATTGTAATCGCAGGACACCCTCTTCGAGATGCTGCTGAACAGTCTCTCCATAGACGGTCCGGTGGATAGGGCGGGGGGAGGGGGCGGCGAGGAGGCGCGGCCGAGCACGCCGCCCGTGCAGCCCTGGAGCCCGCCCACGGTCGCGCTGCCTGCCGCCGCGCCCTCCGCCGGCCCCGCCCAGCTTCAGCCGACAGGTGACTACGCTCGTCATACACGGATGGACGTTAGAGAGTGCTTGTGCTGAGAATGTTCAGCGGTTCCGCCTAGTTTCATCCTATTGCTATGTCCCCCAATTGATTAGTGACGAGATGGTGGCTGTCTCTTTATATACAAAGTGCCGGTTTTTATATACAAAACGATGTAACCCGGTAGCCTCGCTCAAACGTCTCTTTTGATTCTAAATTGTAGGCTTACTATATTTGACCTTACCGTTACTGAATTAATCATGTTAGTTGTGATTATGTGTGCTGTCACATGTCTAGACTGCCAAGACTGTCATGAGAAAAATGTACAATGTTTTGCCGAATTGAAACTATGCTATAAATGTGCAGTAGTCTCAAATGTACTTGGTACAAATATACCGTCGCTTAACATCAGGCGAGTTGATGGTGAATTATAGATTTATCTTGTGTAAAAAAAAGTATATTATACATGTCAACGAACACTTCAGAACGTTTCAATTCACATGAAATGTTCTCACAAAATATATAACAAAATCAGCCAAGGTGCTGTAAAATTATACTGTTCTGGACGAACGTTTGGTGAATGAAGCCGTAACGGAGGAAGGTTAGTATATTATGTTTTATTTACACTCGCCAGGTCAAACCGCAGTGTCGTCGACCGCGACCGCGGGCAGCACGCGCGACACGGAGCAGGGCGACTGACGGCAGGCGCGTATCGCCGCGCGACGCCGCAATCTGCCGCCTTGCATCTGCGACACACGACCTCACTAGCACAACCACTGCTACGTACATGATATTGACATTACCATAACATAGCATAACGTGGCATAGTGTACCGGGTACAAAAGTCGCCATCCATACCTTCGTGGGTTAACAACCTACGGGATATCGAAATAATATCACAAGGAATTTTAAACCAGTATTAAAAAAGAACCTTCGCGGGGCGGCTGGTAAATCTGAAACTATTTTATATACAAAATTTGCGTGAAAAGATGGTTTATTGAAGCATACATCTTCTTCATCCTTTTTATACCACTTTTACTGTTTTAACAATACTCCTGTCGCCATGACGACAGCCTGTCTGGCGGGTCAGATTATATTTTCCTTAAAGGAAAAATACCGAAATTGTATAGGTATCCGGTGAGTCGGCCGCCGTCCATCTCCTGGACTCACACATATATGCAACAAGCGCCGAGCGTCCATCTACTGGACGCTTCTCCGCCTATATCTTTCCTTTTCGCGTTTGCGGTAATATAATGTTTTGTTCTGCTCTAACTTTTATCACAGACAAGAAAAATAACAAACTACCAATAGGATACGTTAGAATTGGTACTTCCGAAATAAATTTCTGTGTAAATTGCATCAGAATGACGCGCGCGGTCAAGGTTATAAACGCGTAATGGCGGCCGCTCTTGCCATCTATTTTTAAATACCGATTTTATGTATTTATTTCAATTAAATACATATTATGTTATGTTTTACACGTAGCAAAAACAGTAATCAAGTTAGTGACAGTGTCAAATACATGTCTGTGTGATAAAAAAAACGAAATATTTGTATCGAACCGAACGTGGAGGGACCTTTTTTGTGCCGAAATTTGAGTGTTTTTTTTGTGACTTCTAAGTTGTGTTTTTGTTTTGAAAATAAATTTTTATCACTTAGTTCAAAATTAATAGTAATACATGACCCATATATATCCAGTGATACGATACAAGTGTTAAATTAACTAAGGGATGTGTTTATTTATAATAAATAGTGTCTAAACGCATAGATGTCGAACGAGAAAAAGTGATTGAAACTCCGTGCCGCCGGAACGCCGTCGGTATTTATTGCCGATTTTGAAACATATCTTCAATTACAACATGTAAGTATTTTTTATTAATTATAGAGTAAATTTTAGTTATAATACGATTACATAAAAATATTTTGAAATAAAGCAACCCATTTTGCTCAATAACGTCCTAATTGACTTAGCGTATTTTTTTCAAAAATCATCATCATTATCATCAACCGAAAAACGAGTTTTTTTTTATGGTTTCCAAAAAAAAATTAAAACTTATTTTTATCAGCGAAACTGTAACAATACTAAAGCTTATAAATCACAGTATCGTTTCAACACAAAAAAACAAGGGACTCCATTCATAAGATCTCCAGTTCATATTTATAAACATCGACCGGTTTTTATGGCTTCCTTAATGGGCACTTGAACAGCGGGTGACTAATGACGGTCGGGCTTATCTAAACAATGTATGGGATGATGTTATTTTTTCTCGGATATCTGTATATTCTTGTTTTTTAAAGTAAATAAAACAATAATATGTATGAAATGTTTTTAATATTTTTTAATATTATTTTTTTCGTAAAAAATGGCGAAAAAAATCGCATGCTCAACTTTAAGCCTAGATAGGGGGATACTTTGATTTAATTAAACGACATATACGTTTGATATTCAGTTAGCTTTGTTCAGTAAGATTATAGTGATATAAGTTTCATATATAGTTTTCATACAAATTTTAGGAGAAATCCAGGTTTTAGTGGCGCGCGGCGAAAAAAAAAAATTTGCGCGCTGGTACTGGCGGTATTTACGCTACGTGCAAAAAGGAGGGACGCCTGCGCAAGGGGTATAGGCGAAGTTCTAAAACTGTGAGTTATGATCGCACTGGTGTAACATTAATCCGTAATAACGCGATACCCCTTAGAGATTTTCACGCGTAGAAGACAATTTTTCCTATATCTCTGTGATTGAGTGACTGATTCTGACTCGCCGCGCTAGATATGTGCGACTTCAAAAATGTTAGAAAGACAATTTGTTTACTCAACGCCCAAAGTCGTGTGAAGAAGATTGAAATTTTTATACAGTCAGTAATTATTTTGTGACTGGTTTCTGGAGTTTTTTTTCGTGAATTTTATCCTCTTGTGGTATTATTTCTGCAGTATGATCACATTACAAGTTGATAGCTTGCAGTATTAGAGAACACGTGCACAGGCATCAAGTTGCAAGTGCGTTGCGAATTTTAGAGAACACTATTATTAATTTAGGTACAAATACCCTGTTGTGAACAGCACAGTGGTGAAATATTCCATTAAACAATTACATTAAGGTTTCTTGCAACTCATGGAGGAGGATATATTGAGAACTTAAGGCGCTTGTGCCGCTGCTGTTTTAACTGCGAAACCTCTTTATCTAGATACTATATTATTGCATGTAATTTTTATAAGTTTGCGAACGTCAACCTTATATGTATATTATTATTATTTTAGTAGCTGTTATGTACATGGAAATAAACGTTCAAATATAATATTGTCTACTTTAGGACGTTTATTTATATATCACAGGTATTGAAAGAAATAGGAAAAATAGGAAAATAGGACTATAATATAAAATAAGGGCTGACGTTAGTGTATCTGTCAAAAGTGAAGTTAATAATTTGATATTTAGAATAAAAGGGTGTCGCGTTCGACAGAGACAGCTGCGGCATGACTAAATGAACGTTCACGTGGAAGTACTGAGTCATAGTAGTTTTGAATTTGTGTTATTACTAACACAAATTCAAAATGATAACGGTTAAACTATGAATAAATTTCTTAATTGGGTACAATTTATAGGAAACACCGTAGGTTGAAAATGAATTTAGTTTATTACATGTTATTTTTTATTGTTTTTATTTATGAAGTGTGGATTGCTTGTTTTCTTTTTGTGGAAATTGTAGTCCAGGATGTTGTCTTAAAATGTAACTATGATTTTGTATAATTTTCGCTAATCGATTGGTACTAATTGAAACTAAATTTGTGCTTAATTTGTTTGACATCTTTATTCTGTGGTCTAAACGAAACTTAAGAAATGTTTTGTTTGTCTTGATGGGTAAAAATCAGCGCCTAATTTTTATATATTTTTGTTCACGTAAATCTTGAGAGTATACTATGTTTAATTTTATTATATTTCTAATTTTGCAAAATTACGAACCAGCTATCGGTGTTTGAAGATCTAATATGATGACATTTTTATTTTATGATTTTTATGATTGTCTACCACAATTTATCATATTGATTCTTATATGGCGGTAAACCTACTTGTAAATATATTTGTAAAACAAAATAAAACATAAAAGGCATACTTTCAAGGTTTGTCATATCAAAGATGTATAAAAATAGCTTCGAATTGAGATACCCTAAAAGTTTCCTATTAATATATAAATGTTGGCTCAAGTCTGTGCATCTGTTTATTATGTTTGTATGTAAAGGCTCTATCGAATAGAGAATACAATAATATTATAATGATCTGAGGTGTTTGGCTTTAATTTTGATCATTCCTTGTTTATTTTCTAGTCGTATGCTCTTCTTATTTTCAATGGTTATTTTAAAAGATGTCTCTATTTGATAGAGTCTAAAAGGAATGGGCATTATGCCGCGGCCACGAAAAAACGTACAGGGCTTTTATTCCGTATGATCGGCCGGGTTACGTAAACGTAATGTGGGTGCGTTGACAATGAAAATTAGACTAAAAATTAAATACTAAAGCTAATTTTCATCGTTTACGCACCCATGTCAATTTCATGTAGCGTGGCCAATGGTCATGCGTAATAAAAAAACAGAATGTGTCGCTTCTTGCGAGAGAGATAGCAATATCTTTCTCTTTTGCAGTACGCTCCATACTTCAGTTTCGTGACTGGGACCTCTGGTAGGCGAATGTGTAAAAGATCTCGTATAATATTTATTTTGAAACTATGTTTTGTAATAATAGTACAATGCTGCTAATGTAATTAATATAATGAAAATGTTAGTGTGTGTGTCTTAAATATATAGGATAGAAGTCAATTTCAAATTATATTTTTATGAGAGCAAATGGATATGTTACAATTTTCCTATTATTATTGATTTTACAATTGCATTTATTTGATTGCGCCAATACTTTTTTTCTAATAATAATTATATGTTTTGCTAGTAAATACTTAAATTTTATGGACATTTCTTAAAAGTATGGATTTTCGATTCAAATTATTGTTTAAAAAATAAGCTTACAAATGGTGACTCGCAAATCCATGTAATCCAATCGCGCTTTCCGCCAATCACCGCCTAGCCTGATGATATTAGCCAATCAGCGAATTCTACGGACGCTGATATTGGCATACCTAAAATTAATGATTTCTCTGCTATTGTACATCTTATATTCAGATTTAACTATTATCTAATCATTATGATGATTTCTGACAAATAAACTGAACAAACAAATAAGACTTAACAAAAAAATAATTAATACATAACTGTCATTTTCGAAAAGCAAATGAATTTTGCAAGGTAATAAATAATTGTAGGGAATGTCTAGATTTCAAAACCATTTTTTTATAGAGATGATATTTCATGCGAAAACAGTGCATTTATAGTGTTTGGGTGTCATAAAAAAGTTAGCAATCACAACTGTAAATTATTTTGGAACCAAGTATCTGACACGAATAGTTGCACTTTTGATATTATCAGTTAGCACACATTTTTAAGTAAAATTACAGTTCTCTTACGTATATTTCAGAGTCCAAATCTCCAACCATTAACAACGCTAACCGGCAATGACGCGTACGTTGATTTGAAAAAGACCACCAAACATGTTTGATACTATATATAGGTGCAGAATTTAACTCATAGTAAAGAAGTGGCTTGCGTAATTTTACTTCAAAAATTACAGTCATGCACATTTACATCTCTAGACACACATTTTTCGTGTATTAACTGTTTTTCGTGTATAGCATTTTTACATAGGCATTAATTAACTTAGCACCATAAGAGATTGAAGCGACTGAAAAGTTCAAATGTGTGTGATTCGGCAAAGCTTACAGAGTACTGAATAGTTTAAGGTAATAATACTTTTGTAATTATTTTAGCTTAATTTAATTTATTACTCAAATCGAAACAATGTTGAAAATGCTGATATTAGGACATGATGCAAAAGACTATTTTTGATCTTTATAGTTGTTTATAAATTATTGTAATTGCCCGAACTTGAAAAGGGCGATGTTGTGCGTAGGTCAAATGGAGTGATTGATAATGACATAATAAATAATGTTTGATTCTCACTATAGTTTTATTCCTTATTTCCACTGTTAGATAAGAAACTTATTTACACATATCTAGATGTTTCTGACTGAATCTATTCATTTTATGCTCAGTGACTTCCAATCTGTAAAATAGTCAAATTATTCTTGTCTCTTATTTTCCTATAATATTGGCTGTCAATACATACTTCCCTGTTTTTCGGATCTCCCGGCTGCCATCTTCCAGAATGTTTCCGAGTACTTTTTTGTCACTAAGCTTATTTCCTTTTTTTGTGCAGGCTTACAGTAGATAAGCATTTAGTCTGATAAGTGTTTTGTAAATACGGATCGTATTTCTGCTAATCAAATTGGACCTTGATATTTTATACAAAGTTGCACTACATCTTTGCACTTCCCCTAAGAAAAAACAACACTAATCTGCAACCTTTAGGCCATTAGATCCCTAGTATTCGTACTTGTAGAATAACACGAATGAGAATTGTTGATACTAACATGTGTTCGATTAGGACGATTTGTTATATGTAACCAATAACGCCATGTAATGTATGTTTTTAACGCCAATATTGTTGAAACCCGTGGGAGTAGAGGCTGAATGTAGGAATTATTTTTTGATTATAGTCCCTATGTAGACCAGATTATTTATAAGGCCAGATTTCTAAAAGATAATCCTACGAATCTGACCTTATAGACCGGGAGATGGTGACACAAAATATTAGGTCATTTGTACCAGTATGGCAGTTCTTTAAGGGTCTAATTACTTAAAGACAAAAAGGAAAATTATGGTCATAGCGCTGGTACTGGCGGCCCAATCGACGTGTCGGATAAATAACAAGTGTCGAACGATTTGTTTCACAAAAATGCTTATGTTTTCCGATAGTCGATAAAAAAAGAAGTATGTGGTAGCGTAATGCCATACTTCTCCAGTGTGACTTACAGCCCGCCATACCGACGCGAATACATTAATAAAAAAAAAAAAACAATTCAACCATTTGTACCAGGCTAATTTTTGCACAGCTAATCATCGTCGAGTAGCCATTCACGAAAATCACCTTGCCACTTATAATTATAATAATTAATAACTTAAACTAGCGTTTGTAGAGTGTAGTCCTTCCGCCAACGCTTCGATATTCGATTCGTTTCTCCAGTCGATCGTAAAACTTTGGTCTCTTGATCATATCCACGTAAACCAACAAATTTTGTTTCTCCCTTTTCAGTTAATTTGATTGTTTTAAAATCTTAAATTACTCTTATTATCCAATCGAGCTTAAGCGTTCTTTCAACATTTGTCGAACGTCGACACGGTGAGTCTTCTTTATCTATTATCTACTACCTATCAAGGATACAAATAAAATGACGATTATAATTTGATTCAATATTTTATTTCCATTGTTCCAAAATATACACAACGACATCGTAAATGTGGGTAGAACCATGTTAGCGACATGTCTTTGAAGGTGTTTCAATTTGATAGCTGATTACACGAAGAACATGAATAGGTTATTGCATAGAATGCTGCAAGCGACGCCGCGGCACCGGCCTAGTCTCGCGAGACGTGTCTTTTGTGGCGGCGCGAACTTTACTGCCTACAGATACTCTACTATAGGTATCTACGTACGAGTACATTACACGCTGCAGTACTATTAGTGAATCCATTGTCCCTACATTAATATTTACAAATAAAACTTTAAAAGGAACGCTTTGCAAACATTCAACAAACTTGAGATCGTCTTAACGTAAAGATGGTATAAAATTTTTCAAAAAGTTAATGAACGAAATACTAAAACTTCATTTCTGAATAGGAATTATTTACAAAAAAAAAAAAAAACTTTTCTCTAAAAGAAATTATGCCAAATCACGTTTTACATATTTCACAAATAAATAACAATCGAATTTAGCCTACAAATACTTCTCTTTGATAAACAAAACAATAAAAAATAATTGCATTCAACAAAGCTACATAACAAATTTAATATAAATTAATCATAAAAGAAATGTACAATTTATACAAAGTAAATAAGATGGATCACTATTATATCACTGTAATGAAGTGTTAAAATTAACGCGACCGACGAGCCGGCGCTTATATAACTATATTATACAGAATCAATTGTATTAATACACTGAATTAATATTAAAATCATTTTAAAATGTATCGCATATAATTTTAATATTTACAATTGAATTATTCCCTATTCAGCGAAATTAAACAAAAAGCTTCAATTTTTATCATCTACTTCACAATAATAATTCATAATATTTTTATTCTAATTCATATTACTCATAATAGCTTGTCAATAGTCGACAATATAGGTAACTTTAATACGTAGAATGTTTAATTGAAAATTGTGCATAAATTCAAATTAGCTAAAACTATTGCGAAGGCAAGTAGGTGATGTACGCTTCATAAAATTACTATTTGAAACAATTCAAGGGCTCTTACGTTACCTTATTCTATCTTACTTCTAAATGGTGTTAAGAGTGTGGTCATATCATTTACCTCCCTTGCGGGTATCATATCATATATCTTTATTTATCACTTACATGAAGCCCGCAGTCGGCGAGTCTAAAGATTTAAATTTGTCTGCACTAACTACATACTAGTAGCACTATTTTTTAATATTATGCATAAAATGTTCCACGGAACTCCGTAAGTAGTAGTGTTGTTCTACAACGGGAGTCTGGCTACAAACATATCCTGTAGATAGTGGAACGGTAGACACCTGTACTTATGTACAAATCATTTAAAAAACTCTCGTTTCCTTTTTTTTAGTTAGTTCGTTGATAACAACATAATCCTTGCATTCCGAGTCCGGTCGTTCCCTCTCTAGTATTCGCTCCGCGCATGCAGTTACTCTCATAATGTCATTCTTTGGCATTGTTTAGTGAGCTAAGTTCCTTCACGCTTCCATCATTTTCGTATTCATCAAATATTTCCTCATCCACGATTCGTATTGCACTATCATATTACATATTTATGAATCACTCGTGTGTTAAATATACTAATAATTTGGATAATATTGAATTTTCAATTCTCGACTCTCTATTTGACTCTGAGTATTTAATTATTTTATTACAATATATAATATAATATAGATATTTTGTGACCTAATCTATTCAGTCAGTCGAATCAAATCAGAATAGCCTCTCTCTACATGAATATTTCAGGGTCGACACAGAGTGAACGAAATGTCGAGTCAGTCATACAGCACATTCGTTTTGATAAAATTAAAACATTAATATTGATATTCGTATCGAGTCTGTAAAATAAATAAATATCAAAACAGCACCGCGAAGTTTAGGCACCTACTTTCGAAGATAACTGAGTACCATTCTGTGTCTCGGCCGAGGTTTACTGGACATGTTTAAGGTCTAGGTGAGTGGTATCCGGCGCGAGCGTCGGGCGCGTCGTCGGTCAGACGTGGGACTCGAGCGGCGGGCGCGGCGGCGGCACTAGCGGCGCGGGCCACGTCGTCAGGCCGGCCGTCAGGTCCGGCGACGAGGTGCGCGTGTGTCGCGCGCTCCACCCGTCCTTGTCGAAGTCCTTGGTGCCGCCGACGGTGTGCCGCCGCTTGATGCCGCGCTCCGGCATGCCGTTCTTGCGCTTCAGCTTGGTGGAGCGGCAGGAGGCGGGCGCGCCCTCTCGCCGCCGCACCACGTTCCACTCGCCCTTCTCTAGCTTGGTGAGCGCGAGCGCGCCCTTCCCGGGCTCGGAGCCCTGCGACCGGCAGTTGAGTGACTCCGAGCGCAGCACGCGCGCCTCGCGGCCGCGCCGCTCCGGCGACCGGTTGAGCGACTCGGAGCGCTTCAGCTTGACGCCGTCGTCGTTGTTCTCGCGCGGCGGCGGCGCGCCCGTCCCGAGCGCGGCGCTGCCTCGCTTGCCGCACTCCTTGTGCTCGACCCTGTCGACCGCGGCGTCGTTGTCCGGCACGGGCCCGGAGCCCTGCGACCGCGTGTCGACGTCCTTCTCGTCGGCGCTCGACTCCCGCCGTTTCTCCTCGCAGTTCTCCTTCTCGGAGTCGTCGTCGAGGTGGTGGTGGCGGCGCGCGGGAGGCTCCCGGCGCGGCCAGCGCTCCGCGTCCTCGCTCGAGGAGGAGGAGTGGCGGTGGTCGCGCGCGAGCCACGCCGCCTTAAGTTCGTGCGCACGCGCCGCGGGCGACACGCGCGCGCCTCGCTCCGACCCCACGGAGGGGGAGCTCGACCCGGACTTGCCGTCCGCCTCGTCCCCCTCCCCCTCCCCGTCGTCCTCGTGCCCGTCGTCCGCGTACGGAATGGTTCCGTCGTCGAGCGGCGACGAGTTGTTGAGAGTGCGCAGCTTCTGGTCGAACGTACTGGTCAGGCTCGACACCAGATCTCCCGCTCCTATAACAAGCGAAGCGAGCGTGAGTAGGGCACAGCACGCGGGGCGCGGGGGGGATGCGCACACGAACCACTGAAGCTTGGTTAGACGGCGGTAATGTGATTATGGGATGATTCGAGCGATGACGTGACTGTGAATGTTCGAAGCGTTAGTCGTCACATCTATCGTTACAACACTGCGACACACGCGCGGACGGCGGCACACGCACACGTCCGCGCACACGCACACACTTGCAACACGCACGCATACATTCCTATACCTTTTAGTGTGGACAAAAGAAAGGGATTGCTGTGTCTACTCTCTGACGTCAGTACTGGACACCTAGTGGGGCAAATAGTAGACACCTTTATTGTATAGCATAACGACATAACATAATATATTATAAACACAAAATATAGCAAATATATACCAATCTGATATGCACATATAGATATTGTAATAATTTTATAAAGTTTGTTCAGAAGTGTGCTACTAACCATCGATGGAGAAGTTGTTGAGCGCGTGAGCATGCCGCGAGATCTCCTGCCGGCCGCGGCCCAGCGCCGCCTCTAACTCGATTCTGGAACAAAACCGATACCTTCATTAGAATTCTCATATTTATAATAAAAAACAATCATATAAACTATGTATTTATTCTGACTTTACACAAAAATATGAGAAGCAGCTCACTTGTTAACCCCGTCGTGTCTGGATATCCGGTGCGGCAGGCCGTCGTACTCCGCGAGCGAGGTGGTCAGGTGCGGCGGCGGGGAGGTCAGCGGGGAGGCGGGGGGCGAGCCGCCGGGGGACTCCGTCCTCTTATCCACCCACTTCTTCTCGGAGGGTTTGGAGCGCGGCTTGCGCTGGATCTTGCGGTTCGCGGCCGATATTATCGAGGATACGATGTCTCGCGTTGATACGTCTTTCCCTAAAACATTATACCTTTACTTAGTCAGAGTTACCATCGCATTACATAGCAACAATAAATTGGTAAGAAAATTTTATTTTTATGTCCTATCCTTAGTAAAAGTTGTTTGTATGGTGAAACAATATCCCTCATTTGACTATTTGTTAAGCCAAGAGGGTCCTATTGCGGTAAGAGAGTATTATTACAGTAGCTTGTGCTAACTGCATGTTTTCAAATCTTGAAATCCCGAATTGCAAATTCTAAAAACATATTCTTCAAAAAATAAAAACCAGTTCTTACTAGTAATAACCGAATTTCACGCTTACCCTCCATTTTCTTAACATTATGTATGAGCAGGTCACGCGAGGGCGCGGGCGCGGGGGAGAGCTCCTCCGCGGGGGGCGGGGGGTCCACTGGCGGGTCCCCCTCCTCTTCCTCTTCGAAATACCAGTTATACTGGAAAATAGAGAAATGTATACATACTTACAAGATGAAGTGCGTTACCCAAATTAGTCACATTTTTTAAATTATTTAAAAATAATTTCATAGCACTTTGTTTTCCTGCTCTTTTCTGCACAAAATAGACATGGTGCTCTCTAATTCTAGAAGTAATCTAAGAACGTACTTAGTTATGAGAAAAGAGGAAGGTCCACACCTGTGCAGTACTTGTTAAGAATGTGGGCCTAAATTGTTTGAATATGAATATTTTTTTGGCACTTCGATGAGAAAAAGTGATATTGTTCAGACTTTATACTTCTCCTTTAATAGAAAAGATGGTAGGAAGTGTTTCGGGAAGTGTGATTAAAATAAGAGATTTTGCTAGAATTTCAGCTTGTTAAACGGTATTTTATACTTACATGTGTGAGGAAGGATTCAATGATGCGGCACTGGCTGGACATGTCATTCACCATCGCCAGCATGTCGTCGCTGGCGGCGCGGACCAACGTTGGCCCAAACACTATGGCCAAGTTTCTCGCCTCCATCTTGTTGAAGGCGGAATGTGCAACCACTCTGCGCAAATGTTGGATCAGGTACTTGAGTGTTTCGTAGTGAGCTTCGGGCAGCGCGTGAACGAGACGCCGCAACTCTCGCGCTCTCTCTGGCGACCGGTCGGCGGCTGAAAAGATAAACAAAAAGCAATATAAAAATGTGCAAAGGTCGTAGTAAACACAAATAAAATGTTTGCAAGTTCTCGAAAGTCGTAAAACTTTGTGATGAATGAAACTAAATAATAAGGAAAATTTATTTGAATGAAAGCCCACGCCTTTCATTGACGACAAGAGAAGCATAACGTGTTAAAAAATCACAAAGATTTGGGAGAGAGCGTTAACTATATAATACACAGATTTTCATTTTAATGCCTTAGGCAAAGAATTCAATGTAAACTAGAACAGAACTCTTAAACAACAAAACGGTCGTCAAAGCTGCATCGCTATTGCATCGCCGGTCACGTCACTGTCTAGCAGACAGCCACAAGGTGTAGACACTGCTCTGCAGTTGCAATGGACAAAGTGAGAGTTCTAAACATGGCATCTAGTACGTTAGTACATAATAGATTGCTGGCCTTAGCTATTTTATTCAACGGTGGCTTTCTGCTATGTAGTTCTTGGCTACCATCCTCAGCATAAGCATCACTACAGCGTCTCGGCACTTATTGCTAGCTTACCAATAAACGCAGGGTATAGTTCCGCTGTGAGCAGAGGATCTGGCAGTCTCCTAAGGTAAGCCTTCAGCAGGCTAGAAGCGACGTGCACGTCAGCCCATCGTCCATCGCCCTCCGGCGGGGGTTCACCGCGGTCCAGCGCCGCTGCAAGCGCTGCCACGCCGGCAGCGTTGCCAGGGACGCGGTACACGCCTACTGTGCGGAGACCGTACGCCTGCAACGGAAAAAAGTATTAATAAAAAAAAAAAAAAAAAAAAAAAAAAAAAAAAGAAGTAAGTAAGTAGTATAAGATCGAATTAATGTTGAGTTTCGGTTGAACACAAAGTTATTAAATAAACATTGTGACCGGTACAAAATTAATGAGAGCATATTTGTGATAAAACTGTGTTTTCCATATTAGTTTTCAAGTTTCAAGGTAATGCATGTGCAATTGTGCATCAAACAACATAAACAAGTCCTTAACTTACACTTGAATGCGCTTGAAATGGCTTGCATTACGCTCTATTAATAATAGATGAACGCACTTACGGTGGCATTGAGATTTCATTACTTACAAACCAAATGAGTGTGGTAATTGGCAGATAGCAATGTCTGCGTGTAACTTGGACTAATGTGACCGTCAACTTAGGTTCACCTAGTACTAAGATAGTTCACGAGTAAGTTAACGAGTAATCTACAGACAACAACACATAAGAATGGGACCGCGATAACAAAATTCTATCACATGTCTCAAAAACCTCCGTACGTATGGTTTGCCACAAAATAATTAGCTATAAGGTATTGTGTAATAGGAAATTATTTGGTAGGGTTTTACCTCCACAGCGTTAGCAGGCAGTGTGACCGCTCTTGGTACATAGGGGTGTTCAGGATCATGTGGACATCTCTCCAGAGGCGCTCCGATCCAGCCAGAGACCGCCGGGGTGGCGGGAGCAGTGGTACCACCATGCATGCGCCGCAACTGCTTCGCCATGCGACCCTTCCACGTTTTATTCTTCGGTGACGAGGGTAGCGTTGGAGTCGGTGGGCCTAAAAATACAAAGACCTTGAGTAAAGTTACAACACAAGACGACCTTATGGAATCTCTTAACTTTCATGATGCCATGACCTTTTTGTAGCGAACAACATTAGTCACAAAAGATCTAAACACTTGAACTCATAATTTCGAAAAGCAGAACTAACTAATGCTGCCACGCTGTTGCCGAAATCACCGATGAGATCATCAATGTTGAATATATTTTAGAGTCGCTACTGCCGACCAGTGGGTAGTAATCTGTTAACCCTTTTGTTCATCTCACAAAGAATCTTTGAAATGTCATTGTTACTTTAAATTCTGGAGCCCAATCTTATCGTCACTACATATTAGGTTTGAAAAACCTTCTAGATATGTAAACAAGTCAAAGAAAGTATACATACAATGTTTAGGTAAAAGTTCATGTTTTTTGAACTTTTCTGCTGTTAAAATCCTATCAGAAGATCAATACGGGTTGCTCCTCCTAAAGTTCGACTAAATAGAGGTGAAATAACCTTAATTCTTAAATGCAAAAAAGAAAATGTCTTACCAGTGGGCGACCTGTTCCTGCCGATTTTCTTGCTACGTTGTGGTGGTAGCGGCGAGGGGCAGTCAGGAGGTGCAGTGACGGTAGGCGGGGCGGAGGCCGGGGTGGCCGGCGCGGGCTCCGCCGGCGGTGGCTCGGCTGAGTGCCGGCGCAGGGCCGCCAGCCATCGCTGTGCGTCTGCTGGACCTTCCGCCTGGGAAACCAAGGGATACTTAGCTGGTGTATAGCTTGTATATATCGCTAGTCATCATCATCATCATCTCAGCCAGTAGTCGCTAGTATTTATTAAAATTGTGGTTTCCATAAGTAGTAAACATCGTACGGCATTGAATAGGCGAGCGCTGCCTCATTTTACTTATCAATCGTCCTTTTTATTTGTCTTCTACCTGTGTTTGGAGTATTCAAACGTTTATAAAATTTGAATATTAAACGAATCTATGGAATTCCAAAAGCGAGAAATTACTAGATCTGAAAGTATTATAAACTAAACCTCGAATATCATTTCGTCCGTTTTTGTCAAGATCTTTACCTGAAGCAATAACTCTGCACCAGCCGCTGTGGTTACTCTGACCACGTGTTTCCGTTTGGTGTAGTCGTCTGCTAAAGCAGCCAAAGAGTAGCGGACGTCCAGGGCATCTCTAGATCCTGGTTGGGCCTCTGTACCGGACCCGCTCACTGCACCGGGGCTCTGTAACAAGCAAACAAAAATTTAGAAAAAAGAATGGCAAAATATATAAAGTATGGATGAAATTGGAATATATCAACCGTAATCGAAGGCAAAGAAATGACAAAATAGAGAATGATCCAATAAGCTTCAGCGACATTTTTATAGTGTTATCTTCCGGTAGAACATGCGAAAAAAATTCTGTTTATTTTAAGATGTCCTTCCTCAATGCACAGACAGCATTTTTGTGCCAATATCGTGATTCACAAAAGTATCACTACATGCAAATACCTATAATCATTATTTAGTGGGCGTCAAAACCACGATGCATTAAAATCACCAATTTAAGATTAGCAAACACGAATTGCATTCACGAAATGAATAGAATTACCGTCCATCATCTTTTAAAGATATTGACACAGTTCGTGCGTTCTCAGAGTCACAGATCACGGACCCCAAATAAAAAGCTTTCACCCCTGCTTGTAGGTGTTCATAATAGATTATATTACTTAAATCTATAGTTAAATATGTATTAAAGTTTATATCTACATTATCTTAGATGATAGCATTAATCACAAGAGAGAACAAGACGTCGTCGGTCTGACCGAGAAAAAGCTCAAAGCTCGTTTTAAAACGTCCGAGGCGATCCGTTCGATGTTTACTACGCCATTGTTCAGTACGCTTATTTATAGAATTTTATGAAGATTCGTATCTGGTACCGAAGCTCATTAGCTTCCGCGGTCTCACATGTTTACATTACTGTCGCAAGATTACGTCCAGAATATTTGCGGAACTTTGAACAATCGAATAGTGTTTCGATAACCATCCTCGTTTCTAAGTGGGTTTATGTGTCTCCGAGAGACATTGATCAGCCTACATCCAGTGTCGAGCTTTTGTCAATAGATCCGTCTCAACATAAAAGAAAATGAAACAAAACTATGTAGGTCAAATTGCAATGTTACTGTTATTTAGATGAATGGCTAAGAATGGGAGTCTTAAGTGGCTGTTGTCGCCAGCGGCGTCAGAGCGGAGATGTCGGTGAAGCTGTGAGGTTACACGGAGGAAATCGAAAGTGGTAATGCGCTCGCTTCTTCCTACCCTCGCGTGTTCTATCGACACGATGTTACTCCACGGTCGCTGCCTCAGGAAATTATTCGCTTTTCCATGTACACCATTTTAGAAACTACAAATTATGGTTTAGAAAATATTGTCGTCTCGGTTTTACTTATCTAAGTAATTACCCTCAAGATGTAGATTATAAGTAGTAGCTAAATTTTATGCTTCGCTAGATTGTTTTAAGCTTTCAAAGAAATACCAACAAAGTCATTCCTCAAAAAAATAACGGCGTGATTGCGTTTAGTAGTCGAGTTTCGTGATGCGATACCATCTGGAGCCACGGATTTTGATTTAAGCTTGAAAACGGTCATGCTTTCAATAGCCTCGAAATTGCATCGATAAGAATCGACAATTATTGTCGACCCACATGCGACGACAGTTTCCGTGTGTGCAATCCGCACGAAAACGGCCATCGACACTGGACAGTCGGTCGTAACCTATCCACATCGGACGTAATTAGAGGGTCACCATCTCGTCAGAAGTGGCACAGTGACGTAACACATCGCACAATATGCCTCTAATGACGCTAGCACACAATTAGCGAGCACTGGTAATGAGGAAATTGATTAGACCGCAGATAGTGTAGAAAGCAAACGAAATTCGAAATGCGTCCGATAAAAGCCGGCGGCACTTCTGTCGATTCGGCCAGTAATAACATATTACTTGTAGGTCAATTGCCTAACCTTCCAATAAACATAATAGCTAAGGCGCAGCGACGAGCAGAGCTGGAGAAATTAAGTTTTTATGTTAACGACTTTCTGACATTGGCCTCGATGAGCTTCAGCGTAGGTGAAGATTTATTGGACTAGGCTGTACCTGTGCGTTTATTTGCGAAATTCAATGTGTTTTAAAAAGTTACAGATACGAGCATCGCACTACGGTTCATCGACCATTTATTGGTAAATGAGATTGCGGTGGATTTGTTGCCTTTTGACATAAATGTAGCTTACAAACAAGTTATTTTCGTAGTTTGTTTACAATCAATGTTGTTGTTTAATCGTTCAAATGGCCAGCAAGTGGAGCTCTTTGCGAATGCACTCTGTCAATTCTTTCTCTAATGAAATGGTTGTTAATTTTGTTGCTGCGGCGCTTGTTAATATTAATAGTATTTTGGCATTAGTTATTAAAATTGGCATGAGCTGACCGTCGATGTGAACTTACGCCAGCGACTGAAATAACGTTTGTAACGTTAACAACAGAGGACGCGAATTACTTTTTAAAATGATCCACGGAAGAGAATAATGTATTGTAACGCTCACCAGTATGTCGGTGTACCAGAGAGTCATGATTTGGCTGAAATCCACGCGCGTCACAGGTGTGCAGCGGTGGACCTCGTCACATGTCGACAGCGGCATGCGGACTCGCACAATGCACAGATCACTCGATACAATGATTCGGATTTATCGTTCCAGTAAATACACGCGAATCCACGAGGGCATCGCCCCAATCGTCACCCGTGCACTTCCGAAATATCCGGAGAGCTGAATGACGCGTTTCGAGCTCGAGTGCTCCGATTTGAAAGTGTCGATAAATCAATCGGTCCGATCCGCAAGCTCGATCCGCGAATCGCTAATCGCGAGTTATAAAATCTAGCAAAAGCGTGCTCCGAGAGGCGGGCGGGCGGTGTGAGCGCGTCTGCAGGACTATGCCGAGAAGCTGCGTCTGCGCAGAGAAAGTACTCCCGCGCAGACTCCGCGGCGTCTGCCAAATTGTCGTTTTCACGCTTCGGAAATTGATGACTTTTTCCGGACGACTCGCTCGTAACAATAGTACGTACTTTTACTTTAGAATTTATCGAAAATAATAAATAACAAGCCTTTGACACGGTTCGATTTCAGCTTTCTTCTACTTGGAAAGTGAGGATAACTAATTGGGATCATCATTAGAATGAGGATCATTAATATTTATAGCATTCAAAATAATGAGATGTTTCAACATTCAGAGAACAGACTATTCCAGATGATTTAGTAACCTACTTCATGTTACCAGAAATTTTGACACTTTTAGCGCAGACAATATAAATTCGTTTGTAGGTTAATAACGTGAATATTGAATTTTTCTACAAGGTGGTTTACGGTGTATTGTGCACTTCCTACCATGTATCTCTGTATTTTTTTTTATTATCCGGGAAGATCAATTGATCAAATTATTTATATTGTCGAGTCTCGTATCGTGAAGTCGGTGACTGCGTCGAAGTTTCCACTACCTAGACGCGCGGACGCACTAAACGCGATTCGTCATACTTTTCCTTCTCTAAAAGTCTAAGATGTACAGGGCTGTCAATGACCCTAACTTTTACTATATCATCCACCGTGTCGACGTAATGGTCTTTTCTTTTCCAATCTGTTCTCAAAATTCAACAACTTTTCCAAGAATCATATTTCCTCAGGATACACTGTTTCACTCGACGAGTTTATATATAAAGTTTGCTTGACACAAGAGACACCCCTTCCGTTTTTGTCACCGTCTTGTCATTGACCCCGTTACGATCGGTTTTCGCGCTTTCTTTCAACACTAGAGCCCGTCGAGTTAAAAAGTAATTTAGATCGAGTCGAGTGGTATCATTTGCTTCAGTACCTTGTTATGTTGTGCCATGGTATTCCGTAATCAATTTGGGTCAACGAAGCACACCATCAATCACTGACGCAATAGAAAATACCATTTGCCATTTGGTAAATATTTCTTGGCGAAGTGAACCCTGGCGGACTACTGGTTGAGCGATGGCGAATCGAATCGTTCCATTCTTATACAAATATGTGCCATTTCCGACTAGACGTCACTTTCTGCCAATAAACTTCGACTGTGTTTCCGTAATATTTGCATTTCTACTTTACGTAACACTTACAGTAAAGTCTCTAATAGTTTCGACTACCTCTTCGCCGATTGTAACTGGTTATCGTGACTAACTGGCTGATAAACAAAGAAGCTTACGGTGAGTCAACGTCAGAAGGTGCAAAAGAAGTGCCTACAAGTAGAGCCTTCATATTCGGCAATGACTCAGCCTTGCATAACGCCGACAACCAGACAGTACTTGACTTTTAACAGGGCTATTTCGTTGCAGATATCAGATATTTAGCAATTAATCGCTTACATAAACTGAAAAATGGCAGCTGAGTTGTGCCAGACACCAGACACATGCTGTCAGCAATTTAGTTGCCTAGATTTCTTTCATTCGCAGCTTAGGTAATATTTTAGGTAGATAATTTAACAACATCCATAGTAAACCATTCATAGAAAAAGGAACAAGGTCATAGTATTGCACTACATGGTTAGATAACTCTATAGACTGAGATGAGTTCTTACAAATGGCGAGGCGTATATTACAACTAATCAGGTGTGTACAATAGACAGCTTTAGTTGAGTCATAGTAGTATTATTTTACTGTGGTTTATCTGGTATATTAATAATGAGTCATCAGGGACGGTCTTTAAGGCCCTAAAGGTCGTGAAATTCCGTTTCGCTTGCACATAATTTTTGAAGATATAAAATGGCTAAAAATATAACTTATCTATAACGGAACGTCATAAACGTTTAATAAGATTTAATTTTGATCCAAATAAATTCTAATATAAAAACTAAGCCGAATGAAACTTGAATTGATTTTTATGTATGAAAATTTCATTCAGATCAATTTTTGTTTTATTGAACTGTTATGTTGTTGCTTTCTATTTTAGAAGTGACGAATTTTGCGTAATCCCATTCAATCATTTTATATTTTCAAAATTGTTGGTATGCAAGAACAGTGAAATGAACGATAGACGATTACGAACTATATAGCCTTAAAATAAGCATTATAGCGCGTGAGAAAACTTTGAAATAAAATCAAAACAAGTTTCATGGTCGTGTGCGCTGTTTTAACTTTCCACTTGACATCCTGTGATTTTCATATTAACAGCCGAGCCTAATGGGCATCCGGCAATTTGCTCGTGAACTAGTTGCCAGCCCGCGGCTGTGCCCAACTCCTCAGCCTCTGCTGCAGGATGCAATGTCCTCGAACGCCTTTTATCTTCATACGTGCCAGAGGCCTTCTGCAAATTTAGTATTTTTTTATTTATTATTATTTTTGCATCATAATTTAATGCCCGCAAATTGCGTCAATTATTCATCCATATATAATTGGCTCCGACTTTGATGTATACTTCATCCACATCTCTGAACTTTGCAAAATCAGGATGACATGAAATCCACAATTTAAATCCACCAAATTAGATATCCTTTTCATCTTCAGCGACAGAGAGCATCACATATTCCACTATTTTGATTACACTACATGAATTAACGAGAAAAACAGCAATCGGAGTGTAATTTACAAAACTGGATCAGTCCAAACAGTCCGTGAGCTCATCCTGGGTCTTGTGAGATCTGCGTTACATACAGTTACGTCAGGTACGGACGTCACGCACGCATTTGGGTCAGTTTGTCCATACACCAGTGTTTTATAACCTATTTTATTCTATTTATACTGTTATTGTTAGAAAGTAGAACAGATTAGTTGGGATTGGGATATGAATGGGGAAATATGGATTGGCGATTTGGCAACCCTAACATCGGAAGCGGCTGAGTGCTAGTTGAAGATTGTGCTAGTAAATGCATCAGTGTTTCCATTCATTGACTAGAACGAGACTTGAATGAATCCAATGTTATTTTTGGTGTAAAGTTCTTAAATCGTGAAACAATCATTATTATTTTATGAATCCGAATGTTAACACGTTCTAGCCGGAGCGATCGTACGTATTCATAGTTGAAAGTTCATTAGAGCGACTATGATAGCGGCAAAATATCAAAGCGTGCTCCAAAAAATCATGTGTTAATTTCGTAGTAAAATAATTAAAAAAAAAATAGATCAGCGATAACCGTTACGTATTTAGGTTGTAACAGAAACACAGAATTGTGTAATAGTACAAACAAAACTTGTGATAATAAAAGAAGACGGAATAAGATCGACAGGTATACGATATCCTTCCATCATTCCAGTATTTAGATTACCTACATTTGTTTCTTTACAGGTTTTGAGTGTAAGTAACGTGTGTTACTTCACGATTATGACAGTGTTATTTCCAACGTTATTACCAATGCAATAAAGTTGTAAAGATGTAGTTTATGAGTGTACTGTCCCGACCTGGAAAGTCAGTGGTCCAGTGAGCGCACGCATCGGCGGCGACTGATCGCGCGGAAAGAAGAGGAGGCGTTTCTTCTTCTGATGACTTCATTGTAACAGCGGCTTAATGGGTGTTGTCTGATGTATAGACAGCTTTATTAGTAGTGCATGTCGGCGTTAGACGATTCAGAGAATGGGTTGGTAATACAATTTCAAAATAAATTATTCTTATCTGGATGCTGTAATTGATGATAGTAGAAAATAGAAATATGAGGTCTTTCAAAATTTCCGGTTTGCTCCACAATATATTGTTATATCTTATTATTAAAATTCTTTGGCCGCCATTAACCTCTCATCCCATAAAAACACTATAAATTAAAGATTTACATCCAAGGTGAATGAGCTACACGTGTTAATAAACAAATTTGACTACGAACTGAGTGTTATATTTATTATTTTTGAGCATTTGATAAATAACTGATAAATTTTCCGATGAACTGGAAGATTCACTCTTTTTCCTGTTGTTGGAATGTTGCACACGGTACAGACAAGTCTGTTTTATTTACCTGTTCGGTCGAATCATTCCCAAAAATCGTTCGCCACAGACGTAACAATGGAGAACGATGGTACCTATAAAGTAATCGTTCGTTCCGAAACACAGAAACAACAGTTACGCAACAAAAAAGCGCTCCGCTGTCTTGTTATGTCTGCAGCTCGCCATTTTGATGATTGAACGGATCAATCAGATACGATTTGTACAACCACAAATTATGGATCAACGAAACCGAATCTGTCTCGGGGTGGTAGATGAATGGAGTCACTTTTATTTTCAAACATCGATTACCCAATCGTTGTAATGCAATCCGGCCGTGAATCACGACGCCCTGGTGGCATTAAGCAGAGTTAGAGTTAGAAAGCCGCAATTGGCAGTATTGGCACATGTCCGGGAGCCCACTCGTCTATTCAGTAGCTTCAGTCGAGCGGAAAGACCTGGATAGCCGTGGGCGGGATTGTCTTGAGAAACCTGGCCCGTGTGCAATCTGCCGAATGCATGTAAAACTCGACGCTAATGCGGAAACCAATGTTAAAACATAATTTAATTTAAATCGAGCAGAAGTAAGTGTGATTGTACATTAAATTTCCGCACACATTATGAATCGATGAAATTTAAAAGTCGGAGAGGTATTAAATGTTAAAAGTATACAAGTAAGAAAGGTGCGATGAACCTGCATATAATGAGGACATATTTCACACAAAGCTAATTTAGAACACTTATATACCTTTTTTTATAAATACATATAAACATGTATATATTTAGGTAGCAGAATACACAACTTAAAAGGCAGACGTTGCAACTGAGCTGTGAAGGCCGGTCATTGTATTAAATTGTGTCAATTAATTCCGGGCTAATACAGTAATATTACCAATACTAAAGATACGCATTGAGAGTGATAAAATGATAACAACAGACGTCATACATTTCAATATTACGAGAACATCTGTCGAGCCTTCCATATACAGACAGGCATGCGACGCAAAAACAGGTTCACATATGAGAATACTTATTTCACGAAACTGTTCTTACAAAATGATATAATCCACCTCAAGCAAGGAAGAGGAGATTTGGCAATAAATAACATCACTAACATTAATTTACATTACGTTTCCAATATCCAATACCCACAATTGACGTAGAAATACTTGCTACATATAGATGTAGGCTATTTAAAGATAATACATTCACATCGATTGGTCATAAAGCATTTGATTCTCGTTTTATTGCAGTATATTCTATTTTGAGTACTAAGAATGAATCTAGTAACATCGATAGCCAGGTCAAGCCTCTAAATTCCTATATGATGTAAATCCGGAATTCATTGAATGATGCTTGACACCGTCTATAATATTACTGGTATATTTGAATGTACATAAGATACATATAAATATCTGTACCAGCCTTCAAATAGGTACATGGAATGAGTCCTCGAAAGCTCTCTCCAACATCCTCGTTAATGCTAATTTCTAGGCTACAATTAAATTTCCAACCTACACAGTAGTACAAGGTTCATTGACCCCGGCGGTGCAGCGGACGCAATGCACAAGCTACGTGCGCGCGCGCCGCATAGACATGCGTTTGTAAGATTGACAGTAAACACCGAGATGCTACTTGGCAATTTGTTCTATAATGCTGTTGAGTGATTTTAATACCTAATGGCGTCAAAAGATACATATATTCAGATTATACATGTAGATCCACGTACAGTAGGTACATGTAGTTGTAAGCAAGAAAATTCTGATTCCATGACAAAGAAAAGGAAAAGTTAATGTTTCCATAACATAATGAAGTTACATTTATAAACTGGCTGAATCAGTAAAATTATCATGTGATTAGCAAGAAAAGTCAAAATCCTAAATAATATTTACAATTTTTCGACTACTTCCGGAAAATAGATGTAAATAAAATCTACCGCACATGCATAACTCGGAATCGATCGAAACCGCGGAATAAGCACCATAACCATTCAACAAGCTCATAAAAAGCTTGTTAAAAGTCGATATCTTCCAATAATTACAAACGCTCGCTCACGTTTCGCAGAAGGCAGACACTCGGTCTGCGCGAGCGCTGGCCATGTGGCGTACTCGTTGCCTTATTTGTGCACTACTTGTGCAATTACCGCATATGAGACGATCAAGTGCTTCAATGTTATTTGAAAACATGCTCGTTGCATGAAGCAGTATTTATCAGTCATCGACTCGTGAAACGAGACATGATCTGTGGCAATGATACCGTTTCAAAAGGGAAAAGACGCTGATATTTCTATTAAGAACACAAAATTATGCCACGAGTGGATCCCATATATTCCAGGTCATACAAGCGCACGTTACTAAACTACCTAAGCCCGTATAAAGTTTCTACATCCTATTATTTACTAACGTAGTCAACCGTAGAGTAACTGTGGAGAAATAATTATGTGTATATGTGCGTGAACTTAATAGTGTGTAAGTATCATATGTAGGTCTGTAATTTGCAAGACAGCACGCGAGTTCCATAGATTTGATGATGATAGCGCCATTCGTAACGTAACATAAGAATTTCGAAAAGAAAGATCAAAACTGAAATAAACGCAGACGCAACAAGCTATCAAAATAAATATGTTACGAAATCACAACAACAATATAAAACCAAAAGATATAGGATAAACCGTATAGCTAACACAATGACAAAACAAATAAAAAACCACAAAAACAAATGGATAAACGACTTTCTCAGAAAGCAGAACGATAATAATATAATATTTTATATATTAAGTACTACATAATATCAAAAATAATTACTTGAAGACGTAGCAGATAATCACTGTTATAATTAAGATGTTCCACGTCAATAGTTTATTACAAATGCTTCCAAAATGCTTCATAATAAAGACAAAAACCTGTAATTTTGCAAGTTAAGCGGTGCTTAAACATGCCTAACAGTAATGAGCTTGCGTAGTTGCGAGTCCGGCATTCATTCTTAGAACTCGCCACAGCTGCTGATGTGCTCACGTTGCGTTGCCAGAATGTGCAGACAGACAGACGCTTACAAAGTTTATATGAAAAAGTAAAGATCTAAATGGTTTGGGAAAACATAAATCAGGTATGTAGACAGAATTAAAAGAATCTACTAAGCAAGTCGTCAATCTAGTGTCGTTGCAATATTTTAATCAAAAGGTACCCTGTAAACCTCAGTCAGATCATAAAAAGATACATGATAATCATGAGAAAATGCATTGAAAAGCTCTAGCCACGTAAATTGCTTGACACAATTTTCACTTTAATGGATCGAAAGTGTATTAACATCAGACTGTACGCAAAGATAACGAAATTAGAATAGTTATTTGAGTTAGAACCTAATAATATAAACAGAATTCATGAAACTAAACTGGAAATCTAGCTGGAATTAATTTAGCGTGTCCTCGCTCCACTGGAAGCCTTATGTCCCCCAAAGAACGCTCTAAATCAATTATTTAATTCGAGATATCAAAGCGAGTATTGGGTCAATGGCATTCGCATAACTAGCCATAAACTATGATATTTTCGAAATCCCTGGAATAGCTATGTGTTAGGAAACCACTGTCGTATGCCAAGGAGTTGCAATAAAATGTGGGCATGTAATGTGATGTGACTGACTGACGGACATTTTGTTTACGAGGGCCGTCGGCGCCTTTTCTTACGAAATAAATTTTAAATTCGAGTAGCCATCGTGTGGCAATCCACGTACACCACTGCCGTCGATCTATACTATTGTTATGTGAATCATATACCGCAAATGACGGCTCGCGCGTCTGCACTCTCCGAATACAATGATATCAATGCGTTATTATGTAAGAATTTCACCATTGTAATACTGACCGACCTAAACTAAAACTATATTTACTAACCTAAATCTACAGTCAGATTATGCTATTGATATGAAAAATGAGCTAGGCGAGAACTCTTTGCCACTATAGGTAAACGATACCGATTAAGGTCCACCTCGAGCTCTTAGGCGTAACTTTGACGTCCACCCTTAACTTTGGCTCCTATATTGAGTCTAAGGCTCAATTAGCTGCCAAAAAGCTGGGTATCCTTTCGAAGGTGCGTCGGTACTTCACACCGGAACAGTTGCTTACGATATACCAAGCACAAGTTCGGTCGTGCATGGAGTACTGTTCGCACCTTTGGAACGGATCTGCTAAGTACCAGCTCGAGGTGTTAGAGACCATTGAGAGGCGTGCTAAGAGGCTCATTTGTGACGATTCCATTGTCCGGACTAAACTTCAAAGTCTGGAGCATCGTCGCAAAGTAGCTAGTTTGTCGGTTTTTTTTCGTATACATTTCGGTGAGTGTGCGTCTGCTTTGCATGATTTCATTCTATCGGACAGTAAGAAGCACGAAAAAGCGACATCGTTATATGGTTGATATTCCGAAAACACGTACGAAACGCATTGGCTCCACTTTCATTGTACGTACTGCCAAACTGTGGAATACGCTTCCTGAATGGGTCTTTCCGACTGGATATAATCGAGGTGTCTTCAAATCGCAAGTGAATAGGTTTCTTCTAGGCAAGCGCGCTCCATCGTAGACCGTAACTGTCACTTAACACCAGGTGAGTTGACGGTCAAGCGCAAGCCTATTTTCGAATAAATAAATAAAAAACGATTCCAAATAGGACTCTTAACTGTATCGGCATGGTTATGAAAGATTTGACACGAGCCATTTGGTGCTTATCCAAAAAAAAAATGTATATTCAATACACTCTCGAACGTTCTAGCATTTGTCCGAAATAATACTTCTCTTTACCGTGATCACGAGTCGAAGAGCACGGAGCGAACCAATGACCACCAAACGAGATAAACAAACTACGACAATTTCGCAAGTATTCAAAACCCATTAGCCTCTTCGGAAAGCAATTTGTCCACCTTTTGTTTACTGGCTTCTTGTAAATCATCGAGTGGTTCATGTTAAAATACGGAAAGGGGCCGGAGGTGTCACGTTAAAAGATATTTTCCGTATCGCTAGAGAAGTAGTGCGTGTAAGTACAGTTGCAGTGAGCTTGCGGTGCCAATCTTTACAAGCGTGTAATGATAGCGCTGAGAATTACACTGATGTTTATCGTATTACGTTGTAAACCTACATACTGAAGTGACTGGTGGAATGGACATCGTCAGAACAGCCTAATTGATTTGCTAAACGATACTTCAACGCGCTCCATAAATGCGACGAATATAAAGTATGGTTAAACGAAGTTATGAAACTAATAACGTCGTTGCGTCACAGTTTCGTAAGACTACATAAACATGGATCTATTGGTGCGATGCTCTAATGAGATAACTTTATCGATTCGTTTATAAACGAAGATGTAATGGAATGCCACGAGCGAAATCTTTATTATTTCGTGCCAAATCACACAAGCAGGTTAAAAGCATTTTGCAAAACAATTCAGTCAGAAAGAGGCAAATTGGGGGCAATTTGGCTAAACGGACAGTTCCTGTGACTTGTTTAAAACATGAGATTAGTTTGAAAATTATAGGCTCGTCTGCGATCACAATGACTCGTGGCGCGTGCTATCATCGATATAGGAGCATCGGTAACAATAAGTTTGCGGCTTCAGTCGTCCAAGGATGAATACCGATTGCGTGGCAGGATCGATTGGCAGGTGGGTCACGCGCGGACGCCGACACCATGGCGTCATATCCTCTACTGAATTGGACACGGTAATTAATAAAAGAGGTGCGCGCGCGCAAGGTAGCGCTATGTTCGGCAACGCGTCGCAGTTTGGACGCATTGTTGACGTTGATTGCTGGCCACATAAAAAAAATTTGGTCCCAAATTCAATAGGATTGGAAGTAGCAAAAGGGTCTTGAATCAGCAAATGAATCATGACCAGAAACAATGTTGTAAATATTCATACGTTAACATTCTTAACCGATAAGCTTTTAAAGCATCGGAAGTCGATAACTTACAAAAACTACACTTGAAGAATGTAAAGAGGGTCATTACTTTAAATATAAGTAACCCCTAAAGTTACGACTACAAAAACTGATCCATCTCATCTGTCAGCGAGTTTACCTCAATTCTCACATAATAAGATGAGATCTGTCAAGGTTTCAAGGGTCCAAGTCGGATTTATGGCACGCCGGTGGTCCGTGGCATATTGGCTCTATCAGAGCTGTCATCTCTCGCCTATTGAAGGTAAAGACATGTGACCTCATCAGGCTCCACTCGAGGCCGCATCAACCTTTCCTTTACTTTTGTATGAAGCTATTGATAGGTTCATGCCGTTCAAGGCATGCGGTGGGAATATCTTGACGAGCGTCGATTGTTTTTCGTGCTGCCCATTTATATTGTTTTGCGATTTTGGCACGATGTTAACATCACGATTTTGATTGCGGATTTCGCAACTACCTAGACAATCTAGGAAGCGAGATACATTAGCATTTTAAATAGAGAGACTCATGAATAAAGTCAAATTGATCGAATACTAGCTTTTATATAACAATATTCTAATAATAGCATGGTTTTTTTTGGCTACACAAGTAATACATACAAATTACTTAAGCTTGCCTTGTCTAAAGTCGCTATTGTTACACAAAAACAATTTGTCCCTAACAAAACAATCGCTCACTATAATAGCCGTCGTAAACTTCGTAGATTCTTGAACATTTACGTATATCCTTTGTAGAGCCTCATAAATATTTGCCCGAGTAAAGTGATTTTCATAGCTACGTGTATTTCAGGACAACGAACTCCGTGGAAAAGTTAGACCTCACGTTTCAAAGGTCTCTCTGAATCGTAGATGATCACGCAACTTTTGCAAATTTCACTTACTGGGGCTCATCAATATTGAAAGCTATTTAGAGCCATTTCGCTGAAAATGAGATTAGACAGGTCGTCGTCCTACCTTCCGATACCTTTGACCTTAGCTATTTGTTTAATCAGATCCTATTTAATTGAGGAGCTAATTTTGTCTGTAACAGGTGTTTGCTTTGTGAACCTTAGAAGATTTACCGTTGAGCTGTTTTGAAATTAAGACTGTTACATAATACATAAATAAATACATTTGTTATAGCTTGATGTGGAGGTAAGTTTTACGTTTGAAGTTCTATTTTACCCGACTATCCAGTTTTTTCAAGGCTCTCCAGGTGTATATTATATAGGTATATAATAAAGATATAAAAAAAGATTAAAGAAAGGATAAATATTTTCATGTGTAAGGTGTAGTTGACTTCGTCTTCAATTCTAGAGCATAAATTATGATATATTTTATCAAAACGTTTTGGTTAATTTATAAGCAGCTGAGATTTTGATTTAAAAAGTTAATATAGTGTTAGGTAAGTAAGTTACAAATAAAGTGTAAGTAGGTAATTTTGTGTTGTGTTTTTTTTTATTTAGTATTTCGTAAGTAGGAGGGTTATGTTTTCGAGTGTATGTATGTTTTTATATGATCGATTTAGCGATTTTACGCATACTTTCTCACAAAAATCGTACATTCAACAGCATATCAAGCGTAACGAAGTCGTAAGTTAGAGTGCAAAAACTGCTTTTCTACAGTCGGTTATTTTGTTATATAGTATGTATGAAGTACCAAATACGAAAATTGCGACTTTTCCGTGTACTGTAATGTAGTTCCGGAAAATTGTATAACATAACCTGTCATTATGAATCATTCCATTTTGTAGTTGGTAATTATGCAAGAAACCATTGTATCATCAATTTAGGGCCGTACGGCACATGTAAGGTTTACGACACACGGCAACTGGGCCGTGATAATCGGGGAGTAAACCGCACTTACTCTCCGTTGTGTAACCGCCCTATACTCGCAGGGTTGCCATCTTCATGTCATAAAAATACTTTTAAAAACATCATTGTTTTATTTCAAAATGTACTTATTCGTAGCTTGCTCTTGGCCACGACCTCAAACTTTTTTAAATAAGCGATGGAACGCTAGAAGAAACAGATAATCCAATAAGATTTAAATAAATTAGTTACTTATCATTTCATATCTTAAGTATTGTAACAACTTGCAAATTTAAAGTTGCTAAATTTGCAAGTTGTTACAATACTTAAGATATATTATTTTTACTATAGAAGATTATAAGTGACGTGGTAGCTTTGCCGTATAGTTTTCGTAACGTAAATTTTTGATTATTCTACTATTTGTGACAAGTGGCAACCCACACAAAGTAGGCTGTGCAAACCGCAAATGGTAGAAATCGCGGACACATTCGTAGTATTGAATGGACGACGGCGGTGTAGCGGAAACGCTATTTGAGGTTGAATGATCATTTATAAACATACGATAATCGTATGTTTAACTATTACTTTACGGAAAAAAGGTTATTTAACTTTGATCAACCTCTCAAATTCCCTATCTTATTTCCTCAATTGTAATTTCGTTCCAGAGCGAGAAGTTGACAAAACATTTTGAGTACTGATCAAATTTGAGTAACGTTTTTCAATAAGACCGTAAGCGGCGTAAGTTTTCAATGCAACAAACCAAAAAAACTGTGTAGGTACAACAATTACAATTGCAAAATGGCTTATCAGAATTGGTAAGAAAATTTACAGATTTTTTTTTAATGCTAGACGGTTGCTCTCGCTTTTCTACAAGATATGTCTGTTGTTTTTTTGTAACAAAACATAGCCTATGATTTAAGCAATTACATTGGTTATCCATTCAGACATGATGAATAAAAACCACACACACCTAGAGTCACAAACTTTTGCACATACAATGTTTTAGTGAGATAAGATAAATCTGAAAATTTTAACTCTCTAGAGTTATCGAGGCCGAATCTATGACGGTCTAAAAATCCGACGAATCGCTTCGAGTCCGACGAATCTCTTCGAGAAAAGATAGTCCCGGGTACGCGTGTACCCGCTCGGTCACATGGCGGGGGCACGGCCGTGCCCCCAGATGTGTATGAAATATTGTCATGTCATTTTAACGCATTTATCATTTATCCTATCTCACGATAATTTAGATTTAGTTAAGAACACGATAATTTAGATTTAGTTAAGAACCAAATTTGAAAATATTAACATATTTTTGAAGATTTAAGTTTTAAATAAGTCACATGTCACCTTTCCCTCTCGAAAACTAAGGATCTGACAAAAAACATTGATGTTATGACTGTATCTTACACTGTATCACAATAGCAACATTATATCAGGAAATTTATATGTTAACGTAAATTTCCTGTAGTTTCTGAAGACAATGAGTCTGCGACAAAAAGTGGCCCGTCTCGTGGAGACGCCAACACGTGGGAAAATAAACACATTCACTTCCTGACGACGCGGCATGTTCAATATGATCCCGGGAAGAAAAAATAGGTAAAACAATATTTTTTAACATTGTTAAATTAAATATATGTTATTGTTGTTGTTGTATAATTAAGATAATAATTTTATTACATTTTGAAATATATTATAAAGTTGTGCCTTACGGTTTCGCCTGTGCAGTGACGAAAAACGGCGATGATGGAAAAACAAAAATAAATAAAGAGAACTTTATTGCCTGAATAGTAACAAAAACATATAAACATTGGGGTATATATTATTTTCAAATTAATCATAATACACATCTCGGCAAAAGGGAAAAAACAGTTTAGTTTTATGCAGTAGGAATATTGATGATTATGATAATATACAAGCTATGTCCATATTCAGGATCTCTGCTATCTCTGTTCTAAATTTCATAATAATGGTTTCATTTCATCGCGAACTGACAGAGAGACAGAATAAAGTTCACTTTCGCTTTTAGAATATCAAATAAGATTTCTAAGAAAGTTTAAAATATTTTAAGGATGTATAATCCTTAAAATCATCGGTATCGAAAGTAAAAGATTTTTTTATTGTTACATAAAACAATATTTAAAAAAATACATTAAAAAAAATATCTGATGGGGCCGTAAGTAAGTATCTAATGATGTCGAGAGCTAGAAATGAAGTCGCTACCACAACCGCAAGTGGTGCTAAAAACCTGGATGTTCAGAGAAAACACGAGGTTTTTAGCTAAATCATCATCATGTGGTATCGAGGCTGAACTAGTTGTTGAATAAAATGATAATGTTTAATGTCACTGGGATTACAGATATGATACACTGGATGTTGGTATATTTTCTCTTATTTACTTACTTGAAAGTTTTGTATCCAAGGTTTTATCCAGATTAATTTGTGGATATAGTTATAATTATGTTTTAATTATTTTACTTTACTTTTTTTTTTTATTTACGGCATAAGCTGATTTTTTTTTATTAATTGCATTGGCATTGTATGAAGATAGACTATTTGGTGGCACCCGCGCATACCAATATTTTGCAATATTTTTGAATACAACTTTATACTTAACAAAAAAATTACTCAATAACTTTAATATAAATAGTTTAACCTCCAATAACAAAGAATCTTTCTTATCATATATTAATCAATGGCAAGTAAGCGACTGGACCTCCTAGGAACTGCATACCCGGAACTGGAGGAATATAGGTATTTCGCATCAGGTGATATTCTGAAGGTAATGCGGTCCTTCTTCAGAAAACCTGGTGCGAATGAATAAAGAAAGGGGCAAGCACAAAAGGACCTAATGGCTCGAAGTGCATCCTTTTATCCGATAAGATCATATATTATCTAACATGTTACATAATATTCTTCCACAAGGGTACGGAGCCATCACAAACAGACCTCCGTACAAGGACCCTAAAATATTCCCCGAATTCGTGTTTTTTGCCGGATCTCAAATATGTTTATCGCAGAGCAAACGTTCGGACATTTGCATTCCATCGATATATGGAGGAATTTTGGCTATTACATATTTGCTTTGGGTTATGTAAACTGAACTTGCATTATCTATAGGAACATCTCTATCTTTTTAAGCCTTTTAAAATGTAAAAAAAATAATCAAAAGATAAAGTATGTATATTTACTGTTTAATGTACCTACAAGCTCTTATTAAAGCAAATAAATGTGCTCATATCAAATATTATTTTTTATTTTTGTATATTGGAGCGATTTTCGTCGTGTAACTATTACAATTAGTATCATATAGAATATATTTTTGGTGAGAAAGTATGTACAAAGCCGTTGGCAATTTTTATAACTGTGAGTATTGCGTAGTACAAAATTACTTGTAAAGTAACTTATTTATAACAGGGCGTCGTCAGGGAGAGTTTTATTATTATTGTTATGACAAACAATCTTGGAATACTCGGGAAGTGAACACGAATGTAATGACACCTAGTCCATCGGAAATACAGTTTAAGATGTAAGAGATAATACAGAAATATGCATTTTTTTTTATACAAGATAGATCTACGATTGACCACCAACTCGCCTGATATTAAGCGACGGTGTGGCCGAGGATGGAGCTCGTCGATCTAGAAGATATCTATTCACTCTAGCCTTGAAAATTCCAAGATTGTAGGTCTCAGGAAACAGAGATGGCGGCAAAGAATTCCATTCTTGTGCAGTACGCAACAGGAATGTGGATCGATATCGCTGAATACGGATTTTTGGCATTTCAACGAGAAACGGGTGGTAATTCGCCGACTTTCTGCTAGTCCTTAGATAAACTTTTCAAAGTAGATAAGACAATGAAAGTTCTCTATAGACAAGAGTTAATAAATAACTTATATTAGAAATTGGCAGGCGTCATTAAGTGGGATTAATCAAGCCACAGTCGTGACAGCGTCGAGTCTGCGGAATGAAAACAACAGTCACCGTGGGTGGTAGCCCTGACATTCGAGACGAATTCTCACCCAGACACAATGAGACATGTGGACATGTTCCATGTAGATATAGCTGAAATGAAATAATACTTATAATGACTTCATTATAATAAGGAAGTATTGTGGGAAACGACTGTTCAAATGGAAAGCACACATTGAAGGTACAATTTAAATACCTTTATTAAAAGTGAAGCGTTTTGAAATTTTGTGCTCAGTTCATTACAAGAAATATGCATTGTAATATGTATGGAATTAATATGTTTTGATCATAGCTCACAAATGTCTAGAGATGGTGTGGGCTAAGCCAGTAAGCACATCTAGTTCATAATGGGATCTGTTATCACTCTGTAAATTGGTTGAAGATTTTCAGCTTGAGGGTAGTTGGCCACTCAGGCGCTAGAAAAAGACTTGCTTTGTATGGTATCCTTACGATGTAACTCATGCTTGGGTTCCGAACCTCTAACATGGAAATCCATCACACATTCGATTAAGTTCGATCTATCTATAGTTAGATCATCATTCATCATCGTTCGAAAAAAAAATGATTTTTAGTTAATTTCCATACATAATATCAAATTATAATTTAACACATTATGTTATGGTCACAGAATTCGCCCTATTACGTTATGGTATAATTTGTTGAAAACTATTTTTGTGCATGAAAATTAAAACGATCAAACTGATTTTTTGTTTAAAATTTGTGATGTTGCTTTCTAGTGTTCGGTGTGACTAATTTTTTATAAGTTCATTCAGACATTTCATATCTACGAAACAATAATTGTAGGTATGCCCGAGGGAGACGGATGCCGAGGTTTTGAGCATCTGGATTACCTTTAGACTTATAATATACCGATTTACTAATAGTTTCGGTAGTTAGGTATCAATATTTTTTGTTATTTTATTTATATAATTATATTACTTATTATTAATAATAAGTAATATAATTATATACTTATTATTAATAATAAGTATGGCTTACGACAACTACACTTATTATCAAATTATTATACAATTAATAAAAACATGAATACAACTGAAGACGCTGGATGCAAGCCGCTTCCAATCGGTCTTTTTGGAAATCCATGGAGGAGGCCTATGTCCAGCAGTGGACTTCTTATGGCTGAGATGATGATGATGATGATGATGAAAAACATGGAAAAAAAAACATTGCAGGATTCACCCGAACAACGTCGTATCTAACAACGTAAACTACGCGCAATTTCCGAAATAAATCATAAACTATACGAGCCACAAATATTAAATTTTGTAAAGGATGTGTAAAATTATAAATTAGCTGTCAGTTTCGGCAGATGCTCATATAATTATATAATATCACGGTCCGTGTAAAATGATAAACATTTTCTAAACGTACCTTGACATATTCTTGACATATTAGTTTTCATGTGGCGTGGGTGAACATTTTATTTATACGCGCACTTAGGTCGTAATTTATGAGTTCGTTCCGAAATAACAGAACAATGCAGGTTTAGTGTCTGTTAGCGCAACAGTATTATGTTATACGTGTAGTTTAATTGCAGTTCTAAAAACGTCCGTCATTTTGATGTTTTTTCTTTTGTATTGCTTTTACAAGTATTTTATTTACGAGTTTTATTAGTACAGTTTTTTTTAGTAGTTTGTCCAAAAAGAGAGCACATAATGTATTATTTCAAAATGTACGTAGTGTAGTATAGTAGAGGTGTTTTCGGAAAGATTAATATAAAACAAATGTTTAGTCTCTAGTTGTTTATGTCACCTTTTCATGACTAAACGGCTGAACGGATTATTATAAAATTTGATACAGAAATAGCTGTAGTCTCGAAAAATTACATAAGCTATAATGCTAATATAATGTATTTCATCAACATCGCCAAATTTTTTCATTACTATTTTTCATCATTAAAGCCGCGATCTCTATGTAAAATCTTTCGTACTTAATAAACAACTAACACGAGTTTTGGCGGGAACGTCTTCGTAACGTGTTGTTGCTTTGTTTTATTTTCCTAAGCTTGTGTTATTTTGAACATTAATGCTATAAAAATCGTGGTGTTTTATTCATTAATTGTTCGATAAAGTGCGTGAGTGTGGGCAAGTGAAATAAAGCAGTAAAACGTGTGATTTTACGTTATCGGCAAAACTCCATAGAAGCTTCTAGTAAAGTCGCCCCCATCCCACTTTACTGAAGCAGGACTCGACTTATAAATTGACTGTATACGTGACTTAGTTTGTGACTATAACATTTACAATTTGTTTTATTCAAGAAACTTGAAAAAATCCTAATACTTGACACTGGCAAATGCTTTAATGCGGGTCCAATACAAAAAAGAAGAAGAAACAACTAACACAGGCATTAGTATTGCTTGCTTATAAAATGTAAACGTACTTTAATAATGTTGCTTATATAAAAATAATTAAACACATTTTGCGTCAATAGTATAGGTAGTATCGGCTCTGTCAACTACCTTGTTAGCAGTACGCAGTAACGGAAGTACTTTCATTTTCCCCCGTATCAATGGTAATTTTATTAAACAAGCATTACGGCAACAGCATAATGGCACATATCAAGGGCCGGGACCGTGACAATTTTGACAGTGACATTCGTGTATAATTCCGCAAATTACGTAAACGGCGCGGCGACAGCCGACACCTGAGGGGAACCAGTTCGAGAGCCGAGACCAGTTCCGACGCTTGGAGCAAGGTCTCGCCATAGACGCGCCTGTATACGAGAATACACGATACTACTCTGGTAAGCACTTATGCGGATAGCGTAGGTAGAGGCTAATCTTCGAACGAGTTATCTATGGACGACAGGTCAGTTATTGGTCGTACATCAGCGGATGCTAATTGATAGTGTGGCTGAGGACGGCAAGCAAGTGCATGTAAATCAGTAAAAGTTTTCATTTTTTAAAAGCCATGATCTTTATCTCGTCCGAATGTATAGATCCGTAAGCATCTTTTTTGTAATCACTTTAGGCGCGTTACACAAGAATGGAATATCGTGATGAATTCTTTGTATTCTATGATTTAAAATTTAGTTTTCAGGGCTAGAGGAAATACATTTTTTCAGTGACGTGTTTCATCCTCGGCCACAACGTCACTTACGATCGATCAACAATCAAACGTAGATAAATTTTGTAAACAAGTATATAAGCTTAGAATGCTCAAAACCCCCGTGACAAAAGAAATTGGCTGAATCCATTTTGACAAAACATAGCTAAGAACGCTCTCGTATGAATGGATGGAATCATTAAACAAAAAAAAAACTAGATCAAAATCGATGAAATCTCGAATAGATGAAAACCTCAAACAAAAAAAACTAGATCAAAATCGGTCCATCGGTTTAAGAGCTACGACACCACAGACAGATACACAGGAGGATGATGATGATTATGTTGAAAAACATTGTTTGATGTAAAACTAGTAGGAAACAAAAAAAAGGATCACTAGAACAACAACTTTCTGCAAGCCTGTTTATTTTTAAACTTTCGTTGTAGCAAAGTAAGAGCCAGTTCTCCCACCTTCAATAAACAATTCCCTCCTGCAACTAAGTACATAGTTACTTACCCAGTGTAAACTCGTTATTCAATAATGAAGCGGAACACAGAAAGGTAAAACTTTCGGCCATCTTGACGAACCTTGACTCTAAAAACCGCTACGAAATAAAACAGCAATTTTGCGGTAATGATAAAAGCTGAAATAAAAATGGTGACCGCTAACACCGTAATTGCAAACCTCATCAACTTCGCGTTTGCATTCGCTTGATTCACTGCAAGTGAAACATTTTTTTAATCTTTTCAATTTTCAATCGCCTGTGACGACACGGGAGCGATAGCCTTAAACTCGTTTAGTATTTTTATTTATCGCAAGCGAGGATGCAAAAAGTTGCAAGATGTCCGTTGCGTCTTTTTACGCGAGGAGCGATGGCGAAGGCGACCGAGTTGCGTTACTTATGTTGGCAAACATTGCAGCCGATCGATTTATTATCCGTTAACAAATAGAAAAATGGCAGAGAAATTGAGTCATGAGAAATTGACTCATAAATCTTAAATACTACTCAATATTATAAAAGCGAAAATAACTCTATGTAGCCGGTCTCTGTTTGTTACTTCTTCAGGGCTAAACGGCTGAACCAATAGATATGAATTTTTGCACAGAGATTCTTAAGGACCTGGAATAGGACAAAAGCTATTTTATCATCATCATCACTGTTTTTCATCACTATGCGGGTGAAACCAGGTACAGCTAATAAATTTCAAAAGTTCTAATTTCTAAATTTCACAGCAATCAGACTACTAGTCTTGCCAACCACGGCAACAACAGAAGAAAAATATGCTTATGGCATGTGTTTTTTGAAAAAAAAAAAAAAAAAATTGTACTTTCTTTACTCCGCCCTAAAATAAAAAGAACGTAGTTACCTTATTTGAACCTTGCTTTTCCTTCAGACGAGTTTTAAACTGACACAAAACGATCCGTTTTATTTTTAAAAACATTTGAAATATAAAAGCAAACATTTCACTTCAGCCACCTCGACGTCCGTCGCACGAAACACTTCACAATAATGACTAAAACTAAAACTCGAGCTTTAAGGACGAGCTTTGCGTACACTCATTAAATTTGCGTTAATTTGTTTACAAACTTCATTCAACTAATCAGCTCTCGAAATGACCATAATTATCACAATTAGTTTCAATTTGGAAACTGTCATTTAAGTTGCAACGTCTCGCGTGTGGCGGGAAATTTAAATTTCGAACAGTTTTTTTTACAATATCCTTTAAGGAGCAACGTATTAAGTACTCGTATTTTTGTTCTTGCAGCTAAGCCGGCCAACCATCGTAAATAATCGGAATACTAGCGACAGTCTACAGTTATTCTTTATTATATTATCACATTAATCTATTTGTCAATAATGCGTCTTATTACTTACATAACTGGATAATCCCGCTTCCATTTCAAATGGTTTAATGACTTCTTTAAGTAAGAATATAGATAAAACATAAAGAATAAATCATAGATGATTGCAGACATTTAGATCATTTACACTAGTTATGAAAAAACCGCTGTACATGTAACGTCCCTCCTTAAAAGTACTGGATTCTTCGAAATACTTCAAAACAGTGTCGAAAACAATAGCCAGTATCCTTAATTTTACTGATAAGAAGTTAATAACCCAAACAGGTTTCACTCGCGCCGCAATAGCGTCTGTTGGTATCAATTCTAAACCAGTTCGGAATGTAGTGTATAAGTTAGCTGATAACACCGCTGCTGTCATGAAAATTCAGTTCGTTATAACTGTGCCCTGTAGGATGCTGTCATGCCGTTTGTTATTTATAGTTTCCTAGTCTTTACTGTGGCTTTATTGATATAGGAATTTTATTTTACAAAGTCACAGTTATATTCTTGCCCTTTCCATCAACTAGATTATTCTATGGCTTGCAAACGTCGTTTACAATAAAACATCCAACAGTTATATTCAGGATTCCATCGAAATAAGACTATTCCATGGTTAACAAATGTCGTATGAGATCTAACTCTGTTTTTTTAATTGTAAATGACAGACACAGCTTAGTTAATGTAAAGTGACGGTAATCCAAGATGCTAAAGATGCCTAGCCCTTAATGGAAATTATCTCTCAAGTGATGCTGCTGGAACACCCAAGCAGGTCGCTATTATTAGGCGGACATTAGAAAATATCTTACGATAACGATGATTACCTTCAGAGAAAGCTCAAGCTCATTGTGGGGATTCGAACACGTATCTTCCGACTCGAAAATCAATCTCAAAACCGATTCACCACTCATCGCTTCATATTCATTAATACTCTGATTTGTACTATTGATAATTTTATAACTTTTTCACAGAAACAGTTCCAAACCATTTTAGAAATAGAACAAAAGCACCAAACATCGACAAACATACAAACAGCTACCCTTATTCATCCAACCCTAATTATGAGCCCGTCACGGGCGGCGGGTCGGTCAATTCGCCGGCATGCCGACCCTCATTACTGGCCCGTCGCGACGGGCCGCCCAATTTGCCGGCCGCTTGTATCGGTTTATCGGAAACGTCACGCCATCAAGCTGCGTCCACGCGACGGTCACGCGACGTCCACGCGACTGTCACGCAACGGTCACGCAACGGTCACGCAGCGACACGCACCCCCGATGGAAATTTACTGTCGAACCTTACTTGGTTTCACTCTCCGCTTTTTACATAAACGCTCAGTACCTAACTATAGATATATAATTGTCGATTAAATTGATTTAGTTTTTTCGATCATACTTACATAGTCATATAACATTAGATAAGTATTTTTGAGGAGTTTTGACAATATAACTACAATGTTATCGAAAATGCAAACAAAAATTTTATACACAAATATATTTACATACAAATTGCGCTTGGCGATTGGCGAAGTAATCGCTGAACAAACATACAAAGAAATAATAACATATAGTAAAATTGAGAACCTCCTCATTTTGGAAGTCGGTTAATCGGTTGGTAAAAAGTCGGAAATGTTTTTCTTCTCACTAAACAATAAAAAAAACAAAGTCTAAAATATTTTTTTATTGTTTGACTTCCTGTGAATAGTCAAGTCAATGCTCGTTAAGTTCATTACAAAACACAAAATGTGAAAATGGAAAAAAATCAGGACGATTTAACGTAAATTCGAAATTTGCATCGATGAAATCCATCAAAATAATCAAAAACAATTTGGTAGATCACGTGAGCGTCACGCCGCTATCACGCATGTCTCACACCCTCGGCGCCGGTCATTTCCAATCAAGCCTTACATGGCTTCACTCCACAGCCGTAGGTAAACCACTATACTACGTATAGCAAATATTAAGATTTACGGCCGCTGAAGGACTTTCAGCTACAACTGTATACATAGTAGTTAGTGCTCCTGGCTTAGGAGATTATTGAGCTTAGTCAGGCACTGGAACTTTAGGGCTTACGTCAGGGGTGGTTGTGCTCTGTGCCTATAAATTACGTAAAGGTCTATTAAACTATTATTTAACCTGTTGTAAGGCTTTACTTTGTCGTATACGTATGTTTTATTATATGCATCTAATTAGGCATGTATTAGCTATTTCTAGTTTCGCACGTTTTAAGATGAATTTATTACTTAATTATTTTTTTGGAGTTTATCGTTGTTTGAAATTCTCGTAACCTGTATACTATGCAAACGCAGTGAAGTGAGAAATCTAAACTAGTTTAACGCTTACCTGCGAAAAGTAATTAATCTTTCATCCAAATATTTGCGGGATTTAATGTCGATAAACCTTGACGTGTTTGTAAACAGAAGCTTTGGTATTGACGGAGTGGAAAGTTGTCGGGGACGAATTTTCTTGCGATTGAGTCAGTTGAGTGGTCAGTTAATGTCGTATTGCCATCGTCAGTATCAGTATTTTCGTCGATAGGCTAGGCGTGTGACTGCAACTCATCTGATGCTAAGTTTAGGTTCAGTACATATGGGTAAATGAGCTGAAACTTACATATAAAGTAGATGGATATTTCTTAGAAATTTTAGTAAAAATAACAGATAAAAAAAAAAAACTAAATTTGTTTCCGAAATCAAAGCTCATAAGTCTTGTAATAAAACAAAGCAATAACAATATTCATACGAATATTATTATGGGCAGATCATTGCACCTATGTAGGTGCAATGGTCTGGCCATTTTCAGGCCTCCAATTTTCATGAATTTGAAGAATTTCATACAAATATATACTTATTTTGAACCGATTTTGATAAAATTTATATGGGACCACCTCTGAAATATGACCTACCAAACAAAAATAATCAATTCATAATTGGCGAAGTACTCGTTGAACTAACATAAAAAGAAAACATGCAGTCGAAATGAGAACCTCTTCCTTTTTGGAAGTCTGTGAAAACCGTCATTCGATTCTAGAATCTCTCATCATCTAACAGCACCACAAAGGCACTCACCCACGAGCCCGTAGATCCCCAGCGCTTCAGCCTCTTCCCGAAAATGTTTTGACACTGACTGAGGCAGGATACCGAAGACGCCGGCTGGATCTTGCCAACAACACTCTCTCCCTTGTCCAATGTCATTTTACACTCTCACTGAGCACTGTGTTCCTTAAGTTCGATAACGATAATTCAATTTTTGTATTCAATTTGTAAGCTCGTAGCACGTTTGTTTTTATATGCGCGTCGGCTTGTCCCGGCGTGCGTGCGTCCGCTCCGACGGCCGGGGCGCGTATGACGACGGCGCGCGACGTTTTCCTTCGCTCGGGAAAGCTGCCCCGCCCGCCCAAACTCGTCGCATCAGAAAACCCCTTTTCACTGAGAATCGTATTCTTAGGCGCGCATAGTTTGCATGTCAACCTGACGCAACTGTGTTCTCGGGATCGGTGTATGTGCCTGACATAAAGGTTGGCAGTAAAATGTTGCCGGGAATTTGAAACATTTTATTACAACTGTTTCTAAAATATCGATTTGTCAGCACGTGTGAAATTCATCTCTTCACTCAACTGTTGAACTCTGTGTTCTCATAAAGAGCACCACTTTTACTGATCTTCTTTATACTTCCACTCGCAGTCTTATGTAGGTATATCTATTTACACTTAGTGGTTTTACGTCAAACGTTCACCGACATGTAGTTTTACCTTTTAACGCTATCCTAACCATACATGTATTGTATAGCGTATATACAATATATTACCATGTTGAAAATCTATCTCTAAGCACTTAACAGTATGTTGCGACTCACTTGAGAGCCAGTTCCGATTTCAGCCTAGATGTGCTTCCATTGCATTTTGGACTCCACCGTCACTCAACATTAGACGAGCTAAAGTCATATACCAAGTCTGTCACGCATAAAAACAGTTATCACGTATTTATACGGCAGATATGATCCGTCCAGTGTCCACTAAATTATAGCACATCTAGACTACCTAGGTAGGTAGGTAGGTACATACAAAATCTCTAGCAATTTTCAGAACACGCGAAGTGCATGATTTTTAAATTGAATTGTTTTTTTTTACATTTGAGCTTTTTGAACATTACACGCTCAGGCTAAAAAGAAAATGCGTACTCAGCAACTGACTGGACACATTTAGTGGACACGCATTCACAGGAGAGCGCACCTAGGCTTGCACGACAAATCTACACCAAAAAGAATCTGCTTATAGTGCAATTTTATGCAGAATCCAAATATATCCTACCAGAATAAAAAAAAATTGACTTTATTTTAATAGACTTCAAAAAAGGAGATGGAGGTTCAATGTTCGAGCATATGTTTAGCTTTTTATGTATGTTCACTCAATCATCGTCAATCCATTATGGACAGATTTTTGGAAAAACAAATAACTGTCCAATTTGGAAACTCCCCGAATAAAGTTTAGTTTCATCGCGCAGACCAGCTCGCGTTAGACATAATCTAATACCGTCCTGTCCGAGACCCCTTCATATCAATTTTGACAAGCGGCATTGCACTTGATGGACATCCGAGGTCTGGCGTAGGAAAATTGGGCCAAATGTCCAATGTAACGCGTCTTATTTATACAGCTCCCATAACAGCAGGTTCGCTGACGCAGATAAAAATGTCTAGTTCAAAGTCATTGCTATTTTTCTTTGCGAGTCTCAAGATCATCACAATCTTTCTCACAAATCGATCAATTTACAACAAGATACGTCGGAATGTAACCTTCTTTAGATGGGATTATTTATTTTCTCGATACAACATGGAATATTTATATCAGTTTGGGTAGTATAACCTTAAAATTAGATATATATAACACCAAAGAGACGTATATGTTACGTAGGTAAATACAAGTATCATAACGAAGACTGCTGATCCGCCGCGACTTCGCACGCGTAGAATAAATCACTCCTGTGTTTCTTCCATCCCGTCTTCTTTTAGATAGATACCTATCGTATTATAATCTAGATCCTAATTAATAAGATGTATTATAAAAGCGAAGGTAACTCTGTCTCTCTGTTGCCTTTTCATGATCAAACGGCTGGACTAAGGTACATAAGCTGGAGAAGGATAAAGGCTTCATTCATTAACATCATCATCTAACGTTTTCATCTTTTCGCGGGTGAATACTAAGTACTAGGCAGCATAAGGCGATAAAGCAGCCGAACAACTATTATTTCCGTCTTGATTCACAATATTGCAAAAATAACTTAGCTTTGTATCACAGGGGATCGGAGCTCAATAAAAAAAATCTTGTATATTTTATTTAAAACAAGAATTGGATTGGCAGTTATAAATGTTACTCCTAGGGACAAAAAATAATTCATATTGTATTAATACTCAGTAGTAGTAGTTGTTGTTTATAATACTCAGTAGATTTCCCGTGTCACATTTTTAGTTTATTAACTCCACATGGTCAATAACCGAGAATAATTTAAGTATATTTATTTTACATATCACTAGTTGTCAGAAGAGATGATGGGAGTTTCCCGTAGTCCCCATTTCACACATAAGCCATCCTCGGCAAATATCCATATTCCCTGGACGTTAGCATCCGCTCGTAAATACGCCATACTTTTTTCCGCGCTTCGTAAGCCCGCAGTAGTGACATTTACGATATTTTGATACTCAAGTTTTGAAATGAAAACAAGGTGAACATTTACCTTATTCTCTTACGTGCGTAATTTATTTACGATTGTTAATACTTTGATTAAAACAATCGTAAATGTCGCGATTACAAATCATAACTTCATTGTGTGTTGTAAAACGTTTATTTTTGACAGCGTTTTGATACTCGTACATCACAGTACAAAGGAATTCGGTAGCGTTTTTAGGATTCCGTTCTAAGGGAGCGGGAGCCTATTCGTGAGGCTACGGTGTCTGTCTGTCCTACACTTAAACGTCTGTATATTTTGAACGGTAATAGATACAAGTCTCAAAATTGGCAATATTGTTTAATTTGATGCAAATCAACATATAACAAAAACTGGACACTCAAGTGCGAGACAAGCTTGCGTAAAAAAAATATGAAAAATATATATTTATTAAAACCTTATTGATTCCAAAACAAAAAAAATTTATCGAAAAATGACAAGTGAACATTTCATTGACAGTTCATGTCATGTGACAAAATAAATAGAGTAAATGGTAGTGTTAAAATCTCTTTCGATAAAGAAATAGGTCTTTGACACTTACTTACTTGAACTTGACACATATGCCTAGCATTTCAGGCTATTCCTACTGAAGGAAATATGTGAAATTACAATTATTCTTGCATATAACACACACACACACACACACACACACACACACACATCTCTGCACATTGTGTTGAGTAATTAGCCCTGGTGTCATTGTTCATGTTCATGTGTCATGCATGGCAGTACGGAACCCTTGGTGTTCGAGTGAAACTCGTACTTCGCCGGATTTATTTTTATGTCGCTTCCTAAGCGTTAGTTTTTCATTAGTTTCGATTATTTATGACGTACCGACCTCGAGTTCTCGGTTAGAACATAAGATAATTTAAATTTAGCCTCCAAACATAACCCGAAAATATATTCATCCGTCGGCGAATGTATAAAAACTTCCAGTGGAAACATGGCAGAGCGGCTCAATTAATTACTTGCTGCGCTCCTAATTAATTCGATCTGATAAGAAGGAGCTTTCGAAACGCCGCCGCGGTGAGTGAAAACCTTCAGTAATGTGAACCGTACAAAATAAACGAAAGCGTAATTCTAGTAATTTTAATTAGTTTTAAAAATTAATTTGGGTAACGCGTCGCGGAATTCGGATACGACATCCATGGGCGCGCTCCGTCGCGGTTATGGATATCCCTCGTTAGGAAGTTATTTTTGTTGCAAATTTTAAATATTTCATACAAATTTTAAAGATAGGCCATCGTGCCTACTAAATGATTAAAAGACTGATTAAAATGATTGCTTTTAGTAATGATGATAAAGATATCGTGTCAATAAAACTGTCCTAGTTAGTTGAAAAGGCGCATCTTATACTTCCAACCCACCCATATATTAGACCCTTAACTAGACAGATAAACAAATGAGCAAATATGTACATTTACAGTGAGCACATCTCTCTACAATTTTTCTTATTTTTACAATTATTTTATACATATATTATTTTATTATTATTATTTTTGTAACTAAAATTTTAAGCTATTGCATAGCTTCTATCGCGGGCCTTGAGCGTGGAGACCGAATCCAGAAATTCCGTAACGAAAATAACCTAACGCAGTAACGCCGATACAACCAATGCCGCCTAGAGGCGATTTGCAGAACTAAAGAGACAAGCGTGATATTTCAACAAGTCTTTAAAAGTTATACTATTCATCGATAGATGACAAAACTAAAAACTAAGAAGTATCACCGCTGTGCCGGTCGGAGTGGGGGGTGTTAGGAATACTGCATAAATAAAATAAATAAATAATTATAATTACATAAGTTGATAAAAAATGCTATGCAATAGCTTTACCGCGGCAGTCTCCGAGTGCCACACGTCTTTTTATTTTGGTAACTTGACGAAGCCCCTATACAGCGGAGTTATTAAAGTGTATTGTTTGCTGTTACGACATACTCGCAGAAACAAATTTTCCATGTAGCTAATTTTCTTGAAGTGACAAAAGTCAATTATGTTATTTAAATGATCAATTTGTACAGTATTTATTTAAAGATAGACAAAATGTATTTGACGAGTCCATTCAGAAACAATCATATTATTTTATACCTATTTATAAAATTTTGTGAGCGTGACTTTTTGACAATAAATATCATTCATTCATTCATTCATTCATTCTAAAAATAATGACGAAATTCCAGACGACCTCCTGCGACCGTAGAGGGAGACAGGAAATATTTTTTGTTTTAGTGGTTCATCTAAAAGTGTGAGAAAGACAGCACAACAATGTACTGCTGCCGAAAATGAATTAAATACATATATTACGAATCCAAAAAAAATGTCGCATCTATAATTAAAAAAAAAACATAACTTCATTCATTTTCAGCTAACGGGGGTACAAAAGTATAATCACATTTGCACTTAATGATGATATTTGAGAATGGACGATATCACTTATACTGGCGACGGAGTTTTTAGAGATTATATATGTTTTAAAATGTTGTGATGCAGAGAAATAGAGAGAAATAGCTGCGCGCGTTGAACTTCCACTTTAAAACATTAAGCATATAAAATATTATTTCATACCCGATTTGCTGTCTCTTCAATAGTTTTATATCTGCAAAATTATAGGTACGCGTGAGCGAGACAGTAAATGAATTGCCAACGGCGCCTTAACATTAACACCTGAGATGAGGAAAACAGACAGAGTGCCGAAAACGCGAAACAATCGCAAGGCGAATCAGTTTTAATGATCACTCGGCCTTGGGCCATTTCTTGTTTTGCATCGTGCTACAACACGTCGGAAGCTTAACACCCTGTCGCAGTAAACGTTGTAACCACCTTCACAGTCCGCTGAAAGAAATACACCAATTTATATTTAGACAAGGTTCTATGAAGTTTGAAGGTATCAGATTTATATATTCGCTACAAATCCCGCAGAAACCCTGATAGTTGTTAGTTTTTGTGTAAATCATTTGTTTTACGATGGAATGAAATAGAGCCGTTTTCCTGTTTCTGCAATTCCGTATAGCAAGGACCCCCTTTTCGTTTATACTATAAATTAAATTAGGAAAATAAACAGACAATAAGCAGATTCATGTGAATGTGGCATTGTTCTAATCTAATTTCAATCTGCAAGGCATTGACAACACATTTACAACGAATTCCAATATTCGGTTAAGTCCATTACTTTATAGAGAGATTATATTCATTGAACATGAAGTAAAATCATGGCAAATCTCAGTTCTCAGTACTTTAGAGGATAAGACACCTTTTAGTATCTTGGCTTTATATGTATATCTTGGTGTTGCACTTTCTAAACACACAAGATAACATTATCCGTTAATATTGGGATCCGTCTTTAAAGGTATCGAACTGAAGGCAGATCCCTAATCTCTGCAGCTAAAAGTTTTAATTTTATAAATATTTCAAAATATCATCCTCTTTGGGCAGTCGGGTTAAAATCCAGCTGATATTAAGAAGATACCTAAATCCGTTGAGTGATTCCATTAATGCGGTGTGTAGGCACAGATCCTGTCTAGGTCAAGCCCACGTACCGCGTAGGATAAACACCTAGACCTGCCTAGTTATCACCACCTAACGGTTAGTTCACAACTGTTGCAATAAATCAAGATCAAGAGTTGATGATGATGAAAATTGCAGCGACACAATTATCATCATCAACTCGGTCACAATCACAAGAAGTCCACTGCTGGACATAGGCACTATGGATTTATAAAGAGACCTGTTGAAAGCGACTTGCATTCACTTGCGTGTCTCCTTTCCACTTGTAAGAGGTCATCTATCGTATATCCTCAGATTGGTTGTCTTACGCTGCGCTTGCTGGTCTCCAGTCGAGATTTTTTTGCCCCATCGACCATCATTTCTACGCTATGTGTTTATTACTTTTCGCTTTTTAAGCACACTATGCCTACAGAGAGTAAGTTTAACTTTTTTGAGAGAGTTATATTATTATGTTTAACTTGTGTACCTACCTGAATCTCTACCTGAAGACATCTATCAATAAAAAAAAAGTAAATTTAAAAAAATGCATAATTTGTGTTAGGGTATGCTAACTACCTACTACAAAAGTCTGCAATGTAACCTAAGCCTTAGGTTAGGAGTTGGGGCGTCGAGACCATTTATCTCTTCGCCTTATCTATTGAATAAGGATTTATAGGAAATGTTTACAAGTATCAATAAAGTCATTGATATTCTGAATGAGCCCGAAGGCCAGCTTTAAATGATACAAAACGATAGATAATTTGCAATTACACTTTAGTCATTTAACAAGTATTACCTAAGTCCCTTCAAGTGGGCCTAAACCACCGATTGGATAGTCATCTTTTTAACCGACTTCAAAAAGAAGGAGGTTCTCCATGCGGTAGTATTTTTTAATGACTGTTGTCGAATAACTCCGTCATTTATAAACCGATTTGAAAAAACCTTTTTTTTTACTTTTAGATTGGATAGAAATTTCATCAAAATCAGTTTAGTAGTTTGGTTTTAAAACAAATTTGCACATATTGCACATTGATTGTTTTATAAACTATATTTAGATTTATCACCCACCCATTTCTCGTTGAATTACCAAAAATCAGTACTCAGCGATATCGATCCACATTCCTGTTGCGTACTGCACAAGAATGGAATTCGTTGCCGCCATCTCTGTTTCCTCAGACCTACAATCTTGGAATTTTCAAGGCTAGAGTGAATAGATATCTTCTAGATCGACGAGCTCCATCCTCGGCCACACCGTCGCTTAACATCAGGCGAGTTGGTGGTCAATCGAAGATCTATAATGTATAAAAAAATAAAAATAAAAATTTTATGGTATTGGACTCACTCGATTAGCGCATTTTCCAGTATCAAGTATTAAAATCTGCTCGTTTCATGAATAATACAAGTCATATAAATCCTAATCACAGTCTAAGTAAATAACTCGTTTTCAAGTTCTACTCACTCCAGTCCAGTCCACTGTAGAATGGTAAAGACTACTGGTAGCTTCTATATTATTGAATGTGATTTTGTTGTTTTGACCGAAATAAACATTCAAATGTGAAATTCACGTTATAATGTTTATGTTTACCGCAGGTATAAAACAAAACAATGTTCTGAATATTTGTGGTAAAAATATTCTTCAATTTTGTATATAAAAAGATGGGCGAGTAACATCTAAGGCTATAACACCTTTTATCTTACGGCCCTCGGCGCCTTAAGAGGTCATTTTAAAGTGGTCCTAAACCACTGAAAAGCTAGGAATTCGACCATAGCTCTTCTTATGTTTAGTAATGGTGAGGTTCGAAGATGGGAAGTAGTCCTATCTGGAATGAAAACCAGGGGCTTACTCTCATATCTTATAGTGGTGCAAAGTTGGCCCGCGCTTGTCTTATTTTTTCTGCAATTAAGAGAGTGTCGCAAAAGTTGAAGCAATTATTAAAAAAAACAAGGTTTAGGTACTTATTTTAACTTTCCTTGCTCTCTTAAGTGCAAAAGCCGCAGTAAGAGATTAGGGTAAGGCCTCGAGCCAGCAGCGAGTCTGGTGGAACCTTCGAGCATAGATTATAGCTGGAACACAGTCAGGTGCTTAGCGACGGATATTATTCATGCAACTTTTAATGTTGTGAAATATATTTACACACGTACAATATATTGCTGCAAGTAATGGCATATTCCCCACCAGCGCAGCGGATTATCTACCGCGATCGCGGAAGTATCGACCATGAGAATTAATGAAATTAATTTCATTATTGCCTTGATCTGATTATACATAATACGCGAGGTATTAGGTAATTTTTACGGGTGTTTAACTATTTTCAAGGAAACTAGTTGTTACATTGCAGAAATAACAAATAATCTGATCTATGTAACACTTCTTGCGGTTTTGGTTTGCACCAGCGCAGCTGCAAGTCTACACAATACGGCACAGACGAACAGCACAGCATAAAAAAATGCTATTAAGTATATATTAATGCTTAACAGCATTTTATTTATTTTTATTTTTATTTTATTTTATTGAAATAGGTACAGTTACAGATAATAGGCTATATAATATACATTAACCTCAACCGGAAAAACATTGTGAACCTAAAATCCAATTACAACAGTACACAGCTTATATAAAGATAAATTTGACACCAAGTGTTAAGTGAATATTCGTAGCAACATGTATGAGCAATAAAATATAAAGGAACAATTTAAATAACTAGCTTATTGATTTCAAATTTAAATAACGGAAAACTACATGTCTCTGATATCACTCAGATCATCATGTGTGCGGCACATCCGGATTAATGGACTGTTCTTTGAGACATTGTTGAAGGCAGGTGGCATGCTAAACAGTTTAAAGTTATGAATAGAACGTGAGGGCACTTTAAAATTAATTCTCATTAATAATTAAGAGCCTATAGAGAACCTACAGATAGACAGACAGACAGACAGACAAACCGACAAAAATTTCAAAAACTAATAAACTTTTTTTAATGTATCTTCAATGTAACAGGCGCGAATTCCTTACAGTAATATTATAAGTATTGACGATGGCAGCGTGTTGGGTACGCTGTCAACTGGAAGTGGGTTTGAGCATTTGGATTATCTTTAGACCTTTATCGGTCTGGGGTGATCGAATTGCTTTTTGTGTAATAGTTTACTTAGTTAAGTATATGTTTTTTTTTTTTTTTTTTTTTTTTTTTTTTTATGGCAATCGCCTTTATTAACTACAACACAACAATATACAGACTCAACTAACTAAACTACTACACAAAAAGCACATCGATCACCCCAGACCGATAAAGGTCTAAAGATAATCCAAATGCTCAAACCCACTACCAGTATATGTAATCTGTATCTTGTTTTGTTGTAGTTAATAAAAGCACTTGCCCATCAAATTTCTATGGAAAAAAATATAGGAGCTATGCATAGGTATTAGTTTATTCAGGTTATTGAAATTGGTTTATTTATCCTATATTCTTGCAAATAAATTTAATTTAATTTCCTATTTGTTTTGCACTTAATAAAGATACGTTTGACCATCAACTCGCCTGATGATAAGCGACGCTGTGACCGAGGATGGAGCTCGTCGATCTAACAAAAATCTATTCACTCTAACCTATGTTCCAATTATGTAAACTATTTAAACTTAGATAGTCTTAATTTACATACAAGCATAAGCTTTAATAGTTAACACTTGTATATTTCTATTTATATGTAAATCTTCTTTGAGTGGTTTCAATAATAACGTCGTAAATAAAGGCAACATCCAAACAGCTACAAAAACAAGAAGACAAGGTTAAAATCCATTCCAAAAAGATAACTGAGTAGATTAGATACAAAACAGTAAGGTCAGCGTTCCTAGCATAAACCGAAACTGACAGGAGACTACAAACAAACCTCTATTTTTACCCGATCATGCAAAACGAGGGGTTAAGCAGTCGTTCAACACGGACGTCGCACGGCGAGAGAAGCGGTGCGTTCGATCCACTGCGACCCGCGGACGGAAATAATGGGTATTGATAATGCGTAGACTCTGCATGCACATACTGGACCTCTGTGGAATCTTCGCTGTATAAATTTGACTGTCTATGGCCCGAATTATGAAATATCGAATATCCGTTTCCCCGAAAACGATTTTTTTAAAGGTTTAAAGGTTCTAAAACATTTATTTTAATTATAAATAGTATGGGATCTATAAAGAAGCGTCTGTATAGATCCCATACTATATAAATGTTCAAAAAAGACAGAGCAGCATAAAGGGTCAAGTTTTGGTATTTCAACCTATATCTAGTAATTACATAACACAAATCACGTTGTATCTAAGAGAACTGTTTTCAGTCAAAAGATGGCTCAACAGTCGGACAGATTAATATCTACAATGACCTTTTCCAAAAAAAGCCGCGACGGCAGCGCGCGTCAAATAAATCAGCTACACGACAAGCATCCATGCAGTCCGAGTAAATAACTCCCGAGTGATTGCCACATAAATATCTATAACAAGCGTCTGTCTGTTTATTTTGATCATCGATTAACTATGACATCTCCTTGGTGCCGTAATATATGGGGTATTTATGTTTATGGTTAACGGACGTGTGAGGTATCGAAGAAAGTGGACGGCTTTCGTACATATTATTAACGCGAAAGTAACTCTGTCTGTCTCTCTGTCTGTTTGTTACTTTGAGCTACGATGCCACAGACGTCAACATTATAACACCCCTCTTTTTGGGTCGGGGGTTAAAATACTATACTAGACTAAGAGTAACTAACTTAGTTTGTACGAGCCACGAGATGGGCAGATGACCTCATACAAGTAGCGGGAAGACGCTGGATGCAAGCCGCTTCCAATCGGTCTTTTTGGAAATCCATGGGGGAGGCCTATGTCCAGCAGTGAACTTCTTATGGCTGAGATGATGATGATGATGAGGTTATTCTTTATCGATCATTTTATGGATTGGTTTATTTATATCTTTAGATGGTAATGAAGATGAAATAGAAACCCAAAACGTCATCATCAAATGAAAATCCGCAAACTAGCATAATCTTAAACAAACGCAATGACAGACATACTATTTACGATATCTACGTTTAGGATTACTCGAGATTATTCATTACTAAGATTGTTTATGTTATTACAAATAGAATCTTGTAAGTATACTCAAATCCTGCGCACGGGGATTTTTGTTTTTATCAAAATTTTAGGAAGGAAATGAATCTATGGTGTTATTTGTTTAGAAAGTGAAGCAATTCTTAATAAACCAAGTGAAAAACACTTAGAAAACGTTTAGGTATGATGTGGATGTTGCAAAATAAGATATCAGATCTATTCTGCTATACACTTACTAAAATTATATTAAGCTTTATAGGACTTTTCGCATACTTTCTCACAATAAATGTACACTCAACAGCAATATCAAGCGTAATGAAATCGTAAGTAAATCTTAACTGCAAAAATCGAGTCGAGTATTTTGATACTTTTTATTTTCTAAATTTTTTGAGAAATTGTTAAGATTTTTATTTTTTATTTTTTTATACATGATAGATTTACGAGTGACCAATGTTGCTGCGAATAATGACGGGGCGTTATTCGTTACGGGCGCCCGGAATGTTCATCCAGGAGTGCAAAAAAATATTATATCTAATCAAAGACTTTCTATCACGTGGACATAAAGTTTAAAAGAAAATTCACGAATATAGTGTCCTGGGTTGACCGATTCTCATATACAAACAATGACGAACTTAAAGATTTTGATATAAAGACTTAACTAAAGCCTAATTTAGATTGAAAAGTTTAGAGACGTCTATTTTGCCGCTTCGAATTATTTCGAAAATCGAATTATGTATGTATGTATCTGTGTATGTATTATTATTTAGTAAGTTTAAGTAGTTTATTTTGAAAATTACTTATTTTCTTTTCTTAAACTTAATTTGTCTATGAGTATCTCATGAATCAACACCACCACCCACCTTTACATATATATACTTTTCCAACACATCCCAAGGTTGTCTGGAAGAGATCGCTTTTAGCGATAAGACCGCCTTTTGTGCCATTTTCTTATGTGTTTATTGTCTTATTACTTTATGTGGTGTTAATAAAGTATTATTGATTCATTGATTGATTGATTTTAAATCGTGTAAGGGGTCTAATTTTTTATATTTTTTTTCTGTTGACATTTTATTGTTTTTATTTTAATTTTTTTGATGCTTCTTTTTAAATTGACATTTACTTATTTAATTTAATTTTTGATGTGTATTGTGTGAATTTTATGTTGTATCTAGGGATTAATTAATATCTGAAATAAATGAATTGAATTGAATTAGACCTCAATGAGCACGGACGTTTTTGAGGACTGACGCTACATCCCGTTGATACTTTACCAAAGTATCTGCTATTGTTGGCCTGTAAATACGCCAACTTTGTTGGTGACAAGTTCAATGCGCTTTCAGTGTTTGAGTTTGGTTTGAGTGCGATGTACGTTTGACATTTACAGCAAGTAATCATTCATAGCCTTTTGATTGGACCATAAAATGTGGGAATTATTCCTTCGCAGAAACATGTTAAAATTAATTGATACATCGTTCAGACTACGTTTTTATCAGTTATCGAAATAGTTCTTAGATAGATGAATATTTTCAGTCAAGCAAACAAATAGGCCGCAAACTTACCGACTAACTGACAGACAGACAGACAGACTGTTTATTTAGACAGTGAATTTATAAGAGTTCCTTGTAGTTATTACGAGCCCTAACTAAAATGCCAATGTCATTCAGAAGTAATACACAGTTTGGTCTGTCGTAGTGCACTTAATGATGTGGTCTGGCCGCCTCATTTGAGTGCCAGTTCCCATTTCAAGTGTGGTGTGCTTAAAATCTTGGACCGGTCAAATGCTTGGCAAACATTAAAAAAACTTACAACAAAATGTTCAAACTTACTATCTGTCGATAGTGTCCTCACCATGCTGCCAGCATTGACTCGCAACGTTTACTATAATTTAACCGACTGCCAAAAAGAATGAGGTTCTCAATTCGTTTCTTTTTTTTGTATGTTTGTTCAGCGATTACTTCGCCAATTACGAATTGTTTTGATGATTTTTTTTTTGTATGTTGTTAATATCGCAGAGGTGGTCCCTTATGATTTTTACCAAATCGGTTCGGTAGTTTGGTTTTTATAACAAAATACCTGAAGAAATGTCATCCAAGTAAAGGAATTGCGTATTTGAAGTCGCTTTTTTTAGTTTTTTAAACTATAATTATATCAATTAATAATAATATATTCTTAGATTTTAAGGCTACATTGAACGAATGAATACCTATATCTTTTAGATTTACGTGTTCTATCCTCGGCCACACCGTCGTTTACCATCAGGCGAGTTGGTGGTCAAATGTAGAACTATTGACTACAAATAAAATATATTAATGTGAATATAGTTATGAAAAATGGATATAAATAGCATTACACCTCAAGGCGAAGGTTAGGTAAACACTAGAGATTGCAACCCGGTATGTTTCTCAACCCGGCCGGGCCCGGTATTATTCGTCGCCAACCCGCCAACCCAGCCGGGTTGGCGGGTTGATGTGTTAGCGATGAAACCGTTAAAGTATTTTATGAAAATTTGCTATATAAGAATGGAAAAGGACAATGATTCAAGGTTACGAATTAATATTTATTTCAAACTAGCAAATCAACAATAATCAGTCTCACTCAAAGTCTCAAAATCTCTGATTTAATACAGAATTACTTTTACTTATGGACGGAATAGTAACATTAGTATTAGTAATTATTAATTTTTATAAGTTTAAGCAAACCGGTCTTTCTCTTTACTCGTTATAGTGTCCATTTGAAACATAGTATTAGAATAAGAAACTAATAAAGCTTAAAGCACTAAACTTGTCATAACAACTTAGATTAGATAGATAGATAAACTTTGGTAATATTTGGTATAAACAAAACAAATTCTTATTGGCGCGTCAGAACGGCAACGTGGCAACTCACAGCGGTTGTCATGCGAGTTTTCTATGATTTCGCGCTCCCTCCCGCGCCGCGGTTTTAATACCTACCGGGTCCGGTAACCGGGCCGGGCCCGTCCGGGCCCGGTTTGCAATCTCTAGTAAACACAGAAGCCGAAGTTGAGTCGGAAAAGTTTCGGTCCTCAGTGACGGCGGAGCACGTGATCACGGCAAGGACGCGCGGGCCAGCCCCGTCGCTGTAATCAGTGTTGACGTCGGCTGCTACATAAATAGAGCTCTATTTTAGTAGGCGGGGTCCTTGAGTACATTACTATAACTATACATGTAGTCGGACTATTTGTATAGTCAGGGTTTAATTGTCACAAAATCAGTTTTGGGTACTTGGGTACTTTTTTTTTCTTATACAAGATAGATCTACGATTGAGCACTAACTCGCCTGATGTTAAGTGACGGTGTGGCCGAGGATGGAGCTCGTCGATCTAGAACTATTCACGATGTCTATTCACTCTAGCCTTGAAAATTGGTTTAAGGTTGGAGATCAACGTACGCAGCTATCTCTCTCGCGCATTACAACCTATGTAAACATAAAATCATTGGTTAGGGACATTAGAAAAGTGAGGAATGAGTTTGTTTATTTAGCTAGGGGAAATATTTAAAAAAAAATTAATGTTAGTTAGTTTTATTAGGTGGCTAGGTAGTTTTAATAAAAAAAATAAGTATACCTACTTATTACCCCCTCAGATAGAAACTAGAATGATCGGATTATTTTAGAGGCAAGATTGTAAGTTAAGATGAGTAAAAGAAAGGCATAGTCTTCTTCTTTTTTGTATTGGACCCCGCGATTAGCGATTTGCCAGTGTCAAGTATTGAAATATTTTCAAGTTTCTTTAATAATACAAGTTATATAGTGTTCTAGTCACAATCTAAGTCACTTAAACATTTATTTTCAAATTTAAGTCTTGCCTCAGTAAAGTGATGGCGACTTTACTAGAAGCTTCTATGGAGTTTTGCCGACAACGTAAAATCACACGTTTTACTGCATTATTTCACTTGCCCACACTCACGCACTTGATCGAACACTTAATGAATAAAACACCACCATTTTTATAGCATTAATGTTCAAAATAACACAAGTTTAGGAAAATAAAACAAAGCAACAACACGTTACTAAGACGCTCCCGCCAAAACTCCGAAAGGCATATTAGGAATAATGGTAGCGCGAAGAAAGAGAGCGATAGACAAAAACTCCAGACTATGTTCTAAGTCGGAGGTAGATGTAGGCTAGCTCGCGGGCCGGGCCTATGCCCCCGGACAGGAATAAAAAAAATAGTTCTGCATCAATGCACTGTGACTGCAGATTGCAGTCAGAATAGCACCTTCAGAATATTTTTTTCGCGATCAAGCTACGTGATCAAATCACAAAAGTTAAAAAGTTACAAAGCCTTGAGTAAACGCCCTCTATGATGTCGGCCGCTGTTCCCATGTTAATGTATGGCATTCAATTTATCGGATGTCACGTGAGTGATTAATTCTTCTGCAGTGTATCAGGTTTTATTCATTAAAAAGTTAATAGATTCAACCTTTTGCTTATTTAAAAAATAAAAATAAAATAAGCAATACGTCTTAGCTAAAAGGTATGATAGGATTAGTAGTTGATAACTAATTTAAAAAATATATTAGATTTTTTCTTTTGGTCTATGGTTCTTATTTTTTTATCTTGGTACATATAGCCAAATCTTAATACTTACCCTGTTATCGTTGCAACTTATGTTTTGTAGGTTAAACTTAGATAAGATGTTGCTTACCTGTAACAAAATAATACATTAATTAATATAAAGATGTTTAATGTTTATGGAATAAAAGAAGGCAAAAATTATGTCGTGCAATGAGTAGCAACTTTGACAAAGCTAGTCAAAGACTTTCTGTGAAGCTAGTATTACAAGAGAGGTCCATTTTTGTCGTGACCCCTGAGAAAGCCACATGCGACTATCATTTGTCACCGCCCTCGGAATCCCACCTTTATGTAATACTATTAAAGTCTTTTAAATGCTTTAGGCTTGTAAATATATATATATGAAAATATTGTCGGAAAATACATTTGTCATGTGTTGCAATATTAAAAATATTCATAATGATCTGAAAGTAGGTTTATCGTCCATTGTAACACATTTATACTATTCACAATACAAGTCCAACCAACCATATAAAGAAGAAAAAAATCTGTTAAAAAAAAACTAAGAAAATGTCAAGACAAGACAGTGAGAAAGGAGTATTTATTAACGGACATACCTCCATGCCATATAAATGACTCACAGATCCGATTTCTCAATCCAAATCAAGATAAAAAAAGGCAACTGTCAAAAATATGAACCAGGAACATATGAGCGTCGTTAATCAATCCGTTCTCATTACGAAAATGATAAACATGAGCAAATAATTACAATTGAGATTTCTTTCTCGGTGTACTTAACTGATAATTTTGGCAAATGGCGAGAGATGTAATGAGACTTGTGCCGGTATTTTTATTTTAATTCAGCGTCACAACAAACATTTGGTGTGAAAGACAGCGATCGTTCTTGGATAAAATTAATTCGTGTGGTTGGAACAGCTTCCAAAAGAACCTTCTTGTTTGCTGATTGTTACTATATAAGTATGTTATAGGTATACAACATTTTGTGTTAATTGTCACCAAATTATAAGCAGCATCTTAACGATCATTTTAATTTTGGAAATCAATTTATGTTTTCTCTATAGAGATAGAAATGTCAATCCGTAGATTGAAAAATAATGTTACCTATCCGAAAATAAACAAGACAAACTTAGTCTAAGGCAGCGCATCAAGCTTATGTAAAGGAGGTTCCGGGTTCGATTTTCGTTAGCTTATCCACAAGAATTAGTGATTTTTTAAATTCTAGGTCTGAGTGTCAGTTTTCTACAGTATGGCAGATATAATACTAGTCGGACGCTACGAATGACAATTTACATAAAAAAATATTCCAATCAAAACAGCATAGAAAACGAGGGCATTTTTAACTGGCAACACATTTTCATCTCGACAGCGACGATATTCATGCGTGCACAAGAAAAAAAAAAACATAATAACGTCAGTAAAATATACGTAAGAATGATCGTCAGTGGCAACTCAGAAGATTGATTTCCCAAAGGGCAAAGTACGACCCTTTCAGCGAGTTTCAGAGTAATTACTGCTGTAAACGGTTTACAGCTTTCATGTTAACGCGGCTGTGACGTTACGCGCTCATATTCCGTGGTTACATGGCTATAATGGAATTTTTGGCTATTTTTAGGCTGGGTTAAGAAAGGGTGTATGACATGTTGTCGCAACAGAATAGTGGAAAGATACCTGACTAGGGATTAAAAAAAAAATTTGATATTTAAATAAATTAATAGATATCTTCTAGATCGAAGAGCTCCATCCTCGACTACACCGTCGCTTAACATCAGCCGAGTTGGTGGTCAATCGTAGGTCTAACCTGCGGAAAAAAAGCTTACATACTTTTTACTGAGATATCCTTTAAGAAGATTTCACTAGCATCTTTTCTAAGACAAAACTACTATTTTCTATATTCTATATAACTACTAACACCCTTATTTCACGCAATAATAGTTTATGTAACTGTAAACCTTTGAAGATAAATCATTTAGTGCATAATTCTGTAAACAACAACAACAAAAAAAAAAACTGTTTTGAAATTATCCGACACCGATAATTTTTTCTTACATTAGAACCAGGTATGGCCAGTGGCGAATTTATACTTTTGCCGCCTGTAGGCTATTATATTTTTGCCCCAACTGATCTTGAAAATCGATACCCTAGTTCTTGTTATATTATAGATACCTTTAAATGACCACCTACAAAGATGAAAACTACATCTAGATATAGTTTAATACTTTTTTATTTATGTAAGAAAAAAAAATTGGAGCAAATTTGCCGACCCTTAAAATCTACCGCCCTAGGCTCCAGCCTAATCAGCCTGCTGGTAAATCCGCCAATGGGAATGGTTAGAATAGTCTGATCATTCAAGGATTGAATTATGTATAAAAAGAAAATTATCGGATAGTGTCCAAAAGTAGAAAACAGTTTTTCCCTGTTGTATGAAAAAAACGTAAAATGTACAAACAGCCCTTGCACGTTAAAAAAAGTCAAAATAAGTCTCGTTTATGTAAACTGCCCCACTACTTGGTACAAGAAATTGCGCGCATAACAAATTTGTTCGTCTCAAATTTGATCTTAAAAAGTGCAAAACAGTAGCAATTAATGAATCATCAACACAAAACCAGAAAATCAGAACATTCTAGACCACTCAGCGGTGACGATGACGTCACAGATTCCCACACGTTGCCTTAATTACATATTAACCGGCAATTCCGATGAACTAGCTGAATAAGGCCGGGTGTCCACCGCATGCGACATATTGGGGCCGGAGCGGACGGGGGACGGCTATATTGGCCAGACGCGGCTGTCTCGCTCCACTTCGCCCACTTCTCCATTTCTCGCGGCGATCTTATCTACTACGGAGAGCAGGGGGCGCCTTCGTACACTCGTGTACCTATGACTATGACTGTGTACTAATGACCTATTCTGTGACTTGATGAACCTATGATGCAGTATTTGTTGAGGACGCTTTGTTTTGATTGTGAAATTACTTAGAGCTAACTTGGTTTAAGTTAGCTTTTTGTGAAGCTTATTTTGTAGATAGTTTGTGTAGATCTACGTGTACAAGTTAGTTTATTGTCAATTTAAGATAGGTTTACGTATGAAAATTCGACAACTAAGTTATTCTTGTGGTTATGCTGCGGTCTACGATGAAGCGTGCTAACCTAGAACAAACCGGATTATTCACGTTATTATAATATATTACATGAAGTATTTAATAAAAGTCATTAATCAGTCATAAATGTAAATAATTACATATAATATGTTTAAATCGAAAGCAATAAATAAACTAGATAATGTAAAAATAAATATGTACATAATTGCTGTAACTATGTATTTGAAAGATGCATTCAGGAACCGTATTCCACCTTTTGGCAGTATGCGCAATAAAAGTGGAATTAAATAGTATCCATAAGAATTTAGAAATATCCAATATTAAACATACCGCTTTTTGTGCTTCGTCTGATATGTACACAAACAAGCAGGTAAGAAGATCTATAGATAACATAATCTAGGAGATACAGATCCGTTGCACACTCACCAAAATGGATTCTAATGCTTTAGTGAAGATTTTCGGTGTCTATGTCTTGGTTTTTTAGCTAATCGATCTCATAAGCCTTTGCAAAATCTAAATCAAGATCTAAGAACGTAAGATCTCGTAACAACTAACAGTGGACTGCAGAACGGCAATTATCTCCGCATGTAGGTTAAAGCTAAGGCTGGCCACACGCGCGAAATTTTCCAGACCCGAAATTTTTCTTTATCCGGAATGCGGGGTAAATTTTAAAATGTCCGGAATTTTCACACAAATATATATAGGAATATAAAATAAGTGCTTTTAATTTCAACATTATAAGCACCGATTTGATTAAGAACACTTTTTTAAATTTTAAAGGAAATACTTAACTTTAATTTACTATAACACTAAAGAATTTTCTCTGCATTTTCTTATTTATTAGCTCCTACGAAAAACAAGGGGTTTTAATAAGTTTGTCATGTGTATCTGTGTGTTTTGTTTGTGTCATTGTAGCTCTCAAACGAATGATTGGTTCATTCGTTTGGTAGCTACAATCCCACAAACAAAATTTTGATCTATTTTTTTTTTGTTTGGAAGAGGATTTGATCAAGAGTTCTCAGTAACGATTCAACAGAATCAGTTCAGTTATTTTTACGTAAGGGTTTTTCTAGTTTTCTAAACTTGTGATATGGTAACCCTAGCTACAGCTAACAGCGTGGACAATAAAACATGCTCAATAAAAGGCACTCTTAATGTATTGTGACGTGAAGAGCGCTTTATGTCTCTCTATTTCCACATCTTTGTTATCTTGCGGTGGATTGCAAGGTTTGGGGATAATCAGCTTTTAATTACTTGTCGAAAAATTGTTTGAAATAAACAGTAGTGAATTATATTACTATAATTTACTTTCACATTGAGCTTATTTTAATTATTTTACATTTAAATGAAACACGATCACTACAAATCAAATTGAAGACGAATCTAACGACATGAAATTCACAATTTGGCATAAAGTACAGATTTGCATATCGTATATAATATGCAAATTAATATTTAATTTCGTCATAATTAATATGTAATTAAGTATATCGTTAGACAGGTCAACAGGAAAAAGACATCTTGATACGTATTATCTTTCTCTTGTTGGGTAGATAGATATGATATCTATAGGTATGTTACGACGCCCGTCTTTCACTTCTACTATTTTAGAAAGAAAGAGAGAAGATGTTTGTTTAGTCTAAAATCAATTTACATATTATATTACGCATAATAATAAAAAAAAAAAACAAACATTAAAAAAAAAATACCTAAACATGTACAGTTGTCGCTGTAGTGTTTAGTGCATTAAACTATGTGAATATAATACATATACCGTCGGTTACGCGTAGGTATTACTTGTCTCTATATAATTATAGTTTAAAAAACATAACCCTCCTTCGGCAGTCAGGTAAAAACTGAAAAAAAACCGACTTCTAAATACGCAATTAAATTATTGGGATGTCATTTTTTCGGTTATTTTATTATAAAAACCAAAGTACTAAACCGATTTTGATAAAATTTATATGGGACCACCTCTGAGGACCACCTAATTGGTGGAGTAATCGCTGAACAAACATACAAAAGAAACATACAGACACGATTACTCCGCCTCCGCCTCCGCCGATTTTGACTATATTTTTATGATTAATTTATTGTTTGGTAGGTTCAGAGGTGGTCCCATATAAATTTTATCAGAACGAGATCAGTTCTTTGGTTTTTATAACAAAATAACTGAAAAAAAATCATCCAAGTAAACGAAATTTCGTATTTTGAAGTCGGTTGATTCAGTTTTTTAAACTATAATTTTATTATTGCAAGGGCTAATAAGTCGTGTAGCTGTGTTAAAAGAATGCAGTGGATGTAATAGTCATCTCATCATCTCAGCCATAAGAAGTCCACTGCTGGACATAGGCCTCCCCCATGGATTTCCAAAAAGACCGATTGGAAGCGGCTTGCATCCAGCGTCTTCCCGCCACTTGTATGAGGTCATCTGTCCATCTCGTGGCTGGTCTTCCTACGCTGCGCTTGCCGGTACGTGGTCTCCACTCGAGAACCTTTCGATGTAATAGTAATGGCTTACAAATTCTTTAGAATTTTTTAAACCACCAATCTAGAAAACTGTGTAAACACACGTCTAGTAGTAACATTTTTTTTTTGTCTGATTTTAAAATTTTCTTGTTACCAAAGCAGAAACCCATACCAAGTCTATTCCGGGCTTGCGCTTGTTTAATTTTACGATAAACATGCATTTTGCAATGCGCCTTCAAAGACAGGGCATCTCAACCTAAATTCAGATTTCACCATCATCATAATCCATCATTACATCTTTCATTTTCGAATATCAAACGCGGTCGCGCGTTTGCGAAGCTAATGTGCGCTTGCGCAAGCGCATCCCGCGGGAATCGGGGCAGGGTTACAATGAAAAAAAAAAACATTTGAAGAATATTTTTTTTATCTAGTCATGTACCTAGGTACTATGGCTCAAAAATCCACTTTACTTAAAAAAAAGACCAAAATAAAATAGTTTCAAAATCTAATAAAAATATACTTACTTATTTTTTTGTCATGAACCATTGGTGTTTTTAGGGTTTCGTACCCAAAGGGTAAAAATGGGACCCTATTACTGAGACTCCGCTGTCTGTCCGTCCGTCCGTCCGTCTGTCACCAGGCTGTATCTTATGAACCGTGATAGTTAGACAGTTGAAATTTTCACAGATGATGTATTTCTGTTGCCGCTATAACAACAAATACTAAAAAACAGAATAAAATTGATATTTAAGGGGGCTCCCATACAACCAACGTGATTTTTTTGCTCGTTTTTGCTAGATATTGATAACGGCAACAGGTGGACGCTTGAAATATTCACAGAATATTGAGTTATATTATTCACTTTAAAAATAAATAATTATATTAAAATAAAATTAATATTTAATAACATACAACAAACGTGATTTTTTTGCCGTTTTTATAGATAATGGTACGGAACCCTACGTGTGCGAGACCGACTCGCACTTGGCTGTTTTTTTTTTATTTTTATTTGTAAGTACATTAGGTACTTTCTGTTACAATTTATTTCTACTATCTATATTATATCTACTACTTCAAAAGTTAGAATAGAACCAACAGAACTCGAATATGAAGCCAAATTTTACAAAGTAATACAGTAATAGAAGATCTTATTGAATGAAACACTATAGCTTATTCCAAATAACACAAGTTTAGGAAAATTAACAAAGCAACAACATGTTTCTATGACGTTCCCGCCAAAACTCCGAGGTACCACTTACAAAATAAGCTTTTTCCAATAGACGGTAGTGATAAGCGTAATTTATTTCTCCGGAAGGGCCACACATGTCATAACGACAACACAATTATTTTATCACGCAGTTTTATAACTTGAGATTAATCTATTGTGTCAAAAACAATGGGCAGTGGCGCGTTATAAAGTTATTGGCTCTTACGACTCAATCATAGACTAAAGAACTCTTGTAGAAATTTATTGAAAACTTACTTTACTTAAAAAATGCACGTTAGATTGCAGTACTTACGTTTCATCCTTTCCCACACGGAAATTTTAAATAATTATGCCTTATGAATATAATTAATTTTATTCAATTTTAATTTTAGAATGTATTGTATGTAAGAGCTGAGCAATCTTCTATCAGATTAAAATGTTTAAAAACAGTTAAATTTTTCTGAATAAATTGTACAGCGGAACTGCACGTTTCTTTAAGCGAAAAGGTAAACTGCAAGCACTACGAAATCACTTTTATTTCCGCAAATGCGACGGGCGATTCTCTGACAAATATTTTTTTCAGAAAAGATTACCTCAGCCACAAGAAATCCACTAGACTTCAGCCCCCGTATTCTGAACTCATTCGGTTTCGGAATCGATTCGAAATCTGTATTTCCGTCTCTGTCATTTCCATAGAGAATGACAGAGACGGAGATATAGATTCCGAAACCGAATGAGTTCAGAATACGGGGGCTGGACGTGGGCCTCCCCTATGGATTTCCAAAAAGACCGGTTGGAAGCGGCTTGTATCCAGCGTTTTTAGTTTATATGAACACATTATTTTGTGATATAATTGAAAAAAAAAATCTGTTTTGATACAATTGAAAAAAAAAACTGTTTTCCACGGCTATGTTTTCTTTACTTCGGTATCTCAAAAAAAAAGTGTCATTGGGTCACAGCTAATGTCACAGCTAATCCTCAATTTTTCTTCGAATTTTACATAGATTTTTTATTTACTTAGGCGACTACATATTCGATTCAAATTTAAGAAATGTCTAGTTCGATTCATTAGTCTATCAAGTCGATTGATTGAATGCATCGACTTACGTCTCGAGCGAGCGAACGCATCATAGGTGCTATTTTATGGGCCATCGAGCACGTTTCGTAAGAAGACGTGTTGAACTACGTATATAATACGTTACGTAACGCCCCGGCTACGTTACGTGCAGTATCCGCTCTATCTCGGAACAAACGAATCAATTAACGATCTTATTCGATCGGATTCACGAACAACACTAGATTTCCTGATCTTATCGCGCGCTGATTGAAGCGATACCGATTTTAATTGAGTGCCTCGAAATTAGAGCTTTTTTTGTTGTTGTTGGCATCGTGCTGTTTGCACATTTGCCATTCGTCGAATTTGAAATTAGATCTTTAGTGATAGCAACTTGGAAATTAGAATATTGAATTATGTAAAGCAGATCACTATTTAATTAATATTAATAATTGAGAACACTCCGTATAATACGTTTAGCATTAAAACAAATAATAGAGTCTAGAGAGATTTTATATCTTAAAAAATATGGGTATACGCGAGCGAGACGAACGATGTTCGGACTACGGACTCTTAATGAGTATGTTTCTGTTGTGTATAATTTTCCTACATAATAAATATACGGATGTACCGTCACGAATAAAAAACTATAGGCTAAAATAGTGGGAATACTCGCATATCGGAGTGGGGCAAGGTAGATTTTACCATAAGTACTATGAAAATTGACTTCTGCACATTCAAGTCAGCGCTTTTTTTGACTGGAACTGTAAAAAATCAATAACTAATAGCTTTCTGTGAAAAGGGCGTTGTCGTTTTTTTCTCAACATTACCGCTTAATATGTAGGACTAGTGCAGTGCATCATATTACATACCTTATAAACGGCCAGAAATTGCTAAGATAGCTCTTTTCAGAAGCTATAGGCTCAGACGTTTTTCCATCAGTGTTGGGTGATAGTAAAACTTTATACATTTTTATAACTTATCCATACTTTATTCAATCGCTTTTATGATTAACACAGGTTCTCATTCACGGTATTACGTACAACATAACTGTATCTTTATTATATTTACTTTTTATTTAAATAAAACAATTCTTACAGCAAAAACTACGACACACTCGCAAGGCGCGAAAAACCTTCATTGACAGTCCGCTTTTTCTATCCTATCCGCACGGTCAGTGCGGCTCATGTGTTTTAGGCATTTGCCCATATTGTCGGTAACAATCATTTCGTTTCTTTATTCCAGTCGCATAAAGACAACGTCGTGTGTTTGCCATAAAACAACCGAAAGGTTAAACTTTATTATCTTCTAAACTGCACCGAGTCCGTCTGCGAATGACGCGCCATAAAGTTAATTCGTCCGAGACTCTTTGTCTAAGCCGAGATACTCCTTCCTGGTGCTATTTGCAGACCGGCATAAAACTGTTCTCCAACTGAAGTCGGATAAATGTGCGATTGTTGTAAATCAATCGGAAGACATTATAATCTACGTCTGTTTTGATATTTTTGCATTAATCATACAATAACAAAAGCTCCTTTGTGTTGTTAACTTTGGACGCGTTTGATCTTGAAAATGGGTCACATGAATCTTAGCTCCTCTTTGTCGTTACCTTTTGTAAATTCACGCTGAACTGACATTGTTTGCTTTTCTTTATGCATTTGATACTTGTCAGATTTCGCGTAAAATTTGAGATTTCGTCGCATCCTTACAGCTCGTTCTTAGCTGTTTTACTAAGTTAAGTTTACTACGTTTGGACCGATAAAGTAGTACATTGAGTAAATATTAAAACGTAGAGCCTAATTCTCAATTATTTTTTAAGGTCATTATTTTTCCGAGATAATGTGTCTTGACTAATTTCAAGAGGAAAATTAGTTCGAATCCTGTGTAGTGTTGGTGTTGGTATATAAATTTTGGATCACAATCTAACCGATATTTAAGGTAATTCTACCGTTGTTACATTTTGGTTTTGTGCAACTTATGTATAATACCAACATAGCAAAAAAAAACCTAGGTTCAGAGGTAAAATAACTGTAAAATGTCTATAGAGTAATATTACCGAGTAATTAATTTACCGTGTCATTTGTCCTCATCAATGGCATCAAAGTCTTGAGTTCGGTTATTTTCGTCCGTGCCCTAATCAAGTAAATTCAGCCCTGTTTAAATACGTCCCTATGCAAATACAATTGTGCCAATAAATGGAACTTCATTTGATTGGAATGTTGAGGGGAGAGGTTTCTTTGAACCCTCGACCCAAATGTCTGGAGGATAAAAAGATTTAGAATAAACTTATATTTAAATGCGAGCAACATTTCTTCGCTGCTTTAAATCGTTTGGTACTTGGATTGATTTAAAGAGTGTAATAAGTTTGCTCACGGTTTCGTATGTTTTGAAGTAAACCATTCGATATAGACAGCGACTTATTTATTATACAAGAGGGTTATTTTTAGCGACATACCTTTTATGAGTAACGAATAACTTTTGTTCTATGTTCTTTAAGTTCTAGAAAGTAGCAAAAACATATTCCAAAAAAATTAAATTAGCAAAAAAATCTATTTGAATTTTAAAATTGTTGACTATATGTATAAAACTGGTTTATTTATTTACTAAAACTTTCAAAAATTGTAAAATGAAAATTCGGTATGCTATACAGAAGATAAAATGAGGTTAAGCAGAGGTTCCAATGAATAAGAAATCATCATCAGCCCGCCCACTGCTGGATATATGAACGCCACCCCGCCCGATCTGTAGCTGTCTTTGGAATTAGGAATAACCTTTTATCGTCATTCCAACCTGGAATTTCAGACAAAAACTGAGCCTGGTATTTATAGCTTTTTCGCGAGAAAGAATCGCAATTATTATTATAAAATACATTTAATTGCTACACTGCTACTTTTTTTGTGATGTTTCTAGTAAAATAATCAGAAATGTAGACTAATAGGTGAATGTCTCGTTTCGATGGTGAAACGTATTCAGAGCTCGATTCTGATTTATTATTCCAAAAAGGTATCAAGATGTAGGTTTACAGTTTATCGTTTCGAGTTTCTGCACCGATGAACATGGGTACGTTCCTTGAAGTCATAAAGCCAGGTTTCCGTACAGAAAACTGTATTACGAGTGATACCGACAGATCGTAAATGTAAATGAGATTATTAGATTATTGCTCGTGACTTGTGTATTTCGGCGACTAAATGTCTGAATAGACAACATAATCTACCAAATACATCCTGAAAATAGTCTGTTCGAAAAAAGAACTGATGTGACATTGAGGGCTCGGCTTCTTTATTTCAGTATTTTGTTCGACTACCCACACTATGAAGACGTCAGTTCCCTTTTTTTTGCCACGATAATTCTAAACTCTTTGATTTACACTACAATTATTGTTGACTTTTTTTTTTTTTTTTTTTTACAACATAGATCTACGACTGACCACCAACTCGCCTGATGTTAAGCGACGGTGTGGCCGAGGATGGAGCTCGTCGATCTAGAAGATATCTATTCACTCTACCCTTGAAAATTCCAAGATTGTAGGTCTCAGGACACAGAGATGGCGGCAACGAATTCCATTCTTGTGTGTCAACAGGAATGTGGATCGATATCGCTGAGTACGGATTTTTGACATTTCAACGAGAAATTAGTCTACCAAATACATCCTGAAAATAGTCTGTTCGAAAAGAGAATTGATGTGGCATTGAGGGCGCTGCTGTCTTTATTTCAATATTTTGTTCGACTACCGACACAATCAAGACATCAGTTCCCATTTTTTTGCCACGATAATTCTAAACCAAAGATACTACAATTATTGTTGATCATGGCGTCTTCATTTTATAACTGGACGATTTTGTCTTCATTTGTGTTTGTATGTATGTTGGTTTGTTCCTCTAGGTATAAATTTTATTCGTGAAACAATAAAAAAAATGTTTTAATTTACTTGGAAATCCGGAAATTTACAGCTACGGCTCAGTAGTCTGCGAGATTCAGTTTTTGTGCAGAAGGCGCCGGCGGGTTCGATTCCCGACTGGGCAGATATTTGTATCTGCTCTGGGTCAGGATATAAAATAGGAACGCATATGTGGATAATGTTTTCTACGTAGGACTTTCGCGATTCGCGATATAATCAGGGTATCTTTTATTTCTTCTAGGTAACCGCACACGTAAACCGATACATTGCTTAACATCAGGTAGAAGTCAATCTCCGAATATAAAAAAAAACGGACAAGTGCGAATCAGACTCGCCCACCGAGGGTTCCGTACAAACTAGGAGATAAAAGGGGAAATCATATTTTTTTTAATGTTTTCCTTCATATATACATTATTCAAACCGGAATATATACATCGAAAAAATATTTAAAAACCTGTTTTTGCTATTGCTAATGAAGCTCTTTTATATGATACCCCACATGATACGGTTAAATAACTTTAGAATTTGGACCTTCATTCCTTGCATAAAGAAACTATTATTTTTTTTGTGATTGAATTAAACATGTCCGGTTTTTAGATTTTTTCCTATATGTGTACTATAACACAATGCTTCTTGCCAAATTTCATTGTTCTAGGTCAACGGGAAGTACCCCATAGGTTTTGATTCCTCTGTGAGTGTCGAAATTTGCGTTTTTTACAACATATTCGGCTGTAACTTTTTTTTACGATAACTGAGAGATTTTATTTTTCTTTCTGCAACAAGAGACTATGGATCTGCGTATATGGTATTAATTTCAAAACGATACCTTTACGCGTTCCCGAGATAAAGGTCTTGACACCCGGACAGACGGACAACAAAGTGATCCTATAAGGGTTCCGTTTTTTTCTTTTGAGGTACGGAACCCTAAAAAATACTTGTCTTTGTAGTGTCACACACTATATAGACTATCCTAGTGAAGAATTATGCGTGTAGAGCTTTATTTAACTATACACGAGAGCATAATATTTTTTATGAACTTGTCCACTTGTTGAAGTCTGACACCAATAAATCATTCAACGCAAACTTCAGTGTTACCAACTTCAAAAATTTTCAAATGTCCCGAATTTCGGGAACATTCAGAGCGGCAGCAACATTCCGAGAACATACCGCGGTTCGCATCTCCGGAATTAAGGCATCGAAGAATTCAGCCGCTTTCATCTCTTCACCAGGAAACGGCTTATTTATGACCGAGCCATTGTTGGCACAACAAAAACACTGGTGGAAATATTGGGATGGAATAAATTAATGTGGAAATAATGATCCTTCGTGGACTTTAGAACGGAAACTGGAGGAAATTGGGGTGATTTCGTCAGATTGCACAGTTTTTTTTGTGGTACATTAACGTATTTTAGGCAATGGATCCTTGGTCTAATAAACTGCATGTCAGTACAGGGCAATACTGAATATCGTGTAGCTTTCCAACAACTACCAGGTGTAGCGTTAAACAGGTTCCTGGTCTTAGTTCTTTACCTACCCCTAGTAAGTAATTTGGGCACGTATTGTAAAAACAAAAAGATATATATTGCAAGCTTTAAGTTAATCCTAATCCTTTGTTACCTTTTACGAGCAAACGGTTCGGTCAATCTCAATGAAATTTGGTATGATGTAAAAAAAGTTGTTATGGTATAAGGAAATCTTAAGATGGTATTTTATCTTTTCCATCATCACAGTTTTCAATTATTTCATATCTCACTTTCCACCATCTACCTTTGTCGTTGTCTAGGTTTCAATCTGTCACACTTTTGAATAATTACTTTTTTATAGAAATGATCAAATAAGCAGATCGTTAACCTGATGGGAAGCGATAATCGTCGACTATAACTGCAAAGTCTGCACTACAGTTTTTTTTTGGAAATTATGACATAAAAAAAAATTAACAACTAATTAATTATTAAAAATTAACAACAAATACTATAAAGTCACAAGCTATTCCAACTTCGATGGAGATATTTGATCACCACACTTAGTTCGGACTGAAATCAGGAAGTCACTTTTCTAATCGAATCCCAACGTGCGCATGCGCTTCATCGATGACAGTTCCAATAATTCTCCAAGCGCGTTACCGCGCAGACGCTCTGACATAACTCGGCCATGTATTTTGCAACACCACTCTATAAATAATCTCTCTATTCGCCCATCCGAAATAACCACTGTTTATGTTATACAAACTTAATTATAGTGCGCGGTGTCTTTAACCGCTAATTGGAGTACACTTTTGAGTAACTCGAATATTTTCTTAGAATGCCGAGCGTGGTGACTCCACGGCCTAAATTTTAGAGCAGAGATGTGGAACCTTTGTTTAAAGTGTAGTTTTTTTTAATGAAAAAAATGTGGCAATGACGTGCCATCAAATAATCTTTGTTTTGAATAAAAAATAAAACTATTTTATGTTGACTTCAACCTTCGTATTTGTAACTCTAAATTGCTCAGCAACCGTTACATTTACTATTCTGAGTTTATAAAAAAAATAGTACGATTTCTGTCACAAATTACAATATTAAATTAAGTTACTTTCAGACTACGCTATAATATAATAGCATATACCTAGTATATAGCTCATAGCACAACAATATCACGCACCATTCATTGTTATGGACACGTTGACACTGTACTGTACTATAATATATTATGCGAGTTCATGCTGTGCTATATCACGCCCTCTTCCTCCTCCCTCACCCCCGGCCATCCCGCAAGCGAAACGAGCGACACACCACGTCTGGACATGATCCTGTGCGTGAGACGGATTTGCACTGCTGCTTACGATAATATCGCGTAATGTGAACGCCATGCTATATAGTATATAGTATAGCATTAGGTCCTTCTTAGCACAATAGTATAGCGTAGTCTGAAATTAGCTTTAGGCTCATACTTGGTTATTTTTAGTAGAATACAAGCGTTAAGCTTGTTATCTAACAAAAATATATATTTTCGATTATTCACTAATTTATTGGCGTGCTCAAGGCATTGAAGGCATTTATGCTGTAATAGGTTTGTGTTTGACCGACACCCACCTGATGTTTAGCGTGCTCGAAGTCGCGTGCCGGTGGTGGTCTACCATTGGTTCATCATCCCTGTTTTAGAGTATCGCGATACATCAAGGACATCTGTGAGATTCTGGATCGTTTCGTGTGAAATGGTAAATTAGACGGAAGAGTGGGTTTAGGAAGGAAGCTGCGGCCTATAAACACGAATTGAACTAGTGACCGATTATTACTTTGTAAATTTTGATGAACTGAAGGACGTTTAAGAAGTATTAAATGATGTATGATTTAAAAACTACCTAATGTAAATCGAAATAAAGATTTATTTATATTTTATTTTTTTATTATTACGATCTCCTTGTTAATATAATTTTCATTTTAAGTACGCTGTTGCCTAGCTGTAATGCCAGAGGTTTAAGGTATTTCCGTTCAGACAAAACAGGTTCAAACTCATAGAATGCATAATACACACCATGCGAGACGTCAGTGCAGATCTTATCGCGCCCACTCTAAATTAGAATTAGTAAATCCGTCGTTCACTATACAGTTTCACTGTGCTAAAGGACAAAGGCTTTTAAGCCATCACGTTCTTCACCACGCGAGTGGAGTCGCAGGCAAGAGCCAGTTTCAATGTATAATACACAAACTAAGTTAAAATTGTATCAACAACAATTCAAGACGAATAAACGTAGGCGTAAATTCAATAAAACGTTAGCGAAATACTTCGCAACAATACACAATTGCTTATTCAACAAACAAATTTGAATTAATTTTCACGGAGTTCTAAATCAACATTTCCTTTAGCTTCATAAATAACTTCTGCATAATTTTCACAAAGCAGTTCCTATGCACACCTATTTCTACGTTTGACGTAGGTAACCCCTGAAAGCTCTCGTTGCCGAGGTTTTAATGAAAACTCTATTTATAGAACTACCCCGGTTTACCCCAGCATAAACGTGAAATGGGAGTGACGCCGGGTGAATTGCACAATGGATTTATTCTGAATTCATTTAGAATATAAATGAGCGTCATCGTACAGTGGATTTGAAAACGCTAAAATGAATAGATGTTGAATAACATGTGAATATTTTTTCATTGACATGATTTTGAGCATAATCCGTCCCTCAAAAGTAATTTTAGCGTAATCTAGGCACTTATCTTATTCAAACGTTATGGCATGATCAACAATTACGTATTTTCAAAATTTTAACTTTTAATTTATTTTTACTTGGGAAAAATTATAACGAAATTTAAAAAAGGAAACCGTGGATGCATTGTTATAAATCAGATAAAAAAAGAAACATCGACATCGGTTAATGTTTAGGGGTAGAAAACAAGTTTTCTCCTATTTGTTTCCAAAATATAAAATTTTGACTATATAAAAATACGTAATATGTTAGCTACAGCAATGTTTTTCCATACACCTGGGTGGCAACTATTACGTGAATATTCAAGCGATCAAATCGTCCGTGAAGACGGCCATCAAATGCTAACTTCATTTCCACCTGGCAAATGGTAAATTGTATCCCACCTGAGCTTTGTGGGTAAATAGGGCGCGACGTAGACGGTTCTATTTCGGGACGCCACTCTTGGCCAAATCAGTTGTGTACTGGCGGAAGGAAAGTTTGGATTGGATGCTACGGAAGGACAGGTAGCGGTGAGAGACGGGAGAAATTAATACGATGAAACAAGCGAAGTATAGAATTAACATACATACATTTAATTTGTCTATTAAAAAACCGACTTCAAACGCAACTTACTAAATCTTTCACGATTGTAAACTTTTTAAAGACACCTCTCTTCATTCGATATTTTTTTCTTTTGTCAAGAATGAGATTTGTCATTGAATGTTAAATGCTTCGTCTTCGAAGATTAGATAATGTACAGATGTTTATACGATAATTTTCAACATTTGACACTTTTGCAAAGAAAAACGTGTCGGTGGAACTCTGTGAATCTATAATCTGACGCACTTCACTCAGGAAAACAATAAAAATATTTACATTATAAGAGATTATACAAAAAGTAATAAAGCAATGTTTATAAAATAATTATGGGACCAACTTGGGAACTTTCTCTATACACGTCAATTCACAATTCAAGAAACACAAAATTTGGTCCATGAATGGCGGAGTAATTTGTGTACATACATAAAAAAACAAATATATACGGTACGAATTGATAACCCTCCTTCTTTTGAAGTCGGTTAAAAATCACGTTTATTTTCAGTTTCGGGGTAGACAGAGCATCAAAGACCATGATACCGTTTGACGGCACATTTGACCGTTGTTAGAGGAAAGATGGAAAGGAGAGGGTATGGCAGCTATATTGACAGGCCTGTCAGCTCAGTTAGTAGTACGTCTGCCGTCTATATGTTGTGGGTTCGATTCCCACCATGAATAAACATGTGTGTGATGAACATGGATGTTTGTTTTGCGTTTTGTAAATAAATACTTATAAAAAAGACGTGTGGCACTCGGAGACTGCCGCGGTAAAGCTATTGCATAATAGCTTTACGCGCGGTGTGTTAGGTTATTTTCGTTACGGAATTTCTGGATTCGGTCTCCACGCTCAAGGCCCGCGATAGAAGCTATGCAATAGCTTAATAATATAAAACATTATAAAATAAACTGAAATCTTCATAATGTACGACGATATTAACAAGATGTTAAAAATAAAGGAGGTCACCAACAAACATATTTTTACTCTGACTCTATAAGTAAACAGTAAAGTGTATATTACTCTCTTGTATCAGCCAAGTGCACAAATACGAATTTATCGAAGAGTATTTAGTATTTACTAAACCTGACTGACCTGAGTGACTGGCCTTGTGGCTCAGTTGGTAGTGTGTATACGTCTACCTGCTGAACTGAAAGGTTGTGTGTTCAATCCCCACCCAGGGCAAAACATTTGTGTGATGAGCATGGATGTTTTTCTGTCTCTGGGTGTTTCTATGTATCATATGTATATATTTACAAACAAAAAAAAAAAAAAAATGTATTCTATCGCCATCTAGTTCCATAGTACAAGCTTTGCTTAGTTTGGGCTAGATGGTGTTGTGTGAAATGTCCACAATTTTTTTTTAATTTATTTTTACTACCCGAATGTCCACTACGAGTAAAAGGCTGGGTAGCAACGAAGGGCGTACTTCCTTGACGTCTCACAAACAAACGCCCACTGTGGTTTTTATCATTTGAAATATGGAGTTTCAGCGGGACGGCATCAAATGAAGTCATTGTGTAGTTTAAGTCAAGTTTTCATTTCAAAACAAATAAAATAACCGACAACAATGATACTACATTTTAATAAAAGTTAAACTGAACAATCGGGATGTTCTCTAATCGAGACTGAATCACTTTTGTCTAAGCAAGCAATGTCAATATAGACAGCAATATTGCTTTATTTCTTTTTAATCGACTTCAAATAATAATTATAGTTTAAAAAACTGAAGCAACCGACTTCTCATAGATGCCATTGTCAGAACTGGACCAAATTGAAATGGGACACGGGAAGCACCAGCTTTCAAATAAAAAAAGAATCATCAAAATCGGTACACCCAGTCGAAAGTTATTAGGAAACAAACATTTTAAAAAAATACAGTCGAATTGAGAACCTCCTCCTTTTTTGGAGTCTGTTGAAAAAGGAGATTGTCAATTTGATTTGTATGTATGTAATATGTATTGTTAGAATTGCAAATTACTTTATCAGGTAAGTGTGCGGTCGAGCGTAGCCTGTCAATGAACAATAGCATAGTTCTATTATATGAGTAACTATTGTGAGTCAGCTATGTATATTGTACCCACTTATCGATAGAAAATAGGAAATTAAATGTCTTTAGATATTTTGTTTTCATCAGACTGCGTAAGAAGGAGGGTTTTTAGAGTGTGTGTATGTTTGTATGAATGTATGTTTCTAGATGATCGTTTACGGCCCGAACAACTTGAACGATTTTGATGTGTCGTTAGATTTTCTTCACTCCCGAGTGTCATAGGCTATATTTTTATTTATATAATTGTAATAATAATAATCACTCGCAAAAATAAAAACAAATGTGTTTTTCGTAACCTCCAACAAAGTTTTTCGTAATAAACAAGTGATTTTACTAGAATTATTTTACCCTTTTACGGCGATTTTCCGCATCCTTTCTCATAAAAAACGTACACTCAACAGCGTATCAAGTGTAACGAAATCTTTAGTTTTAGACTCCAAAATGTGCTTTTCTGCAATCGAATATATATATATTTTTTTTAATTTAGATACCTTCTTGTTAGATTGGTAAGTACCCTGCAAGTATAGTAGATAAGTATGTAGAATGGAGATACTCGTACTTAAGTAATATTTTAATTAATTTGCTATTTTGAATGATTTAGGCTTTATACGGGCTTCTTTGGGACATATGCTTAGTAAGTATGAACTTGTAGAAGACAGATTCGGGTTACCTAACTTAGTATCGGAGGCTAAGACATACTTTGGGTTTTGCGCCAATATAGTACCTATAGGTATCTAAGTTAAGTATGGTATGTACCTATATGTATTTTTTACTGCAACATATTACAATTAAAATTAAAAGTTATAAAGAACAAAACTAAAAAAAAAAAAAAAAAAAGTGTTTTCTCTGAAATAGAAGGCAAACGACGATTACTTATATTAATATAAACGTTAAGATTATTATAAACATTAATTATAAATAAATGTCTGAGAAATTTATTTATATAGTGAAAAACATTTCACATAGGTATCTAAATACGAGTACGCTGCACTCTAGATTTAGTTTCAGGGAAAATTAGGTCCTCTAGAATTAGAAACAGGATTGTTGTAAAGTTGCAATATCTGTATGATAAATGTGCGCTCTCCGAGAAACCAGAGAGTTGTAAAATTATGTTTTTGACAGACCGTAAAGAGGGTTATTAATGCGAGTGATATATCTGAGACCATTTGTATGAGTTGTAGAATATACGTAGGCATTTCATTGAGTAAAACAACGGTGACGACGCGGGAGCGACGGATGCGCGTGGGGTGCACGCTTTGATGTTTACTATCTTAGGTATGTCGTTAATGTAATGATATTTGATCAAATTATCATAATCTTCTTGTTCTTCTTTTGCATTGGACCCGCGCGATTAGCGCATTTGCCAGTGTCAAGTATCGATATTTCTTCAAGCTTCATGAATAATACAAGTTATATTATGTTTTATTCACAGCCTAAATCACGTAAACAGCAATTTTCAAGTTCTAGTCACGCCTCGGTGAAGTGGTGGTGGTTTTACTGGAAGCTTCTAATTATGGTGTTTTGCCGACAATGTGAAAATACACGTTTCATAGCTTTATTAAAACATAACAATTTTTATATCATTAACATAAGAAATAATTAAAGACTAAGGAAAATAAAACAGAGACATGTTTCTATGAAGTTTGCGCCTAAACTCCCAAAGTAACGTTTGAGATAGACAATCAAGCATGTGTATTGTGTATTGTTTACTTTGACACATAGGACGTATGAACTTATTTTTTTAAGCCTTGGGTTTTATTTGCTAGGAAAACTGGCAAGACGAAAGCTTTTCTGAGCTGAGGTGGATTGGAAATGCTTCGTGCGAAAGGGATTTAAACCAAAAGAAGGCTATTCTTGTTTCACAGTTCTGTCAGTTACATTTTGTAGAATGACAATGGAGTAAAATTATTGTAAAATGGAATGAATACTTAATACTACGTAAGTTGTAGAGCCCAAAGAGTATAGAACGCTACGCTGTATAATAAGACCGGGATCTTTCATAGAGAAAGAAATTCATCATCATTCGGTGAGTCGAAATGTATGAAACGGGTGCAAAATTGACGCCGAATTTGCCAATTCTAAATTCAGTTATGATTGTAAACTTATTTTTTTTAATTCAACTTACGGGTAGACTAAAACTGTTTGGCCATGCTGCCTTTGTCAACTAAAATAAATCCTTCAATTTCATGTCCATCTTTTTCATAATTCATAATAATTTAATAATGTCTTTATTGCGCATTTGAATTTCGTTAATCGTGATGGTACAATACCAAAGAAACAACGAAATAATATTTGTTTGGCAACCTTTGAAGAAAGTTTATGAATTTCCTAAAATATACGTCTTCAATAGATTTCGTCACATTGATCCTTCTGTTTTGTTGTTGGAAGAATGGACTTCAGATATAACAGCCATAAATAAAAAAAAACTGTTGAAGTTCGTGTCAAACAGTGTAAATAAATGTCATTTTTCGTAACTGTTATATACATTGTAAGTTTCTATGAAGCTGCGCTAGGCTGGCAGAGCCTAGGTTTCACGAAAAATGATGTAAGCTTACAAATTTTCGCGTTGCAACAATATTTGCATTAGAATATAATGTACACGTATTATCGAAACGTTACCAATAAACGCGTAAAAGCAATGTTTATTTACTTTTAGGTAATCAAGAACGTAATTCCGCACTCGGGCCGCGCTTTCATTACTTTCCCGCGTAAACGAGTGCATAAACGCGGGAAAAAAGTAAACAAAACGCCAAAGCGGGTCAACGCTGCCAGTTTTTTTTTCCATTTTATACTTTTTTAACGGCGGCAACGGCCTCACGCGGGATTCAGCGAGATTGTTCCGCAAACCAAATTACGTGGCTTACAACATTCCAATTTTCTTTTTTTTTACAGACAATAGGATTGAGAATAAGGTTTATGAATCTATTTGTGAATGTATTGTTTAAGATTTTGACTTTTATCTCACTAAAAAACATTAAATATCGCATCTATTTTGATTGTAAAGCCAGATCCACAACTACCAATTTTCGTGGCAATTAAAAATTCTGACTGAAACGGCACGGTGTTAGTAAAATTTAGTGATGTCTCACATCAAATCTAAAATCAATTTGCAAAATTTCCTAAGTGTTTCGATTTTCGGGTAAAATTCAGCGCCAATATTAAAACGCAAAACTTTTGAAATCAGACGACAACGCAATGCGACAATGAATTCAGACGCAATGGCGCTTGTCAAATGTTTTTGGTAGGTAAAAAAATCGGTTCAGTGTTTTGGTTTTTATAACAACTGAAAAAATGACATTCAAGCAAACAAAATACACAACGCACCTATTTTGAAGTCGTTTTTTTTCGGTTTTTTAAACTATAATTATTTATTAGTAATATTAATGTAGATCCGGCTTAAGTAAGTATGGCTAAATATTCGTGTGTAAATCAGCCGTAACAGCTGTTAAGTAACTTTAAGATGTTTTACCGCAGTAATAAAAATTTTTGCAACACTGACCTTATTACCGGTTTTAACATTTTTAAAACACATCAAAGTCGGTGCAAAAACATCGTCATTTCATTCGCTTGAGATATTATTAAAAGTAGGTATTAAGTAATGTAAGTATACATTATTTCATTTTTATCGCGTATATTGCATAAATATGAAATACGCTGCCAGAGTGGATCTTTTCGATAGATACAATATGGGCGTCTTTAAATTGCGAGTGAATCGACTTCTTCTAGATAAGAATATTTAAGAAATATATTATTTGAAAATTTTCCTTCTGGACAAAATTCAATGTTCATATTCAAGGAAATTCTTTTTTTTTACTTTTCCTAACGTCCCAAAAATAATCTCTTCATGATTCACTTAAAACGTTTAGGTAACTCAATATAGATTTTTCAGCGAAACCACTCAAAAACTCACGTCGCAAATGTTGCCAGCAAATAAAAATATTATTTGCTCAATTCCATCAAATTCTAGCAATAAAAGTTTATACAGGCAGTTAAGGTATATTTCCACTTCGTTTGACATTCATTGGATAAATCGCGGTAACATTATACTTTTCCTTTATCGTTTGGAACAACCATAACGTCGGGTTCAACGTACGATTGAGGCACTTTGTTAAATGTTGCGTATAGCCTGTAGCGGAACATTCACGTGTTGTGTTTCTGATAGCTTTTGTTTCGGGAAAAGTTTAACACATTACTGTGGCAACACCCCGGAACATTTTCAGCTACATAGTTCATACCTAAGTCTGTAAATGATATGGATCCGAATGTCTGTAAAACCTATTTTTTCCACAGACTATCTTTTTCTTTACGTTCAAGTTTGCTCAGCATGGATTTGTCTATGGTTTTTTATTTATTGTATTTTTTTTCTTGAGAAGTTTGAATACTCTTTCCGAAATTACAAGCTGTGATTGGTGGTTACAGTCTATGATTTATTTAAATCGTCGAACATAAGAAATAATGTATTTTAGGTAGAATCATTTTCCTTTAAGAGTCCGTAGTTCGACCATCGTCCGTCTCGCTCGCGCATACCGAACCAACATTTTTGAAGATATAAAATGACTGCATGAACTTATAAAAAAAACCGTCGTTGTAAAACTAGAAAACATCACAAATATTCGACAATATAGTGAAATAATTTATTACATTAAATTTCTTTGCAGGAGACGAAAAATCGCATTTTTATTTTTGCGAAATTCATATAGCCTATGACACTCAGGGAGTGAAGACGAATCTAACGATCCTTGCACATCAAAATCGGTTAAGCCATTTAGGCTGTAGGCGTTCATATAGAAACATATAAACATATAAATACTCGAAAAATATAACCTTCCTTCTTCCGCAGTCGGGTAAAAAGCTAAACAATAGGCAAAATCTACTGATAAGTTAATTTGCTAATAGCGAAAATAGTATTACGTTCAAACTCTGAACTTTCTGAACTTTATATTTGTATACGTCACGATATCGACGATTTCCTTTCCCTGTACTACCAGAGTGAAACCAGGTACAAAAGCTGTAGTAAGCTAGCAAATAAATGTGGTGCGTTGACCTGCCGAGAGCCGGTGTTGAACTTTCCTTGGAAATTCGCGACTCAATGTATTTTATTTGTTTTCTTGGGAAATGTTCCGCTTTTCTGCACCGAACGCGCTTTGTGATGTGGCTACAATGTTACTTACGAAAATATATACAGGGTGCAATAAACTATTTATAAAAAAATAAAATACATATTAAAAAAAAAAAAAAAAAGTTTATAAAAATATTTATATTTATCTACTTGACCACTTTTCAGTCTCATCAGTTATCAGTTCTGCGTGCTATGTACCAACCATTATAACAACTTTTACTAGGAAACGAATGCTAATATTACGAGAAAAAATATTTTTAATTATTTTCCGAAGGTTGATTATATACATAGGTTTCTTTTAGGCAATCGTGCCCCATCGTAGGCTGCAATGCCGCTCAATATCAGGCGCGTTAGCAGTCTAGCAAAATCTTATCAACGATTTAAAAAAAAAAATACGGAATACCTAAATATTGTTTCGCAATTTTAGGATTAGGCTCACTGTAAGTTGTTCTTAATGATGAATATGCAACCCTTAAACTACATGAAATTTAATTCAGCTTGCAAAATTTGCATCAAACAAAAACGCGACGTAAGTATAAAGCTTGTAAAAAACGTAAATTGCGATGAAATTTCAAGAAATTTACTACAGTTCCAGTATATGTCACAGATAATCATGTGAAAAGTTGTGAATGTTGGGTGGAAATTCCGTCACCCACGTAGAGCGTTCCACAGCCACTTACACCATACATTAATAAAACAGAAATAAATATTTGAATCTCTAACAATATCTCGGATACAATCACTTGTGTTTCCCCACAGGCATAAAAAAAAACGAACTACGTGACATTTTTCACGATGACTAACACATTGAAAGAAAAACTTTCAGCTTTTAAAAACAAATAGAGGTTATAGCGGGAATGTCCCAATACTCTTTTTTTTTGTCAAAACTTTTTCAGGTGTTAATTTCTACAATTGGTTATGTTTTTGAGTAGTAAACTTGTATTTTCAGAAAAACGGAAAAAACGGTTGTCGGAAAAACCCCTTCAGAAGCTTTCACTAGACTTACATCACTTTACTGAGCATGACAATGATTTAACCGCGACTTATTTTACTTTCTCATGTTCCAACAAAAAACTGACTAATTTTGCTTTACTCTAACTATGACTTATGGATTATTTATTATTAATGATTCCTATCTAATAGAGAATTCCAAAAAAAAATTTACTCCTTGACTCCGACAAATGCACAAGACATCTTACGGCGTATTCACATACAAACATATATTCCGTCATTGATTATTGTTATATATTATTGATGTAAAATGTATCAAAATATATATGTACATATGTATTATGACACATAGATCATGTGTGTAAGAGCGCTTATACTGTAAAATACTCAGGAGGAAAAAGAAGAAAAAAAAACTAAAATATTTTGCGGTCCAGTTTCTCACAGCGTTATGTTAGCATAATTTATATTTTCTCGACTGGGATGTACTCTCTTTCGTTTGCGAAGGAAAAAGGCAAATTGAAATGAAAGCATCCCGGAAGTGGTCACAAATATTTGTGACTTTGCCATCTAAATCCTCGCTTGGGGTCTTTGCACTTTCGTACCCGTCTGCTTGGTTACATTTCAGTCATTGTCTGCTCATTACGGATTTATGAAAAATGTGCAGAAATGTTGAAGGAAACTGCTAATGCTTCCTTCAACATTTCTTAGAAGGACTCAAAAAGGAAAGCTGTGACATCCCTTGTACTATTTTAAGAGAAATATATATATATGGAAATGGTAGGTGCTGTGGTTACTCATTAGTCTAAAAATACATTTGAAGTCTGGAGCATCGTCGCAAAGTAGCTAGTTTGTCGGTTTTTTATCGTGTACATTTCGGTGAGTGTGCGTCTGCTATTTGCATGATCTCATTCCCCCATGCCCATTTTTCTATCGGACCGCAAGAAGCACGAAAAAGCGACATCGTTATATGGTTGATATTCCGAAAACACGTACGAAGCGCTTTGGCTCCACTTTAATTGTACGTACCGCCAAACTGTGGAATGCGCTTCCTGAATGGGTCTTTCCGACTGGATATAATCTAGGTGTCTTCAAATCGCGAGTGAATAGGTTTCTTCTAGGCAAGCGCGCTCCATCGTAGACCGTAACTGTCGCTTAACACCAGGTGAGTTGACGGTCAAGCGCAAGAAATCTTAATTGTGCAAAAAATTTGGTTGTATATGTGTAAAATATACAAAATTATTTAATCAGCAGGCACATAAATAAAATATTTATTTTATTTAGCAAGCTAAACAAATTACTTTTAATACAAAATAAGAAGAAATACAGCTAGCTCTTCACAACAACATTCCGAAACGTGGGACGTCGATACAAAATCATAATATTGGCTAACATTAAAATCTACAAACCCTTTTTGGTATCTTATCTATATCTTGATCAGGAATATGTTAATGCTAAATGACGTAAACATGACTATATTAACCACAGACATTATTTCGCTATGCTCCAAACGCCTTTGATCTAACTATAATATACTTTATGACTTCCACTTTGTCTTTAAACCGCCATATTATTATGTTTGAGTGCTTCTTATTTTTTTACGATTGGATAGGTTGTGTCAAAATTTAGCCTGCTTTTATCAAATTCATTGCCATACGACTTCTTATTTGTCTATACATTTATTTAGAATCCGCACGGTGATTTCATGACACAAGAAAATCTGGCATATAAATACAAATGGTTGGACACCAGCTTGATGATGCTAATTTTAGGGTTAGAGTTGAAAAATCAACTCTTATTACTAGACATAATAATATGACATAAATTAAACATCCGATTTTGTTACTTCCAGAAATGAAACTATTTAAGTTAGGGTTCTTTTTGTCTTCAAAAACTTGTATTTTAACCCGATTCTAGATAAAATTTCGTATTTTGTCGGGTTTCTTCATCATATTATATGAAATACCGGGACAATCTAGACGAGTCCCGATGATCTGGCGACACTACCGTCAACTTACCTGATGTTAAGCGACGTCATGGTTCATAATGAAGCGCTTACCTGAAAAAAAAATGAGAAAAAACATTAAGTATATTAAAGAAACCAATTCACTCACGATATCTAAGACCTTCACATATGTATTGGCATTATAAAGAATTTGGAATTAGGATTTGAATATCACAGGAACACACATACTTATTAATCACATATCTAGCAACTAGTCCTATCAATGGAACAATCAATACAACTATTGGAAATAGTTCGATCTATAGAATCTATCCACAATAATAATTATAGTTTAAAAAACTGAAACAACCACAATTCACTCCAAAATTCGCAATTTTCTTTTACAAACCAAACTACTGCACTAATTCTGTTGAAATTTATCTGGAAAATATTTTTTTGTATACTTCTAGATTGTTTAATCTGCGGTAATGTTACTAACAAACATAAAAAATACTCACAGCCGAAATGATAGACTTTTTCTTTTTGAAGTCGGTAAAAATGGTTTTTGTCGTGTATGTTCCAGCCAAAATGTTCATATTAAAATAATGTTTTCAGAGATCCGTCTACCTATGATGCCACGCGTGGTCGTACCACCGATACATCTACGGACCACGTTTCAAGGCTGCTTCAGACAAATAATCGATTGTTTCGGTGATTGAGTGTGCATTATCGCACATCTATTGTTTAAAAATCATAAATCACGACGTAATAAGTGGGTATGTATAAGTACCTACTTATTATAATTATGTGAGATACCTTGTTAAAAAATAGTCAGTTGCTGATATTGCCGTGTCGAGGAGATTTACTTTCAGTGCGCCAATTATGACGATGATTATAATTTTTTGATATAACTTTTCCATTCCTAAATAAGCTTGAGTTTAATCGTAAACTCGCTAAACCTATGGTATAAATTATGGAATTCGCTCGCTCGCTAACTATACATTACCACATGTTTGTATCAAGAAAAAGCACGCTTGCTTATAAGAAACCAATTAACCCGTGATTTTAAAGTCATACAGACATATCTATTGACTCACTTACAAAGGATATTTAAAATTTTCCAATCACTAAAAAAACATTATATAAAACATATAACATCATACACACATCTTAACTTCTACCCTTCCAATCCGCTTCTATTCATATAACTCTCTAACTACGCTGAAATGTGTCGTCAAAAATGGCATCATGGTCTTTGATGCTCTGTCTACGCCGTAAGGGAAATAGTCGTGATTTTATTTGTTTTTTTATTTATTTATTGTATGTGTGGTCGCAAAAAAAGCGAAAGTTATGCGATAAGTATAGATTTCCTGAATATCGACCATGAAACACGAAAATTCAAATAAAAAACATCAATCAACCAATATAGATATATACCTTTAACAACTGCAAAACTAATTTATCCCCAAAAGTTGAAACATAAATGACTCAAATTACATTACCTTTCTAAATATGGTACTAGAGTTCAATTACAAAAGTTTACTTTGACGTAGTGGTATTATCTATTTTATATGCTGAGCCAACGTTTCTAAATATATGACGTACTTACTCTCGCTAATCATATTTCTGATGAAAGCTCGACGGGCGTCATCCGTGGTGCGGGTAGGATAACCATTTTAAAAACATTTTTACGACAGAAAGTGACGTAGCTTAGACCAGGCTACGTCAAAGTCAAAGTTATATATATTTATAAAAATTTGTTTACAAGTCAAGGAGAAATAAACTCGACAAATGGCAAATGTGCAAGCATGATGCCAACATCAACCAAAAAAAAAGTAATGGAAAATACAATAACGACAAAAACAAACAAATCAAAACATGTATAGATATTTGTATAAAATTAAATTCTTCTTCTTTTTGTGCAACGGCTCGTTTTTTTTATTTATTTGTTTATTTGAGCAAATAAAATTAAATTTTCATATCATATTGTAATAAATAAATGTCTATGTCTAATTAATAAAGTATCAACTCTGAAGTTATTATTCATTTCCCATTAATATTATTTTCATGAATTCACTATAGTCATAAAGGTTTGCTCGATGAGCCATCGCTTCAATCTGCTTTTGTAGCAGCTCATGGTTGGGGCGGCTGTTGCTGTTTCTGGCAACCTCCGGTCCCATAATATGTGTTAGTTTTCTCGTCGTCGACATTTTCTCCTTTAGCCTAAACTAGTCTAGGCGTCTTCTTTCAAAACATTTCTTATAATTCTTGATTTTTGACCAGTAGGCACATTATATCTAATAATAATACAAACTTACTCACAAAAACTAACTTATAAAAATCACGTCTATTGCCTTTACGGGGTAGGCAGGGTCGTTATTTATCTTGCTACGATGTAACAAAGCGTAAATCAGCCAGCGTAGACGCCTGACACATTGACACATGCATTTGCGTTTAATACCCACTTCTATATTATACATAGGTAAGTCATAGATAATATATAAGATGTTGTTATGATCATATATTAAGTCGATATAAAATAGGAATAAAAAAACGACACTTCTCCAGAAAAATCAACAGATGTGGTAACCCCAGAAGTGGGTGTAATCGAATTGTCAACCCCATCCTGGGGGGATGACGGTATAAACTGCAAAACAGTAATTTCGCAACAAAATTTCAGACGTACGAGGTATTTATAGAAAGTTCACGAATCTACCAATAGAATTATGGGCTATCTAGGGGCATAAATCGCGATTCCCACGTGTAGCACAAAAATAGAACTAACAGCATTCTTGCTTTTACCATAATTACTTGATTAGACGCCTATTAATAAGCTGGGCGGCGCTACAAGCGTGCTAAGTATTTTTAGCTTCGACATAGCACTCAGGTATTAATTTCAACTCGATACCTTCACGCGTTCCCGAGATACAGGTCTTGACGCCCGGACGGACGGACGGACAGATGGACAACAAAGTGATCCTATAAGGGTTCCGTTTTTTTGCTTTTGAGGTACGGAACCCTAAAAATTGAAAAAACTGACTTCAAATACGCAAATTCATTACGCACACGCATTATTCCAGTTATTTTGTTATAAATACCAAAGTACTGAATCGATTTTGTTAAAATTCATATGGGTCTATTACCTACCAAACCAAAAAAAAAAACAATAACATTATAATCGCGTAACAAACATACAAAAAATAATAATATAAGCAATCGGATAGCACGAAACCCGAGCAAAGTGTTTTGTATAATTTAATAAAACTGAGTGCACTTTACTCAGACTTTGAATTGTCTCGTACTCAGATGACATCTGTCATACATTTTTAAATGTAGGTGAGTGACACCGCGCACCGTCCGACCATTTTTTATAGTGATCGTAAAAAAATCCGCGACACATATCTTACGTGTCGAAACATCCATCTTAATTGGAGTATAAACACAGCAACATGTGTTAACAATGCTAAAATCGCTGTTAAATGAGCTAACTAACCATTAATGTTTGTTGATAAAACACACTTTCTACGTTACTGGACTGGAAATGGTTTATTTTAGTTCAGTTTATGAAATAGGGTAAGCGTGCATTAGGCGGTCGTCTCGCTACGACCACAGACCATGGTCGCTGGTCAATCTAAATATACTTCCTGAGTGGGTCTTTCCCGATAGTTCAAATTTGGATGTCTTTAAATCGCGAGTGAATTGGTTTCTTCTAGGTAAGCGCGCTCGATCGTAGATTGCAACGTGGTTAACATCAGGCGAGTTGGCGGACAAGCGCAAACCTATTTCTACATCCAAAAAAAATTGTCGAAGCCGTATGGAAGCTATGTGTTTCAAATGTAAAATATTATGATGTAATATTTATTACCGGTAATGATCATTGCTTAAGAACGAGTATCTGAGTAACACGAAGCATTATAATATAATGTCTAACCCCCGACTTAAAGAGAGGGGTGTTATAAGTTTGATGTATGTATGTGCCTGTGTATCTTTTTGTCTGTCTTTGGCATCGTAGTCCTCAAATGGATGAACTGATTTTGATTTAGTTTTTTTTTGTTTGAAAGTGGATTTCATAGAGAGTGTTCTTAGCTATATTTCATCAAAATCGGTTCAGCCATTTTTTTTTGTCGGGGGTTTTGACAGTGACAGTGGGGTATATAATAAGCACTTACATATTGTATTTACTGAATAAAACAATTCAGGAAGCGTATTCCACTTTGGTGTCTTTACTTCTATGCGTTTTCCAATACATGAGATGACATGTTTCAACACACACAATATAGTAATAAGTTAGGTAAGTTAATAGTTAGTAAAATTTACAAAGGTCACGGGGTGTCTGTGGAGCTAAAAATAAAATTAAAAAAAAAAAAAAAATGTTACTTAAATTTATCAACTAACAAGCTCAAATTGACTAATCGTCTTTTATGAGTACATATTGACATAATGAGCGTGTACTTTGAAAATGTGTCTGAAATATTTAGAATTTCACGCAGTTAACGCGTTGGTTGTGGAAGCTTCAATGGGAAGACAAACAAAGAATGTCTTAGTTAATCTACACTAATATTATAAAGAGGAAAGATTTGTATTTTTGTATGTTTGACAAGTAATCACTCAAAAACTACTAGACAGATTTAAAATATTCTTTCACCACTAGAATACTACATTATTACTGAGGAACATAGGCTATATTTAATACTATGAAAAATTAGGGATCCCTACTAAAACTTCAATAATGTAACGCAAGGTGTAAACTTTAGCCATAAAATGTCTTTCATCGCATGCGCTGTGCAAACTTTTTAAATACATTTAAAAGATTTTCTTAAACTATTGAATGCAGTTGAAACCATAGTCGGAAATTTTGACACAGTGACCCGTATTTTTACGCGACTACCCTGTATGTGTGTATGTACATATCTTTGGCATACCCTACAGCCTAAACGGGTGGATGGAACGTGAATGGATGGTGCTAAAACTACGTTAGTTTGATTTAAAAGATATAGGTACTTACTGAAATAGTTAAGGATATATTTATGATTAAATCACCTGCTTATCAATTTTAAAGACAGTATTTACTGGATACAGCCAAAGATTACATTTATCACGTGATATAAAAATAGTAACATAAAAATGTATCCTGAAGACAGATAAAGATAATTTATTTGCATACAACACGAGGAAAACTATAAACAAAAACGAAACAAAAGCTTGTCACGAGAAAGCTTGCTTTGAAAGTTTATTGTGTCACCAAGACAGTGTTACCACGTCGTCCAGTTTACTCAGTGAATATTTATTTCTGTGTACATGTAACACCTTCTACATATTTCCACGGGCCATTTACGTCATAGGAATGTTTAATGTTCAGTTCTGGGAATCCTGCCCCTTGTAGGCAACACACTTCTGTCTGCGACGTCAAAACAAATAGATTGGGAATGGTAGCTGATGGTTGTGCCGGCGACTTCACGAGCGAACCCTATAGAGTTGTTTTTTTATTTTTTTTTAAACTAAATAGATGTACGTTGGACCATCAACTCGTCTGGGAAGCGACGGTATGGTCAAAGATGGGACACGCCGATCTGGAAGACATCTCTTCACACTAGCATAAAAAAATCAAGATTGTAATTTCAGGAAATAAAAAAAGGTGGCAGGGAGCGATAATTCCCGTTGTCCCCCAATTCCGTATCCCCCACGGGGGACAACGAGTACCTTTCCAGTGCAATATAATGTGGAATTATAAAAGTTCTTTTATAGAAAAATGGGTAGTATGCAGACTTTCTGCTGTCCGACCGGAGAGTTGGAGGCACTAAAATAGTGAAAAATTACTGAGTCCATAGATCTACGATTGACCATCAACTCGCTTGATGTTAAGCGACGGTTTGGTCGAGGATGGAGCTCGTTGATCTAGAAAATAATATATTACCTATTTACTCTAGTCTTGAAAATTTCACGATTATATATAGGCTCATTGATATGTCAAAAGTTATATAAGCCTAGTTGGAAGACTGTAAAATAATCTTTTAAGTAATTCCCCTTTTTTTATTGTTAATTCTTTCTAATTTTAAAACTCGTTTTTCTTTGCTCGTGATGTTTAAAATATCTATTTAAGTTACTTAGTAAATTCTGTACACATTTACTTATAAAAAACATCACCCAATCATAGCTGTCCCTAATTTCGTTACCGTATCGTCACAGCATGTCACAAGTTATTCCCGTTCGACAGCGGTAGGCTGAAGCAATTCAGTTAGTTACCGCGGACGTCATAGTTCGCCGTGACGTCATACCCGCACACCCTGCCTGCTGGCGGTTTATGTTGCTAACTGAACGGTAGGGACGTGAATATGCTAGCTTTGAGTTTGACTATCTACTAACCTACATACAAATGTATAGCAAATTAGTGTGTGAGGTTCAATTGACATACCAGTTGGTAATTCTTAAAGTCTCACCCTGAGGATGGAAGCGATATCGTTTTATATTCGTTCGGATTTCTAAAATATCTACATTTCAGAAATCCGAACGAATAAGCATTGGTATAAATTTTATGCGCAACGTTAATATGTGGATACGCCTCTTGAGTGAGGCTCTATTGACATAATCATCTCGCGAGTGCGTTGGTTTCTTCTAGGATAGCGCACTGAAACTGACTTTTCAATTACTTGAATTTACTGTACATTAAAAATATTTAATAATGCCAAAAATCCGTACTCAGCGATATCGATCCACATTCATGTTGCGTACTGCACAAGAATGGAATTCTTTGCCGCCATCTCTGTTTCCTGAGACCTGCAACCTTGGAATTTTCAAGGCTAGAGTGAATAGATATCTTCTAGATCGAAGAGCTCCATCCTCGGCCACACCGTCGCTTAACATCAGGCGAGTTGGAGGTCAAACGTAGATCTATCTTGTATATAATAAAAAATATTTAAACACATCAAATAATTTTGACGGTTTTTTATGTTGTAATAGGTTTGCGCTTGACCAACTCATCTGATGTTGCGACGTTGCGATCTACGATGGAGCGTGCTAACCCAGCAGAAACCAGTTCACTCGCGATTTAAAGAATTCCGGAAAGATAGGCAGGAAGTAGCGATGGATCGAGACTTAGATCGAGAAGTGGATACCATTTTCTTGTTGTAAATGAATAAATAGATAAATATTCGCGGACATTTCATACAACACCATCTATCCCAAACTAAGGAAAGCTTCTACTATGGAACTAGATGGCTGATTGAATACATATACCAATATTTTTTTTGTAAATATATACATATGATACATACAAACACCCAGACACAGAACAAACATCTATGCTCATCACACAAATGTTTGCCCTGGCTGGGGATCGAACCCACGACCTACAGCTCAGCAAGCAGACATACTACTAACTGAGCCACAAGGCCAGTAAAACCACACAAATTAATATTGAAGAGCATTTTCAGTTGTATTATAGATAAATAAAAATCTACGTAGTACCTGAGATCGATCTGCGTTAACTACATGAGCCATTTTATGATTATCGGAAGAACGGACATCATTAATAGAGGTAATCATTTTACATAGATTTATTAACTGGCAACATTAATTATCTCCTCGTTTTAAGTAATAAACAACTCACCGTCCATGGCGGCTTCCTGTGTTGCCGCATATAGGAAACCCCTCGCTATTAGGTATGAAATTGTTTATCCAGTGTTAGGTAAGGTGACATTGAATTTTGCAATGGCAAGGGTAAGTTTACATAATCGAAAAGGCTGCTTAGAAAACATGTTTCAACTAATTATTATTAATTGGGGTAGGTATTTTGCCTACTTTTTTTGTTATGGTCGAAAAAGCTAGGCATTTCACCAGAGTTCATCTCATAATAAGTGACAGTGTATCAAAATGGTCAACATACGAAGAAGGGAAACTTGCTCTCAATTCTTACCGTAATAAATGCTTAATGATATTTTTAACTTGAGGATGGTGCCCATTCAGGCACCATAAACTCCGTTTATTCCCAGTAGTACAATTGACAGTTCAATGAACTAGTGGGAATAAACAGTCTCATTGGTTCAATCAATTGAACTGTCAATTGTACTACTGGGAATAAACCATAAACTCTACCACTATGCATGCTACAGTTTTCTCCCGAAGCTTTTTTTGCGATTATAAAGAGTCTGGGTACCTGTGTGATAACGTTAGGCACGAAATTCTAAGAGGGAAACAACAGAATTTTAAAAATCCTGTCGTAAAATATGTATGTCTCGTGTCGCACAAGAATTTGATGATAACCTACGTATGTACTGCCGAAAAACATAACCAATCTTCAAGGCAGCGCGGTAAATATCTCTACGATAACTAGGCCAAGATTTTCGCAGACGCCCATGCAATATTGCATAAACGCCGGCAGATTTCAGGAAAAAATCTTTCATCAAAGAATGTAATACTTCGTGGAAGACAATAAAACGACCGAAGCCATTCATCCTCTAGTGCCAATATCTTACGAAATCACCGTTTTGTGGTTCGCCGCTAACTAATAACCGATATATAGGTCAACGGTGTTAGTTTCGCGGGAAAACAAAAGCGTAGCGCAGAAGTGAGGCAAACAAGTTATTTTAGTTGCGTTATTATGATAAAATGACTTTATTTTTAGTTGTTTTGCATGAAATAGAGTACGAAGTTTGTTTTAATTTAATGGGACGGATATGCACTTTTCTAGATTACGTTTTGGAAACTGTTTTCTTTTTCATGTTTTCTTGTTTTCGTAGCATCGCGGTTCTACGAATATAATGAGGTCAATTCTGAGGCATTACTATATTAATTAAAATTCTTAAACTCATTAAATTCAAAAACGGAACAACAATTGTATGGGAATTTATTTCGTTTAATTTTTTTAAACATTTTAATTAATTTAATGGTGTCTTCGGAATTGCTTTAAGTACATATATATATTATGACTTATGATTGTTATAATATTTAATAAGTTATTATAATTACTAATTACAATTACAATATTTATTTTACTTCCGTTATTATTTATTCTTAGTTGTTTTGAAATTAGAATAGATTACGTTTTTGAAACGAAACGTTTTATTGAAAGTTTTCTTTTTCGTGCGCTACTTTTTTGTAGCATCGCGGGTTTACGAATATGTACATATAGATATAATTCATATAAGTAAATACAATTATAATTCATAATAAGAATTATAATTGTTATGATATATAATATAATTATTATAATTTGTAAGAATATTTTACTTCCGTTATTAAGACATTATGACTCTATTTGTATTTATTAATGTTTGCTCAGTTATACTCATATATTACTACCGATTTCGATTTATATAAACATACAAAATATCTATAATAATAATCTAAACATATAATAATAATCTATTGTCTGAACTTTTTGCTAGTACTGTGGTGGCTTTTAGCGAGTAATTTTGTCTCTGTCTCACGCGTTATGTATTACCAAACTATGAGCGGGAGGAAAACTACCTTTCGAGATACAGAATTTATTCTAGTTCGGAGGGTAGGTGAACCCTATAACATATGACAGGCCTATTACAATAAAATTGATAGTAAAGTATTGAGTCGCCTGTAAGATCTAAAATAAATAATAATGGCTAAAATCTAATCTTAAATCTTAAATCTTGAAATAGTTTGTTCAGTGTTTCAATTGAGTTGTACCTACTTTAAATTACGTGCTCTGGCCCAACACGAATATTAACATTTTTGAATTGTTAAAAATCTGCTGAACTAATGTTTAATGTGTGTATTGAAGGATAAAGTAAGTGTAAACAACTATAAAAATGTAAGTTTTTATGTTTAAGTTAATTATAGTATTCGGCAAGTATTGACTAGTAAATTTTAAGAGTTTAGTTAAGATTTATGTATCGTAGTTAGTCATATTGTTAAAACTGATAATATTTGAAATAAATAAATAAATAAATAAAATAAATAAATAAATAAATTTTGGGAGAAATGGAGTTTGAGACTGTTTAGATTTAACGAAATGGAAATGCAGACGGACGCTTTCAGTTTTCGGATTTTTTCCTATATGTGTACTCTAACACAATGCTTCTTGCCAAATTTCAGAGTTCTAGGTCAACGGGAAGTACCCCATAGGTTTTGATTCCTCTGTGAGTGTCGAAATGTGCGTTTTTACGACATATTCGGCTGTAACTTTTTTTTACGACAACGGAGAAAGTTTATTTTTCTTTCTGCAGCAAGATACTATAGATCTGTGTATAAGGTTTTAATTTCAACTCGATACCTTCACGCGTTCCCGAGATAAAGGTCTTGACACCCGGACGGACGGACAGACAGACGGACAACAAAGTGATCATATAAGGGTTCCGTTTTTTTCATTTGAGGTACGGAACCCTAAATATAAAATCCTATTTACATAAGGAAAGTTAAGCAACGCAGTCCATTGGTTATCTAGCACAATTGTGCCCGAAACACAATTATCGGTTAATCGGTGTACGTTGAAGGCAGACATTAAGGTCAGTCCCGATTTTCAGCATCATCAAGCCACCGAGTTAACGGCGGATAATCGCCCTGCGACCCGAAACGATTGTAAAAACTCCAGATGTATAACTTTGATGTACGTACAAAACGTTGGTTAATGGTGGTGAGATAGATCCGCGCCACTAGACTCGATCTGCACAAGATCAAGACAGAATAAGACTTAGAATAATAAGACAATAAATTCTGCAAAGTACGAGTATTACTCGCACACCGAGGATCCCGTACTCATATGCATGATACAATACATTAATTGTTGCTGCAGCCCCCTAGGTCGTGTTGCTGCAGCCTCCGACGTGATATGAACACGCAGCCCGCGACGTGATGAACGCCTTATTGTTGCTGCAGCCCCCCGGGTCGTGTTGCTGCAGCCTCCGACGTGATGAACGCCTTATTGTTGCTACAGCCCCCTGGGTCGCGTTGCTGCCGCAACAATAAGGCGTTCATCACGTCGGGGTCACCAATAAGGCATTTTAGCCTTCTTCCAATAAATAAAAGATTTACATTGGGAGTAAAGAAATATATTAAAATGTACGACGTGAAAACTCTCTATCAAAATCCGGAATATAATAATGAAGTATATAAAACAACACACAAATGAAGAACAATCTAGAACCCAATAATTTTGGTTTTTCAATTTTTGAATAACGCGGCCAGTGCATAACTTTACAAAGGAGGCCACAAGCTCTTGACTAGTTTATAGTATTTGTGGATTTACATCAAAATAAAATCTATAACCTTGCTAATTTTGAGACTTGTATATATTGCCGTCAGAAGATTAAGTAGACAGACAGACAGAGAGAAAGCTTATTATTACGTCCATAACATCCTGGTGACCTAGATGGAATGTGTTTGGTCATGGTAGACCTCTTTTGTCATTCTTCGTTATTCGACCAAATAATAATCTGCGAGTGGTTACTCTGTTTTAGATTGAAGGGCAATGTTTCCAGGGATTTTCCATAAAGTCATGGCGACGAGAGCAGTGCTTTGCCACACAAATTTAGAACTGATAACAGTTTGGGTGAGATTGGATGGCTCGAAATGCATATCTCGAAACTCAATTTCTTAAAACAGTAAAAGAAACGGATGTCTGTAGAGTTAAGTATCTTCTCTTCATATTTCGAACCACGCCTCACTGTTTATGTTTAACCACGACCCTTTTGGGAGGCCCTTCGAAAACAGCCCCAAATGGGTCCGATGGAAAAACACGCAGCCTTCACGGGGTGTCAACACCGAATGAGGTGACACAACAACCTAAAAATCTAGACACAATGATGCGGGTTTTTAGAGCCACGATGACATTGTGATGGATGGAAAAGTTACGAAGCCAGAACTTAAGCTGGACACAATTGGGCCATGCGGAGAAGACTGCATAGTATCTTATTTTTAACCGACTTCGATTACTTCGCTGAATATGAATTCATTTTGATGATTATTTTTTGTTTAGTAGGTTCTACTTCAGAGGTGGTTCCATAATTATTCATTTTGTTAAAATCGGTCCAGTACTTGGTTTTAAAAACAAAAGAACTGGAAACGAAATTGATTGCGTATTTTGAAGTCTGTTGTTTAAATTTTTTAAACTATAAATTATTATATGTAAAAATTAGGGTAGATAAAAAAGATGAACGTAGGTTTGCGTAAATTTAGATTTCTAATAATAGATGATGAAATAGTTGGAAAAGGAACAGGTTTTGTTGTCTTTTAATTTAAACAATGTTTAGTAGTAAACTTTTCAAATGATAATATTGGATCAAGTACATATTTTTTTACACTTTTATTAAAAATATTTATCTGAACATCTATACGATGTAGGGTGGCTATCAAATCTAACGCATATGAATTGGCATTCAACGTAGAAATGCCGAAACATTTTGATTCGTTGCTAATTGATAATGGATGGGAATATTTTGATTATATTTAAACCTTAATAGGTTTGATGGTTTCGGTGATAATAATTATATAGTTTGTTTTCTTAGTATAGTTACTGTATGCACTTTCCCAATTAAATAATAGTATAAGTGTAATGTCGATGATGAATATGATAATTTAACTCTATTTCAATATCATAAATCCTTTTGTCACGTGATTTATGACGTCATAGTGCTTAACATAGGATATCTTTTGATTTTATATCCATTAGACTAGACTAGACTGTAGTTATTTTACTAAGCCCCTGTGACAGTTCACGGGCGATTGTTGGAAATCTTAAAAATGTGAAAATGTAGACTAGATCAAGGTTCTTGACTCAACATTTAACTACAGATGTTTTGAACAAGATAATTAATAACTATAACAGTAAAGAACGCATACATTTAACACCGTTTGTCGTTTGTTTTTAATTTTCAATTATTTCTGATGGATTTAATTGCTACTAAATTTTGTTATTTATTTTAAGGGTCCGTAGTCCGATCATCACCCGTCTCGGACGCGTATACCCACATTTTTGAAGATATTAATGACTAGATGAACACATAAAAATAATTTTTAGAAATTACTGACGCAAAAATGTTTTTTTATGTACGAAAATTAACTTGGATCAAATTGAATTAATTTGTCGAATATTTGTGTGATGTTGTTTTACAAACGACGGTTATTTTATAAGTTCATGCAGTCATTTTATATCTTTAGAAATGTATGCGCGAGCGAGACGAACGATGGTCGGACAACGGACTTTTAATTTATACTAATCATATGTTACCAATATTTGTTTTGGATTTAGGTTTGCATTACTCATGTAGTTAGGATTATATTATTTGATGCATGCGACTTTTGTAGATATTTATTTATTTAATTTTTTAACTAAAACGGTATTCACCAATGTTATAGTTAATGTTGAACATTTTGATGAACCTATTTAAATAAATACAAGTACAAGTACCTACCAATTTAGAAAACTGTGGAGTGCGCTTCCTGAATGGGTCTTTCCGACTGGATATAATCTAGGTGTCTTCAAATCGCGAGTGAATAGGTTTCTTCTGGGCAGGCGCGCTCCATCGTAGACCGTAACTGTCGCTTAACACCAGGTGAGTTGACGGTCAAGCGCAAGCCTATTTTCGAATTAAAAAAAAAACTCAAAAACCCGACAGAAAACGGCTAAAGGTGGGTACTGACCGACGTTACAGTATGTAATGTACCATTCGCTTCGAGCATGTTATGTTACGCCATGTGAGTAAATCCCGTGAACGTGCTCGTTGCGAGCACCTCGCTTCCTCGTACTGACTTCACGAACGCTCGCTACGTAACAAACTTACAACTCCCTTCTTTTTGGGTCGGAGGTTAAAAATAATATAAGCTGTCATTTTATGAGATAACAAAGTTAATCTCTCGTGAAATTGAATAATATAGTGGCATATTTCGTGAAAGTGGGTAACAAATGGTTCGACGACAGAAACGTGTCGTGTTCCCGTGAAAAGCTCGGAATTATTAAAAGGAAGAGGAAGTTAATGAATGTGTGAAGTGCTGTCGATGGAATTTGACCCAATTGCGGTTCGACGCTCGCCCGGGAACAAGGGGAGCGCGCGTCGGTGTTGCGCTCAACAAAACTAACAAACAAGTATCAATGTTAAAAGAAAAACAAAATACCCGACTGCAGAAAAACAGTTTTTTAAAGTTTTTTTTTTAATTTTGATGTACCCAGTATCACTCTCACAACTAAGACGAATCTATTGACACCACTCACATCAAAATCGGTTAAGCCGTTTAGTCTCTAGGGCGTGTCAAAGAAATATACATACATACATACGCTCGAAAAACATAACCCTCCTTCTTTCGCAGTCGGGTAAAAACATGTACAATATTCGATATTTTCAACCGACTTCAAAAAAGGAGGTTATCAATTCGACTGTTTTTTTTTATCATAACTTTCGACTGGGTGAACCGATTTTGATGATACTTTTTTTATTTGAAAGCTGGTGCTTCCCATGTGGTCCCATTTGGTAATTTGGTCCAGTTCTGACAATGGCATCCATGAGAAGTCGTTTGTTTCAGTTTTTTTAAACTATAATTATTGAGTGTTTTTTTTTTACACCTCCGCGGCCAAAATGGTAAAAGCTCCCAGGTACAGATCGGTATAATGCAGGTTCAAGTCCCGTCGGATGTGTGTAATTTTTGAACTGTCTATAAATTTAAAGATGTACAAGTCACAAAAAAGATGTACATACCCAACTTCTTGAATAAATGTAATTAAATAAAGAAATTAATTTTATTGTACGTATAAACTAGTAAATATCATGCAAGGCAAGTACAAATAAATAAATATATATAAAAATTACATGTCAATACACAATTATATGCTTCAAATAATAAAATAGAAATGACAAGCTATTACACATAATAGCAAATAATAAGGATGTCAATAATAATAATCATATTACTAGATTGTATTATATAAAAATAAATGTCAGATAATATTGAAATAATTAGTAATAAATAATGTCAGGGAAATAAAAAATCAAATATAATTATATAATAAACAAGGGTAGTTATTCTACCTTTGGAATGAACTCCTCGACCGAGTACGGCGCCATGTCTGTCAGAAATGTCTTAAGTTCATTCGTAACAGGACTATCTTTTTTAAAACGGACATCGCTAAGACCACAGTTTTCGCCAGTATCTGAATCATTTTTCCACACCACAAAAGAAAATTGATTTCTATCCCAAAATATTGTCCAATTTGGATGATTCCTTTTATAAATGTTTGTAACATAACAGCCCATTGGCTGAGTATATAACGTTTGCTTTTTTGTCAAATGACTAAATTTGTAACTTCAAAATTATAACGAAGTTTGAGAAAAAAAAGGCAAAACATGTTTGCCTGGAAGAAATCGCTCTTAGCGACAAGGTCATAAGCTCTTATTATTGTTATGTTTTTTTTTTCAAATACTGCCTGGTTTTTAATAAAGTGTTAATTACTATCTAGTATCCTAGTCATTCATAATTCCCATCACACACAAAAAAGAATCATCGAAATAGAAATCTGTTTTCTCTTGATCTCGTATGGACATATGCGTGATAAACGTTTCTCTAAGGTATCTTTTTAGTTACACGAACGTCGAAAAACTAAAAACATGAGCAACATCTAGAGTGCCCATCAATTAATGTCAAAGTATAGTAGTACTAGTAATAGCACGAATTTCCGTGACCGTATCATTGACCCAGACCATCCGTACCCAGACTGGACTGGATCAATTGCAGATTCCACGAAACATTCTTGCGAAATATAGTTACACATTTTTCCACTTATCCAATCAACGCAATAGGCCACCCTGAACTGGAGATCTGGAGCTTGGAGCATCATGCGGCTGGTGCTGTCCATCACAGTTACGTATTAATTACGCACTGTAGTATTTTGGTTTGCTCCGTTTTTTACACTACCGCGACAAAATCAAAAGGGGCGAAAGTCCAGAACTTGTATCAATGGCTAGAAATAGATAAAATGAGAAATGGGGCAAGCGGCAAATAGACCAAAAGGGGTTGTGATTTTAGCAGTAATTTTTTGACGTGACAACGTCTAATAAATCCATGAACGCCGGCTGCATGCACGAAAAATTATGACTCATTGTCCCGTTACGTTACGCTCCTTGTCCGGTTACAACCGCGCGCGGTGGCTGAGGAAGCGGGCGGGTGTGCGCCGCCGTCGCTTCAATTATCATTCATCGGAGCTCGCGCGCGGACATATGTTGTCACGTTAAACTATCATCCGTAAACCGACTTTACAGACAACCAATTTTTTAATGGTGTAATAGGTTTGCGCTTTACCGCCAACTCACCTGATGTTAAGTGACGTTGTGGTCCACAATGGAGCGCGCTTACCCAGAAGAAACCAATCCATTTACGATAACCAATCCATTTACGATTTAAAGAGACATAGACTATAGCTATCAGGGAAGATCCACTCAGGAAGTGTATACCACAATTTGGCAGTCCACGCGATTAAAGTACAATTAAAGCGTTTCATTCGGGTTTTTGGAATATCCCTATGTTTTTTATTTGTTCGTGCCAATATACCGCCTAAACTGATCAGATTTTGACGAATGAGATGTCAATCGATTTGTAATTGTGGCCCGGATGTTATATGTAGGCTATAAAATATGACGTCACTGAAAATTCAATATGGCAGAATTAGTAACAAAATTTCACAGGTAAAAAAATAATCAAGACACATCAAAATAAAGGTCTTAATGAGCACATTTCACATATGTTTAATTTTATACGTAAATAAATTTATGTAACAAATATGATATGTTTAAAATAGGACCAAAATAAAGTCACGCTTATTTTTCCTTATGACATTAAAGTTACAAGATATCCAAAAGGTTAATTTGCAGTGACAGGGGATCGGCCCATCGCTTACATGAACGCCTATTTCCCTCAAATCCCTTAAAACGAATTTACATTATCCCCTAGAAGAGAAGCCGGTATATGTCATTGAGCTGTAAGTACATACAGCTCAATGGTACATGTTAATCTTTTAATCTCAGTCCGCAAAGACGAACAGAAGGTCAGGTTTTTATTTTTCAATCTATATTTTACCTATTAACGAATGCGAATAACATTAGCGAAGCATGTTTGAAATGGGATTAGGCGCCATGACACCGACGCTGGCGCCATTTCACTTACACTAGCTCGGTAATAAGCCAATGAATGATCACAATAAAATTCCTTCTAATTAACTAGAGCTCATGACATGTTGTTGAGGGCTCACACATTTTGTGAACAAACCGCTATGAATATATAAGTATTTCTTTAATGAATGAGTCACGGCTGTGTTGATAATGGTAAAAATAGCTGTTCAAAAATATAGCTGATAAAAAAAATCGTAATAATCGTGGTGTTTTCTTTATTGACAGACTTCAAAAGAAGGTAATTCTTGATTGAAGTGTGTGTGTGTTTTTTTTTTATTTGTGCCTATAGAAAAAGTTTTCATTAAGGAGAATAATACATGATCGCCTTTCGGCGCAAGAGCACACGGGGATATTTTATTACGGTGTTCTGTACACCGTAATAAAATATCCCCGTGTGCTCTTTCATGAGAATTATTATTATTTTTAATTAGATTAGATAGGACCCGTACAAATTTTTGCGAAATTTGTTGATTAGTTTTTAACCAGCTCTACTACTCTACATAAAAGCTGGTTAAAAATTAAATAGCAATACAATTTTGTTCAGGCCATTACTGATTGAAATAACAAAAATACAAAAAAAATACAAATAACCTTAGCTATAAAGATGTTAAAATTACGATATATTGTTATAAACTACTAACTACTACTAAGTTTGTTTTATTTTTATAATACGTAAATAATATTTCACATAATGTATTTTTTATTTAACTTTACGAATATTTCTTATAATTATAATATTTAGGATGAAAGTAATACCAGTAAATTAAGTTAATTTGTCTATACAAATTTAATGGTAGTCCTTTAGAACCAAATGCTGAGAGTGCTGTATTAATGAAAAATTGAAGAATTTTCCTGTTTTGTGTACGATTCTACGGAAACTGGCGGAGAATGCTGTTAATATTACGTCTGCCAAACATTTCAAATATTTTGTTTTGAACGCTGGAGTGAAATTGTGAACGAGAGCCTCGTCTTATTAGTTAACATTTGATTGAATTGAATTTGAATTGTGTGCTTTTTACCTATATTTTATACGACTTTAAGGTCATAAGGTTGTTGTAATGAATTCCTATATGACGGATTTTCAAAGAATACCTTCACACGATAAAATTTTAGGTTAAATAATTATAGTTTAAAATATTGAAAAAACAGACTTCAAAATACGAAATTCGTTTATTTGGATGTCAATTTTTCCCATTTAATTTGTTATTAAAACCAAAGTACTGAACCTTATTTTGAAGAAATTGATGAAAAACAAACAAGAAATAAATAAATAAAACTAAACGAAAAAAAAAAACATTAACATTAATTCATAATTGGTAAAGTAAACACTGAACAAGCATACATAATGTAAAAATACAGTCGAATTGAGAACCTCCTCCTTTTTGGAAGTCGGTTAAAAATATTTAAAATATTCTTAAGTTCGAAATAATATGTCTGTCAAGAGAAAGGACGGACACATATTCGACACGTTAATTTATGTTATAAATACGATCAATATTAAAATATGTTTTATTAGAAAAGGTGTACAGCAACATAAGTGTTTAGTCAGATTAACGTTTTTTCAACCCAAGCTTGTGGGTTTGGCTTTTTTGGCGGGAACGTCCTATTATCATGTTGTTGCTTTGTTTTATTTTCCTAAACTTGTGTTATGTTGAACATTAATGCTATAAAAATGGTGGTGTTTTATTCATTAAGTGTTCGATAAAGTGCGTGAGTGTGGGCAAGTGAAATAAAGCAGTAAAACGTGTGATTTTACGTTATCGGCAAAACTCCATAGAAGCTTCTAGTAAAGACGCCACCACTTTACTGAAGCAGGACTCGACTTATAAATTGACTGTATACGTGACTTAGATTATGACTAGAACATTTACAACTTGTTTTATTCAAGAAACTTGAAAAAATCCTAATACTTGACACTGGCAAATGCTTTAATGCGGGTCCAATACAAAAAAAAAAAAAGAAGAAGAAGCTTGTGGGTTGAAAAAACGTTTGTTTTTAAGTGGGTTAAGATTTAGATTGGAATCACATAATCTGTGTTGCAAGAAAATATCTTTATGATATTCGAGAACACCGAGTTCCCAGTACGAACACTCGTAAATTGCGAGACGCTAAGATCTTCAAATGAAATCGGATGTAGTTGAAAGCTCTGATATTACACGTTTCTGATAGTACACAGATTTTAGGAAAAGCCCTTACCTATATTCCTCATACAAAAAGCGTAACCTTATACGTTTAGAGGTTAAAATAAATTAGGTTTTGGTTCTTGATATGAGAGCGCCGTCTTATTTGAATTTCAGTGTTTTCATGGAAAACATTCTTAAGGTTTTATAGAACAGCAAATGAGGGTAAGGCTCTAAAAATAGAATAGGGAGAGTAATCGTTGAAGCTGAAGGATATTACAGTTTTTGCAATTTACGAGTGCGTGTGAGCTTTTACATGTACGGCCTTACTGAAAAACGTTTAACTTTGATTAACGTCTCAAATTGTATGTCTTCTTTCCGCAAGTGTCATTACGTGTCAGCGAGAAGTTGACAAAATATGTTGTGTATTGCTAAAATTTGAGTAACGTTTTCGGTAAGACCCGTAGTATTTACGTAGCCTTAGTATATAATGTCTACATTCCTATTGTTTTAGTGTGTGTGTGTGTGTGCTTATCAGTGTGTGGGATCGACCTAACGTAACCTACGAGATGTAATTGTGTATTTTAATGCATTATAGAATAGTTACTTATGTTGCGGATATTTCCTGATTTGTTATTTACATATTTCTATTGTTTTTGGTGAAACTCACACGGGCCAAAATACCAGACGCACACAACCAAAGACCGCGCGCTATCATGATTTGCAAGTACACAACACAACACACAGTGAATGTAGGCCAAACCGGGGTGGGTACCGAAATTCGTGAAGTCCGTTCAGCTAGATTGAACATCCTTTAGTTACAGGTCCGTTTATAGGTCAACCCGCTGGAATTAGTGGACCAAATAACTTAATCAAGCTTGTGAGCTTAGATAGTGAGCCGAGATCTAACAATAATGATTTTCTTACTGTGTTTTTTTTAACTTCCGACGCAAAAACGACGGGGTGTTATAAGTTTGACGTGTCTGTGTGTGTGTCTGTCTGTGGCATCGTAGCTCCCGAACGAATGAACCGATTTTGATTGTTTTTTTTGTTTGTTTGAAAGGTGAGATTACTGAGACTAAGGTATTACTGAGACTCCGCTGTCTGTCTGTCTGTCCGTCCGTCCGTCCGTCACGTTTCATGAGATATATCTCATGAAGCGTGATAGTTAGACAGTTGAAATTTTGACAGATGATGTATTTCTGTTGCCGCTATAACAACAAATACTAAAAAACAGAATAAAATAAATATTTAAGGGGGTTTCCCATACAACAAACAGTTCGTTTTTGCTCGATATCGATAACGGCAACAGGTAGATGCTATATTATATGCCGAAGTCAGTGACAGCTACACCCAGTCAGTGGCCTCCGTTAGTCCCTGTGTGTATGTGTTCGGGTACTGAGAGCCATTCCACTCAGTTTGACGTGTGTATATCTGTGTAGACTATGACATCGCTCTTAAAACAAATAAACCATTTTGATCAAGATTTTTTTTGTTGAAAAAGTATTAAGGAGAGTAGGTTTTTTAACTTATCTGTGTAATTAAATAAAATAATAAATATTTGTGGACATTTCACACAACACCATCTAGCCCAAACTAAGCAACGCTTGTACTATGGAACTAGATGGCTGATAAAATACTTATATACTTTTTAAGCTATTGCATAGCTTCTATCGCGGGCCTTGAGCGTGGAGACCGAATCCAGAAATTCCGTAACGAAAATAACCTAACACACCGCGCTTAAAGCTATTATGCAATAGCTTTACCGCGGCAGTCTCCGAGTACCACACGTCTTTTTTATTTTATTTTGTAAATATATACATATGATACATAGGAACACCCAGACACAGAACAAACATCCATGCTCACACAAATGTTTGCCCTGGGTGGGGATCGAACCCACAACCTGCAGCTTAGTATACTACCAACTGAGTCACAAGGCCAGTCGAAATTCTAAAACAGTAACGTGAAACATAATTAAGTTGAAATGTGTTTAAGAAAAGATAAGGTATAGCTGGTTATGGATGGAATATGTGTAGGCTCTATACTTAAAAAAATATGGGTCGCAACTTCTTCAGTCGCTAGTCGGTCTAATATCTTTAATACTAGGGCTGGAAATATAGCCTTGAAGAAGTTACAACATTATGATTGGTGTCACAAATTTACAATTCTCCAAGGCTAGTCTACATCAGTACCACTATAAGCTTTCAGCACTTCAACACAAGGCTACTCCAAAACTTGATTCAACTGTTAGGAACGTACTTGCTGTGTTTCGTATGGTAGCTTTCTGTCACTGAAAACATTCCAAAATTCTGGTTCACGTTTAAGTAATTATTCACAGTCTATTTCTACGTTCCGTTGTTTAATTAGTCCACGATATTGTTTTAGTTCACCCTAACATTGGCATTCACGTGCCGTACAGAATACTCGAGTTATGCAATGTTTATTTAGGTACTGGTGTTAACAGATGTGTTAAATGGAACGTATGAGTTATTGTTTTCTTTTTAACGGACTTCTAAAAAGGAGGAGGTTCTCAATTCGTCGGAAACTTTTTTATGTATGTTCGCCGATTACCCGAAGACCCCTGGATCGATTTGTTTTTTTTTTTTTTTTGTATATTTTTCTAAGAGTATACTTTCCAGGTGGTCTCTTAGAAATGTTATCAAAATCGGTTCAGTATTTTGGTTTTTATAACAAAATAATTGGAAGAAATATGTCATCCAAGTAAACGAATCGCGTATTTTTAAGTCGTTTTTTTTAGTTAGTTTTCAGATTTTGAATCGAATACTTGTTCTAGGTTTTTTTTTATTGTTTAAGGCTTGAATATATTCAATTTTACTAGAACGTCATCAAAATAATTATAATTATTAAGATTCAAGTTTTTTATTGCATTTGTTCACATAGATGACTTAGTTATTTATAAATGTATATCACTTGATAATAAATATATTTAATTTTAACATACTTAAAAAAACATAAGCTCTCACGTACGTCAGTTTCTACAATTATTTTATTATTTATTAGAAATACATAAGTCAGATGAGTTCATAAACTTCAATGTTTTATTACAAACATAACCCTAAGGTTAAGGCGAAAATCCTAATTCGTACGGGAAAATAGGCGTGATTATAAAACCGCGCCTATTTTCCCTTAGGGGGTAGGCAGAAAGACCGCGAGGCCGTTTGACGCCACATTTGACTGTTATCAGAAGGTAAGACCATAGCATAACTATAGTCGACACAGTCAACAGAGACCATGTTGGGTTGTGACAGGTGTCAGTCAAACCCCACATTTATTAATTGACTTTTACATTAGGCCCTTAATTGATTTTTACATAATACCCGGGAAGAGATGCAGCTAAGTATATTCTATTTTCTTTTTCTCCCAATCCAAAATGAAAGAGCAGTTTTTTTTAAATAGTATCTTATTATAAATATTTTATTAGGACATCTGCTGAGCAATTTTACTGTAAACTATATGAATTTAGTGCACTATTATAAAAATTCCAGATCACATCCGCTCCCCTGTTTTTTTTTTCTGTAAGCAATTTGCCGCAAATTGCCGGTTCTCATGACCGCTACAGATCTTTTTAAACATTTTATTACGAGCCTTAAGAAGATATAACGAGGCATAATTACAAGTATAGTAATACGTTTTCTCTTATTAACAGTGACAAGCGGTTTGACCAACGATTTGTCAGCGATCGAGAAATCCTATATTACTTACACTTCACAAAAGCACTCTCCAAGTTTTGTGTTTTTAGGAACAGTTGCTTAGGCTGTGCCTTGTCTGTCAGTGAGTCAGTCAGTCAGTATAAAGCCTTTTACATACATTAGTGCGTCAAAAGTACCCGCATCCGACGAGTATATATGGAAACACTAATGAAAGTGGAAGGAGCGAAAGACGTGTGTCAGGGTAAACTTCAAGTTTTGTGTTGATGGATTTTGTGGTGATTTTTCACAACTCCGCCAATGTCGCGTATCAAATAGGTATACTAGTAATAACCAGGGGTCGTTGTCCACAGAAATTTCATTTTTTTCCAACGGAGAAAGAGACATACATATTTATGTGAATAAGTGAGAATGAATACCACATTGACATTGGAAAAAATAATTAAGTAAATGTTACAGCTTATGCTTACAGTTTTTTTTAATCTGTACAAGTGATGAATACACATCGACATTTTTATCGATAACTTTCATTAGTTTTATACGACCTTATTTAAATATTTAGTCGAAAAAATCAATTTCCGCTCTGAGTGATCAGAATTGATTCGCCCTACATATCTAGAGCAAAGTTTATTTTTAGTTCAGACGAAATAAATTGCTTAACTTACTTTAGACTTTCTTCATAATTATCTCGCAAATTGAATAACTCGAAAAGAGAAGCCATTGAGATGAGGATATTAAAACTTCTAAAGTGGGACAACTTAATTTAATAACTTTTCAACCTTAATACTTCAAAGTCAGGCCTGTATTTCGTTGACATTTGAAATAAACAAACAATATTTTACCCTTGACTTTAATATGGAAACGAGTAAGTAATTCAGTATGGAAAACTGTGAAATAAAGTGACGAATATCTCAGTTTGGTCATGAGTTACCTAGATAAGATTTTTCGTAAGATTTATTAATTACTATTCATCAACGGCCTTACCGAAAAACGTTACTTAACTTTAAGCATTGCTTAACATATTTTGTCACCTTCTCGCTGACACGTAATGATACTTGCGGAAAGAAAACAGAGAATTTAAGACGATGGTTAAAGTTAAGTATCGTTTTTCGGTAAGGCCGTAATTCTCTAGAATAGATCTTATGAAAGTGCTGCAAACATTTCAAATTTCCATATATTTTGACTGCTGGCGCCAATTTTTACCTACAAGCATCTTAAATAATAATACTTTTTAATCGAAAATTTGTACATTTGCATAATTTAGAATCAATAGACGACGATCGACATAAAATAAAAATGTAACTTCTGAGTCGTGTCGTATTATACGAGTATATCGATAGTCAGTTAGTAGTGTAAGCGATTTAATAATTTATATTAATATAATAATTCAGAATTCTGATGATAATTTACAATTTCGATGGTATTAATGTTAATTTTAATGAATTAATTAATTTGACATTTTATCAATAATTTATTTTTACTTTTATTATTATAGGTATACAATACACGTGTATCTATTGCCTCGTATGTAAATTGAGTCAAATAAAGATTTTTGTATTTGTAACTATGGAGTTATAAATAAATAATTGTACTTATAGTACGGTACCTTACATACAGTAAGGTATGTGAAGTATGTAAATGTGTTTCTGAGTCGTGTCGTATTATATATCGACGTAATATCTGAGATGTGAATTATTGTACACCATAGATCGATATACTGTACGGTATGTACTTCCAAATTGTGCATTATCGTATACCGCACATTGATATACAGTAAGATATGTACCTACTTCTGAGTTGTGTCGTATTGTATATCGATGTCACTTCCTAATTGTGCATTATTGTATACCATACCTCGATATACAATAAGGCACTTCTGAGTTGTGTCGCATTGTATTTTCAGTGGCACTTTCATCGCCGGCGGCGCTTCACGGCGCGTCCTCTCTGCGGCCCGATATGGCACCGGTCGCACACGTCGCCCGATCACAGATTGTCTCGCCGCCCTCAAATTATCTGCAGCCGCCGTCATCGACTCATAACGACCTGTCTCAACACCGTAGGAAGTGATTATTGTTTATTTTTGTAATCGGCGCAACAGGAAGTTTCGCAACGCGTCGCGATAATTCACTGGATTCAATCGGACGATGGAAATTAAGCGATTGTGACTACGCGGTGTTGCCAGCTTGGGAAATGCAATCTAGTAGCTAAATAAAAAAAAAATGGTTTAGTTATCTCTTAAAATATTTTAATTTTAAATCCGCAAATTTTGCTAAAAAAAAGATTTTAGTTTTTTTTTTGTGTCATAGGTAGTTATAATAAACTCATAATTTTTTACTTTTTCTGATCGCCTTGTAGATGCGACGCATGGTCATTATAAACAGGAAAATTGTAAAACTGATTATAAAAAAAATCGTATTGTTATATTATACTATGTAGAAAGACTTGATTGTATACGCTTTTTTCCATTGGGGTAGGTATATTTTGACTTATTAAGTGCTTTTGCACGTCTTTCGCTTCTTCTACATTCATGATTGTTTTGTAAGCAGTGTTATACATACAGTTAAGGAATTTAGATAAATAATTATCAAAATTATGTAAATGTAAAAGTTGCTAGAAATAGCAGCTAAGTGTCACCAGAATATTAGCTAGTTAGAATATTTAGCTAAAGCAGTAGGCAGGGTTATTACTTTTCTCTGTAAAATGTATAAAAAACAATAAAGAATTTTGTATTTGTATTTGTATAATATTTTTTTGTTCCGGAGTGTCAAAAAAGATCTAGTTAAAAAGTCGCTAAGATAGCAACATACGTCGACAGGTAATTGAGAATCCGTCCGGGAGTGATGTATTGCCAATTTACGTCAGACCAAGATACCAGTCGATTAAAGCTTATTTGGTGTTTTATAAAAACACCTGTCAACTAGATGTGCAGAAATTGAAAATGACAGTCATTGGTTTCATCCTCAAGTGTCAACGTCAAAAAAGGAAATGGCGTTTTATTTTTTATTTTTTTGCATTTAGGTAGGTGCAAATTATCACCAGGAAGTAAACTTCTGTGGAAAATTCGGTACTTTTTACAGTTTTTTTTTCTAATCGTCAGGCTAGGTATTTATATTAGGTATTTGAATTCAGCTCACTTGTCTAGTAAGATGTTGTCCAAGTATGCACACCTAGTTCGGAATGTGAACGGACTACCACATCAACCACATGTGGCTGTCGGAATATACCGTTAGATGCTTAGCGGGAGTTTTTTAATTTAAGGGTGGAAACAAAAGCAAATCGGGTACTTAAAAGTGTCTACCCTAAAATCATGCTATCGTTTCCTTTCTTTCTGAAATCTCAAGTTTATTTATTGAAATTAATCAACTTGAAAAGGATTTATCGTGTATGTTTTACATAATTTTAAGATCTGACGTTTAACCTCAACCTCATTGTTGGGATGTGTAGCCACATAGCCCAAATCTTGATTTTGCGTAGAAATTGCGACGGCTTCTGATCGCTGAGGTCCATTTTTGATAATAATCTTTGAAATGAATATTATAATCATCTCCTTGCTTCTCTTGTGCTAAAATTTTCTCCAGTTGCTTGATACATAGTCGAGATTGGTCCCTCCAGAACTCCGGAATGCGGTATAAAGTGAAGGTTGTATAAACTCGCTGCTATTTCCAAAGATCCATGACTGCAACTTGACTTGCACGGTGATGATGTCATGCTGAACGTCTTCTTCTCGTATTATCATTCGAAACTCGGGGTCACTCATTTGCCAAAACCCCGAAACCCGATCACTGCAGACACTGACATCGGCGAAACCCTCGTAGGTTGGTAACGCGGGGTTACCAATTTGCCGGGACCCCATTGATTGGTCTCGTTGCACGCGGGGTCACCAATATGCCGGAGGCTTGGTTTGGAGGGTTGGTGTTAATGAGACACATGCTGGTATCGGTCTAATTTATTGTAACAAATAACTAAGCTTATATACTAAGTACTACGTGCTAGAGGCCTCCTATCTATATCAGTCATACTCTTATTATCTACATATAATCACGCATCACGAACACTAAACTATGTGGCTACAGGATGCATATTCTAGTACCTATTTTCCGCAGAATCGAACGAGCCCTCATTGCTTCAATAAAATCATATAAATCAAAAGTACACGAACTCCGAAGCCAGTAAAATATACCAATTTAAATATATTTGAACCCGTCAGTGAAGATTTCATTACGCATCCCTCGTTATCGGTGTTTCACTTGCAAACCTTCGTTTCGCAAATTGCCAAGATTTTAACACAGTATCCCACGTCAGAGGGGTCAATAACCCTTGGTATAGGGATTGTACTCATAGTACCACTCGACCGATGAAAGACGCCCACTTACAAGAATACCGAGATTTATTCTCGCAAAAGTCCAGCAAATATCACGATGGTACGTTCAAGGCTGTTTATGTTTATAAATAGGGCCTGGTCGCTGAACCACTTAACTAGTTTATTTGTAGACTGCATTGAAATCCCTGTGCATGTAACTTGCTCTTTGATACGGTTGGAATATAAAGTTAGCTCCCATGATGGCCTGAATAACATATTCTGGTCAGAAATAGATATGGAATTTGAAGCGCTGTTTATTTTTATATAGAATAGCTCTACGTTTGACCACCAGCACGCCTGATGGAAAGCGATGCTGTGGCCGAAGTTGAAGCACGTAGACCTAGAACATACGTATTCACTCTAGACTTGAAGACACCGGGATTATAGCTTTTTGGAAACAAGGACGGCGGCAAGGCATTCCATTCCCGAGCGGTTCGCATATATCTGAAGTAATTTATAAGTTAGTAAGTTCGTATAGACTGAGTGGCCATCCCTAGTGTCAGAGTTATTAAACCGCCGAAAGGCCTCTGACATGGCTTGACGATTGCTATTTTTTTAAGAACAAACAAATAAGTTATATGAGTTAATGAATAGACTTCATAAGAAAGACAATCTCCGAATTTCATTACTCTAGGACCAGTGATTTAGGTTGTAAATTGTCTGTCAGTTCTTCAGATTCAGCCAGGAGAAACCCCTATTTTTAAGAAATTAATTTCAATATTTTTGCGATTGCTGCCGATTTCATATTTTTAATCACTTTTGAAAGTTTTCTGGGAACGTTTGGCGTCACAAGTTTGTTAGTCCATTCGCAGACGATTGTCTTAAATTTTCTTTACAATCAATGGGACCCAATTCCATTACCACGCTTATCAAACTCTACTTTTTCTACTGGCTGAAACTTGTAATTAACCTTATCAGTTATCTAAATCTAGACGTATGAAGAACTTTTAGGCTGTAAGTTAAAAAAATACTCATATAAATAAAAATAAAACAAACTAAATTTGTACAGCCAAAAGACGATATAACGACATTTTTGTGAAAAAAAGATAATCTACGTCTGTTTTACCTAAAACTGTCATTAAATGCTATTTTAGTCAAGTAAATTTCATTTAGTTTAGGCTTTAGTGAATCGGTAACAGAATTGGCATCGATGTTAAAAGCTAATAAAGTATATTCCTGAACAATGGAATCTCAAATCATAATGCCTGTGAATTTTAGTTTGACATTATTACGTTATATGTGTAGATCTTGTATAGATACTAATTGTTTCTAAATAATTTTAATAAGTTCCTATGTTTTGAAAATGATTAATTATTATATGTCTAAATCGGACGCGACTGTTGATACAATTTTAATTATAAGACCATATTTTAATACAGCTGACAATGAAAATAATTTGAATTTGAAATCATATATATTAAAGATCCTGTTTTTCGTTTGTTATCATAGATAAATTATATAAGTTACTAGATAATCATAAGTAAGATTATCATATTCGCGCTTGAGCCTCATTACGACGATTGCAACGTTTATACAATACTTAATATCTTGCAACAGGTCGCAACGTCTTAATTCGAAACAATATAAACTCTATCTTGCAACAGGTCGCAACGTGTAAATTATAAGCAAAACAAATTCTATTTTGCAATAGGCCGCAACGTCTAAATTTACCTGTATTCAGTGGTTAATTGCTCCGTGTGTATTTCCAACGCATTTATTTCGGTTCGCGTTGAGTGGTGCACAATGGTGGACAATTATAACTACGTTAGCACTGTGTATATCCCTCGTTATGTGCAAGATAACAAAAGCAAAGTTATTTCTGCTGAGGTCGAATACCTGCGCCAAAACTCTCCCACCCATCCTGTCGTATGGCATTGGAGTGTTTACGTAGAAACATAAACCAAAAATATCAAGAAAATGTGTAAAGCTGAACTCAGAAATAGTACATTACCTATTGTGATTGAGATAATTAGGTTCTAAATACAAACAAGAGTATATAGCTATTAGATATTAATTGGACATTTTCCCTTTCAAAATGTAACTACGAGTACAACAGTTTCACTGTAGCGTTTACGAGGATTGATTGCAATCTGGAAATTTACGAAGATGACCATAAGTAATAAAAGTTTTTGACATGTGTCATTTACTTTAGTCCCTAAAAAAACACGATCAATTTTAAATGTATTTTTTTAAAATATGCGTACTTTAAGCACAAAATGTGTTGCGCTTTGTAAAAAATCAGTACTGGTACGAAACTTGGTTCAACTTGGTCAAACATTACTTTTTTTGTGATTTTTTTATAAAGTTTCCTACAACAGTTGAAAGATGTAAAGATATGAGGATATTTTAAATACAACTAGCAATCACAGCGGAAAAGCTCACCGTTCATGAAACGGTGAGCTTTACCGCTGTGATTGCTACCACAAATGCTACGGGTTTTTGGAATATCTAGCATGATACGAGTAGATATTCCAAACACTCGGACGAAACGCTTTAATTCCACTTTCATCGTGCGGACTGCTAGATTGTGGAATACGCTTCCTGAGTGGATCTTTCCCAATAGATATAATCTGGGTGCCTTTAAATCGCGAGTGAATTGGTTTAGGTAAGCGCGCTCCATCGTAGACCGCAATGTCGCTTAACATCAGGCGAGTTGGCGGTCAAGCGTAAACTTATTATTACATAATAAAACATTAAAAAAACCATTATGCAAACGATGTTAATATTATAACTGTACCTAATGGATATTACTTACACAAATAAAAGATCACTGGCCGCACGTGCCCTTTTATGAATTTTGAAACTATAAAATAAGCATAATCATGTTATTTCTAAGGATAATGGCAATATTCACCTTTGTGTTTTCTAAAATATTTCTACTAGATAATTATTGGTATGATATATTGTTTTATAAGTAAAAGATAGTTTTAAAAGTTTAGAAAAAATTAAAATCTCCGACAAAAAAAGGTTGAACCGATTTTGTTGAAACTAGATTAAAATCGGTCCATCCGTTTGAGAGGTACGATGTCATAGACAGACACACAGATACACACGTCAAATTTATAACACCCCTCTCTTTTTGGGTCGGGAGTTAAAAATAGTAACTTCTTATCGATTTACAATACACAAACATTAGCGAAAGTGTAGAGTGTAAAAGTCACATTTAAGCATATTAATTAACATGTAAAACATAGGCAAACATAATTCTCCTACACTTTTATTGCCTGTTTGTAAGGCGGCGGTCGCTTTGACCCACCACTTGCGGCGTGCGGCGGCCCGTCGCCCGCAGCGTCTTTAAGCTATGTTCGGGAATGTTCGGCGAGCGGTCGCGCTCGCCCGCCGGCTGCACGCGTCGGGTGAGCGCGACCGCTGCCGAGGCGGTTCAGCTGTTTGAGCGTGATAGCATATAGACGCTGCGGGCGACGGGCTGCCGCGCGCTGCGGGCGGCGGGTCAAAGCGACCGCCGCCTAAGACGCATCATCGGTCACTATAGTTGCGTGCACCCATCACGCATGATTCCCGATTATAACTCGATTCTGGCTGTACGAATTTGCGATGTTTTCGCCGTTTTGTTGTGAGAGGATAATTGATTATGGACTACACTATGTACCATCTATACGATATATCATCTATTAATATCGAAGAATCATCGTGAGTTAACTAGCTTTCTCAGAAATACTACCTTAACGTTATAAAAAATATATACGGTACGAATTGATAACATCCTCCTTTTATGAAGTCGGTTAAAAAGCGAAAGTAGCTCTGTCTGGGTCCAGGGAGGCTGTTTGTTACCTTTTCATGACTAATGTCAATAATACAATGTTAATGTGATTGTCAAGATGCGTTAAGTATATTTTTTTTATGCAAGATAGATCTACGATTGACCACCAACTCGCCTGATGTTAAGCAACGGTGTGGCCGAGGATGGTATTTTAAGATATTCTGTCATAATATAAAAACAGTTTTCTACGAGATAGTAGGTAAATATTTGTCTCAACTTCTATACCTGTATTACCTATGTGTATTTTAGTTACTCCATGTTAAAATGGCTTAACGTACATATTTGTTTGAAAAAAAAAAACAATGGAGATAGCTTTAGAAAGAGTTCGAGGTATAATGCAGACTTATTCGCGTTATAAAACGAAAGGAGGTGGGCCACCAAAAAGTGGACGATAATAGATTATAGACGTCAGTAAAGACCTCATATCCGAAATAGTAGGTTATTCCAACAAAACTCATTATTTCACAGCCGCTTCGTAACACCAGATCTTGTGTAAGCTGTGTGTACAGCAGTTATTAATAGCCACTTCCCATCTACAAAGTTAATTCTCCACTTCGATAAATAAGATCCCATCGTAAAGCGGGCAAGTGCAAGGTGAAAACGGATTTACTGTTAAAGTTCTATCCTTTATTTTTAGATAACTAAAACTTCTAACTTTGTAGTTTTTAATAAGTAAGTGTGGTTCCAACGAAGATTGTGAATTATGTTTTAGGTGTATATTTTTTTATGTATAATTGTATTATCTGTAAAAAAAAACAAAGTTAGACTTACACTACTGGATAAGCAGAAAATCTACATACCACCCATTGAAATCTGTTATGCCAATTTTGGAAACAAAAGAACTGCGGTAACCTATCTATAACCCGAAATACATACATTTCAATTTTACTTGATCGAATCCGTTTCGTAATATATATATAATATATATCTCTCTCTCTCTCTTAATGCGTCGCGAGGGTTAAATATGTTATTTATACGTTCAATCAGAAAATAATCTCATCTCATTATGATAAAATGTATTTTATTCTAGACACTTCGTCGAAACTCGGTACAAACGCAAGAAACAATAAGGAAAATCCAAACAAAGCTACGACGTAGCACTTCTAAGAATGCTCAGCCTAAATGATTCCTTATCTCTAGTAAAACGAGATCTCTAAAAAATATCGATCAGTCGCGGTACCCATAATAAAACACTTCACGTTATGAATATTTGAGCATTGGCCAAAGCACACCCATAAATATCGACACCGATTTCCATATATTAATCATAGAATATTATTATTATATTTTCGCCTCGGGCGTTTTTTTTTTTGCTAACTACAGTTTACCAACCTCAAACCTAATTGGCAAAGAAATAGAGTTCATTTTATAAAATGTTTTTGCACGAGTATGTCCTTGAACGGAACATGTTTATAATAACTCATCTCAAACAGTTTCAGTGTTATTAGGTGTCGATCAATGATCGATTTTTTTCTTATGTTTTGATCCGAGAGCTTCTGAAAGCGAAGCGGAAATGTTTTGCGTGAAATTTTATTTAGTTTTTGCGCACAGTTTTACTTCATTGTTGAAATTGTACGTGTTTTACTGAAAGGATAAACAGATATTTTTTTATTAGTTTGTGATCTACTTCGGAAGCTGTTAGATTTTTTATAGATACGAATAAGTCTGGATACCACACGATTTCGTTTTATGCTAATCTATAGAATAAAGTCATGGTGTCTACATAATACTAAAACTCGAGTAGATAACTAAAACTTTCTTTTACTGCATTGTATTTCTTCTCGCAAAAACAATTTTTTTATATAAATACACTCACAAATGAAACTTACGTACATTTGGAATGTTTGTTGACTCAAATAGGGCGTATTATAATCTCTATTTTATTGAGATCCAATTTCTTCAGGGTTCCATCGCCTGCCGTATTTCGATATCATATAAAGGAAGCGTTACTCGTAAATTGGCACCTCTTTTTTGAACTCTTGAACACACATTCATAAACTATTAAAATAATACCCTCCTTGTTGCGAAGATAGGAAAAATTTGCGTTAGCCGCACCACTAATTAATCTCAACAAATCAATAAAGTTAAAAAACGAATAATCTGGAAGGAAAGATTTCGGAAGCTTTGTTTATTACAATTTTAATGCAACATGCAGTATCATCGACAAACTTCACTCACTTCATGCTCTTTCTCCCTCACCCTAAATTTCAGCAACTTTCACCAAAACGCAAACAAAATTAGAGCATCAATGAAAACAGGAAACTCCCGCTACGGTGTCTAAGATCATCCCTTCCACCAAAACATCGCAATTCATCGCGTTGCTGCTACTATTATGTATTCTATGTCTGTGTATATTCTGTGGCGGTGTGGGAGCGCATACGATGACGTATTTCCGCAGTCTCCTTAGTTCAGTGGGTCAAGGGCTGCGTCTCCGTCATAGTCCTGCGTGTCATGGCCCCTCTACGGCCTTCCGCCTATTCGGAACCAGTGACTGATATACCAACAAATACTCGTATACAGATTACAGATCATTGATAATCTAAACGAAATGAAAACATTTTAAAGATGTGTAATTATACATTTAAAGATTAGAAAGATGTGTGAACATTTTTAAAATGTGTAGGTACTAAAAGAACGAACTGAATTGAACTCTACTAACTTGAACTATGGTTAGTGAAAATATATAATTTGCAAAGTTTTTTGTAGTCGGTAAGTCGGCTTTTGAATACCAACTCGCCTGTTGGCAAGAGACAAGTTGAAGATGGTGAAGTCCTTGGTCTAAGATGAAGCACGCAGGTCAAGATAGACCAAGTACCTATTCACTCTGAATTTGAAGATGTACCACATTGCATATATCGGGGAATAAGGCAGCCGGCAATTTATCCCATTTTTGACTAGATTAGAAACTTAGAATTAACCTTATTTTTTATACATAAATGATTGGGTTGAGCTTGATCCTCAATTACGAAGTTCCGGTCCACGATGGAGCACGCTTACTTGGAAGGTACTGATTCACTCACGATTTATAGACACCACATTATATTTATTGGGTATTCACATGGTGCTATTTCACAATTAATCAGTCTGCATTATGAGAGTGCAAGCGTCGCGTCAAGCGATTCGTTCGAGTGTTTGGAATATCCACCATTAAACAATGATGTTTTTGATGAGCTGATTCTTCTCTTCAAAGAAAGCTTATGAATCACAAAAAAACGTTATCGTTAATTTCATGGTGGATATTCCAAAAATCCGAAATAATCATTTTAAATCCACTTTTATCGGCCTAACTGCTATATTGTAGAAGACGTTCCTGAGTTGTTTTTTCCGGTAGACACAATCTGGGCAATCTTTTTCTTGGTAAATGCATTCCATCGTAGACCGTAATATCGATTAGCCTTGTTGTAAAAAAAAAAAACTTTAGCTACTGTATCCAGCTGAATACAAACTATCATCCTTATCACGTGCAGCCCAGATACCACAATACAGGATTAGTCTGAGGTTGCAGCTTTATGTCAACTTTTACGGAGACTAGATCCGCTCCACGCCAGGGTTGTCAACTAACGAGAAAATAGCATAAAAATAACTGCATTGTGCTGCCGTGTAGGCGGACGAGATATAGAAGGTGGCTGTCAAGGAATTATTTATGATCCCTACTTGTGGCCTAGTTTTGTCGTATTAGGGTGAAGTAGAATATCAAGATCAGCGATCCGTAGTTTCCCTAGGCATGTCCTAAGATTTAAAAGAAATGCACACACGTGTCCCTCAATGTCGAAGTGACCAATCTGTCAATATTAGTAAAACAGAGGGTCATTAACATAGGCCATTGCCTGTTTAACTCATTACGGTTGTCATTGAACATTAGACCTAGTCATATCATGTTGAAAGTTTAATTTTATCTGTTAACCCTTTAGGTTTAGCGCATCAATGGTCACAGAGAATGACCTTTCTGTTTTCAAGTTGAAGTTTTTATTAAAAAGTATATTTAAATTATAAATTGTAAAATATACTTTAAGTATATTTCTATAATAATATAATCTCTCTATAATCTATAATATGTGTGTTCAAGGCTGTATTTACTGGCAAGTAACAGGTTACTGAAAATTGGGAGCTACTAGTTTCCAAATCAAAACATACATAAGTAAGCTTAAAAAAATAAAGGAACTCGCATATTTTTAAAGAAAATAAGAAAATTAAACATACACATTTTAACGCGTAGGACACAGAATTGTATTACATCGTACCGGGTAACCCTATTACAGACTGACCTTTGGTTTAAAGCTAAACCTGGGTTATGGGTCTATAAAACGAGCTGTGGGTTATTATTAAAGCTATTGATGTATGTATACTCATCTTTATTGGATTTTAAATAAAATATTGTTCAGTTATTGTGTTGTAATATAATAACATTCTCTCAAGGAGGAAAGGATTAAGGCATTGTGAATCGTGTGCAACATTACAAAAACTGTAAGTACTTATCCATGTACCAAAGTTCTGTTTTTTATAATGTGATCTTTTCAGAACAGGAGAAAATTTCTTGAATGTTACTTTTATTTTCCAGGTTAGATCGACGATTGACCAACACGCCTGATGTTAAGCGATGGTGTGGCCAAAGATGGAGCTCGTCGATCTAGAAGATTCACTGTAGCCTTGAAAATTCCAAGATTGTAGGTCTCAGGAAACAGAGATGGCGGCAAAGAATTCCATTTCTGTGCAGTACACAACAAGAATGTGGATCAATATCGCTGATACGTATTTGATTTTGATGACCATAAACCATAAAGGATAGATTTTAAATAGCGAATAAACAGGATTCTTCTTCATTATAAACTGCAATATCGCTTAACAGCAGGTAAATAAAAAAAAATTCTATTAATGCGATTGCGAATGGCGCCGAAAAGGCATGGATTATATATTATATGTACACACTAGCTATGTCCCGCGATTTCACCCGCGTAGTGATGAAAAACGGTGATGATGATGACAAAACGCAGCCTATAGGTTCTCCGTTATCTCAGTACATTTGAAAACAATCGGTTTAGCCCTTAAGTCATCAAAAAATAACAAACAATATAACAGTTAGATACTTTAGCTCTTATAATATTAATAAAGATTTCATGTTTATAGTAGTTTAGAATCTAAAACTATATTAAAATAAAAATAGTACCTATTTATGACCATGCCGTACCAGAAAAAGTTTAGAAGCAGAATTATTTTTTCCTCTATTTCATAAATAATAGTTTAAAAAAACTATATAAAACACGCTTCAAATTATTGTATTGTCATTGGTCCTCAGTAATTCTACAAAATTTGAATGAAATCTGACCGTTTGAAGTGGGTCAAAATCAAGTCCAAAGGAGTCGGTTACAAACAAACATGCATACTAATAAAAGCGTGTTAATAAAATGCAAACGACAAAATTAGATATATTATGGTTCACAATACTGGAACTAATTTCTTACAGTAATTTTCTTAAACTACAAAGTAACGTGTTAACATTTGTCACTTTTGTCGTTAACTGATTCTAATTCTAGTGTGTAGTGATATTTATTGCATTCGTTACGGAACGAAACCGGGTCAAACGTGTAATACAGATCAGACATGTGGCCCAAGACAAGGGAAGGCTCTTTACCTTTAACAGTACCGCGGCAATGAACACTCAGTGACAGCTGTTACAACTCATTATAATGCTAAATATGCTGTTACCGGTGTGCTACGGTATAACTTTCGGACGCATTATTAATATTAATTGGTGCATTCTTAAAAAAATGGCCAAGTGCGTGTCGTGCCACGCGCAAAGTAGGGTTCCGTAGTTGCAAATCATAATTTATGTGAGCCAGCCACAATGACTTTTGACTTTCGACGGACTCTAGGTTAACGGGAAGTACCCTATAGGTTTTGATTCCTTTGATTTTCCTCGATACTTCGTTTTGAATAATAATTTTAAATATGAGCAGAATTTTAAATATGTACATTTATTTCAATTACACCTACTAGGTCTATTACTAGTGTAATAATTGAAATAAATGTATTGATTATGCACAGGGTGCTAAGTATTGTGGTCAGGGGGAAGGGTAATAGATAGTAGTACCAAACACGTGTCAGTCGATATCCGTTGGTTTCATGGACAGTTGGTTCGGGAGGTGCGGGCTGGACTCGGCTAGGGTTGACACACCATCATGATTTAATCCCCCCCATTTCACTATCGTACGGTTGGAAACACGAAAAAGCATCATAGATGACATCTACCCGAATGAAAAGGTTTAATTCCACTTTTATCGTGCAGACAGATAAATTGTGGAATACGCTTCCTCAACGGGTCCTTTTTTAAATTTTTTATACAAGATAGATCTACGATTGACCACCAACTCGCCTGATGTTAAGCGACGGTGTGGCCGAGGATGGAGCTCGTCGATCTAGAAGATATCTATTCACTCTAGCCTTGAAAATTCCAAGCAAGCCTTGCAAGCATTCTTTCAAGCATCCAGCTCAAGTCCATCATTTATGTATGTATGTACAAAGGTCGCTTACTGAGTATGAATGTTGTCAGAGTAGATGTCGACTATTGCCACGTTAAAGGATAGAAAAGACAACTTTAAAACTTTACTTTCTAATTACTATCGTAGTAAGTAATAGTTTAATAAAATACCTAAACAGAAAGCTAAACAAGCTATTTATTATTAATGAGCCGTGGCATGGCTCATTTACAGTTTTGTGTAGAAAGCACACATGAATGGTTTCTGATCTACAAATCAACGTCATTCCATCATTCTTTTCAATAAAATAAAATCATTAACATTATTTTTTAGATCATTTTCTCTGTTTCAACATTCCTGCCTTTTAATTCAAACAATTTACGGATCACTCAGGTTTATTTTGAGTCGAAATCTCTGACTGTAGTTAAACCGCATACAGTGGCCTTTTCAAAAGGGGTTTCAATTCGTCTGTACATATATCGTAACGCCAAAATCACTTATTCCAAACGTAACTAGTTGTGGTAGTGGTAGCCCTAAGATATGCGCGTGCGCAAGGAAGCCAGGTGTGCGCAGCAGGAAGTAGATCATTACAGTCGAGATAACGAAGACGTTTTTTGAATTTGGAATGTGTCATTTATTGTTATTGTTCAGTTTGGAGATAAATTATTAATGCACCAAACAATGTTGTAGCAAGCGACTTGAATCTAAGTATGGTTTTTTTAAGAGTTTAGAAAGATGGATGGATGGGATTGTAGGACAGCAGAGGTTCAGCGCTAACGACATACACATTCCCTCTGCTGTCCAAGGAAGAGGATTGGGATCCTAGGTATGGTTATACATACATACATACAATCACGCCTACTTTCCCTTACAGTATAGGCAGAGCATCAAAGACGCTACATTTGGCCGTGGTTAGAGGGTTAGGTGGGAGGGAAAGGAAGGTAAGATGTAATGTTGGCTTGCAGTGATAAGGGGTCAGTATATCGTCTACATTAACGCCAATTTTCACATATTAGGTCAATGCTCAAGTCCCTTTTTGACTGACTTTTACAGTATGCCCAGGAAGAGAAGCAGATGGTAAATTATATGTTTTTAGGTTTCCGTAGTAAACAAGTAACTCTTATAGTTTCGCCATGTCCGTTTGTCTGTCTCGACGCGTGTCACGACACGCACTTAGGCGCATATTCTTTTTCTCCCAGTCTAGCATGATTATATTTGAACAGTTTGGTGTGGCTTTGGAGTATTATTTATGTGTGCTTTGGGTCGAAGTGAGTTGGGGTTTCATTTGATTTCAAAAATAATCTTGATCAATATCACCATTAACGTCTAAATTTAATAATCTAGCAATAATTTCCACTTTTTTCACCAGATCTTCAATTTGATCAGGATCTGGGGGTTTACCACATTCTTAATAGCAATCTTATTTCAATATTACTTTGACCTTTGTCTTGCTCTCTCAACTGTAGTAAGAGCGAGACAAAACTCAAAATAATATTGAAATAGTCTTATTTCAATAGTAGTGTATAATTTGAACACTTGTGGTACGGGTGCAAGTGGAGACATCCGCTGGCTGGCCCTCAAAAGACGAATCGCGTAACTCAGGATTCGCATCTGTCTGGTTGACGTAAATCGGGATACTCCGGCAATTACTCCGTTCTGACGTATGAATCAGAGATAAGATACACTATATTAAATATGTTGTCCATATTTTTTTTTATAGATCTACGATTAACCACCAACTCGCCCGATTTTAAGCGACGGTGTGGCCGAGGATGGAGCTCGTCGATCTAGAAGATATCCATTCACTCTAGCCTTGAAAATTCCACAATAATCATAATCCTATGTAAAGCGTAAGCCGAAAAATAAAACATACAGAATGCGTCACATGAATGAAAAACAAACCGTTTTCCAAGTAATACGTAGTATTCCATTAGATGGACGATCAAAATATTTGTCCTGGGAAGTACACATGTGCAATGTACTCCATTGATGACAGTGTACCTACCTTGAATACGTCAAGGTTACAATTAGTGGTAAATAGAAGAGAGTACGTGCCTACCTTGCAAATTCGAAAACACGGCAACACATTAATATAATTATAGTTTAAACAATCATCTATGTTAAAAGAAAAACAAAATACCCGACTGCAGAAAAGCAGTTTTTGCAGTCTAACTTACAATTTCGTTACGTTCGATATGCTGTTGCGTGTACGTTTTTTGTGAGAAAGTATGCGTAAAATCGCTGTAAAAGATTATGAATGCGCTTTCGAATAATTCTAGTAAAACTAATTGTTTATTACGAAAAAGTTCATAAGAAGTTACGAAAAATTTGAGAATTGAGGCTCAGCATTTATTCAACCTGTAGCACATTTTAATAGTCTCCTATTGTCATCCAGTTCTAGTGATCCACTTACAGTCTAATCATCTTAATTTGTTATATTAATATCATAAATGTATTAGTGCGTCATATCTGTTTTATTTTACTGTCAATAAATAAAATTGAATTTTAATTGTTAAAGGGTTTGCCATCAAACCTAAGAGTATATGTATTAGAATGTATTACACACATATTTTTAATGTTTACACACAATAAAAACAATTGGTAACAAATTGCACTCCGCACATATGTGGGAACTATAGAGTCGTAAGGAAGTATCATTTTAGAAAGAAGTAAAGGCACTGACCTGCGTAGGGTGATGTCGGTAGAGGTACAGCTTAGTCCCGTGCAGCACCGCCCAGACCTGCTTCCACGACCGGTCGCTCGCACGCTGTTCAAAACATAAACAAATTAAACACATGTTTTTAGGAACAAGATTTTATATAAAACGACGATTATATTTAAACAAATAGGTAATCAAACTTAAACCTATATTGAAAGTATAGCCATGGAATAATTTCTTCGTGAGAAGATAATTCTGGATGTAGCGCCGATTCGTGGTAGATCTCATGTTTATCACAGCCATAAAAGCTCCACTACTGGACCTACGCTTCCCCCATGGTTTTCTAAAACGACCGGTTGGAAGCGGTTTGCAACCAGCGTCTTCCTGCGTTTCCTCCCTTCTCGTCCCTTCCTTTTATACTATTTTAAGAAACTTATTTTAATATTTTTGAAATTAATGCAGTTTAAGGCGTAGCTTTGACGTCACAGCGCTCCCCATCACAAAATTTGAAAAACAGTTAAAAATATAAATAGGAAATCTGTCTCAAAAATTTGAGATTAGTTTCTTAAAACAGTTCAAATAAAAACATATTGCTTCACATACCAAAGTAACCTTAATAATAAAGAACTTCCCTTCTTTACTTACTTTCCCATTGCTGACCACCATCTTAATCTGTACATTGCCTTCAACGTCTCCTTCCGCAACCTCAACCACGATTTCAGCAGAATCTTCGCCTTTCTTCTCAGGACTATACGAAAATAACAATTTTAATTAATAACACTATCTATTAGGGCCCTTATTTACTAAGACCTTTAGCATGGAAAACGTAAAAACTTAACATTGAAAATTAGACTTAAAACGTAAAGTTTAAAGTTCAATTTTCAATGCCAACTGCAATGTTATGCGTGATACGTCAAAAAGTCCGATCGCGGAGCAGGAAGAACTTCGTACATTAACCTGTTATTACCCGTATCTCATACGTCTGTGCGATCGAGATGGCAATATATTAAGGCGGGAGTAAGAGAGACGGATAATACACGTTAATGTACGAAGTGTTAATGTACAAAATTCTTCCTGCTTCACGACCGGACTTTAGCGAGTACACATTCAATATAGACGATTTGATATTATGATATTGTAACGACATTCTACAGGTTGGTATACATACATAATTGTGTAGAATTTTACACACAATTCTTCTCTTTACAATAATTATAAATATGGATGCCAAGAAACATGCTCAAAGATAGGGAACTTAGTAATGAGATTTTTTTTTTAAGTATATTAATCAAATATGCCTATCATAAAGTTTAACTCCATAAATCCTCCTCGCAACGCTACCACTACCTCTGAGCCAGTAGGTCTAATGCGTCAAGTATTGCTTCAAAGTTCGATTTCTTTGACTTTTGTATCACATTATCAACAATATAAAAGCCAAAACTAGACAATTTTTAATTACAATTAAAGCTCATAGTACCTCTTTATAACATTGTCACTCTTATTTCTATTTCTATCTTACCAACCTTATTCATTTTTTTTTTCTCTTTTTACCTTACCATTCCTTTTTCAAACTCTACAACATACAACACACAATGTCCATGCTTCCAATCCAACGACATCTATATGATAACATGCAACTTAAATAAATGGTAGGTACTTAAGTCTACGTTAGGCGAAAGGTATGTCATACTCATGCAATTTTGATTTAGTGTTTTAAATTTTCAATAATTTTGATTAAAAAAACGTGACCGAGTTTGTCTATGGTCGGTCACAGATTTTGAAAACACGTTTACTCTCTCTCTCTTTGCTATTATTACGTGTATATAATGATTTTTTGTAGAAATTACTCGGTTTCGTGGTATACGTTACCACTTATCTAACATTGTGAAGTTTGATGTCATTTGAACAATGATTTAAAGCTGTGCAATGCGTCTATTTTACAGCGAACACGTTTTCCGCGATTCAAGTTTCTTTACAATTTTCCTGTAAAATTAGAGGCGCCATCTATAACCATGCGTGTAACTATCGCACACATTTATTTAAGCGCCATCTATCGTTACTCGTGTAACTGCGTCGACATGCGACGTACCGCGACGGGAGGACAGCGTAGGGGTCGAATATTCGCAGCAGCGGTGTAATGTCGTCGGTGAACCGTGGAGGGCGCCACTTGCGGTGCATACTGTATTTTTAAACCGAATAACCAACACATAATTCACAAATTCAAAATTCTAATAAATTAATTTAATTCTGAACATTCTGAACCAGAATGATTTTGTTGTTAGGCACTAACAGATTGGTTAGATACTACAAAACTACTCGATTTCGAGTTATCTATCTACAACAAAATGGGTAAACATGTCGTCCAAATAAATGACAAAGATTTGGTGCAAAATTATCCAGTAGTCGGACTGAAAGTTAATTCATTACTAATGTTTGAATCTACTAACTTACTAATTCTAAGTAGCACTATCATCTTTTCATGATTTACCATGATTTCATATCAGTAAAGAAGTAAAGAACCATAGCATTCATCCATTTCGATGCAATTTCTATGGCTAAATAATTCTTAATAATTTCGTCTAAAATCTAAATTGACAAATGTCATCTATGTTTTGTCATTCTAAGAAGAATCTTCTAGAATCGTTTTAATTATTTACCTTCTCAAGGCATGATGGTCAGCATCAGGTTCTACATCACTGTCTAAATGCAACCGATCGCCCCATGTGGCTTTCAGGTAGGAAACTCTTCGCATTGCCCTTTCTTCTTCTGCTTGACAAAATAAAAACACGTTAGCAAAACCTCTTTTTTACTGTTATAGCTTTGTAGTCAAAATTGAATTTGCCAAATACTCACCACCAAGTTGAGCGTCTTTCTTTTGTCTTCTGGTTACTACATCATCAGCAAAACCTGCAAAACAAACATATTCACGAGTATTTTCTTGATATACATTAAATTACCCTTTTTGTTATTAGTAGACACCAATGAACACGACGGTTAGTAACGATGCAAGGATATTCTCACTGAGAAGCGTAAGATTAGAAGGTTAGTTATTGAAACCCTCTATTTCGGAGTTAGTTTCCAAGTATCTGATAGTTTTATGTGGAGGATGCAGTATTTATAGGTACATTTTGAAAAGGTGCGTTCGTTAGATACCCTTCTTGATTCTATCAGTGAGAACAGAGCCTAATAGCACACTGAAAAGCACACTGATTCATTCGATGCAATGTTATAGTGAAAAGAAGGTAAAATCGCTGGTCTCCCTCGTCAGTATTCAAAGGCGTTAGTCAGGACCAAGGTTACTGTTTAGAAGCGTTCCCTGTTACAAATGCAAGTCGAATTTTGTAAAGTACCCGAATCTCAAATAGTCTCTTGTCTTCGTACAGTTACTGCAAATCGATAGCCTTTCAAGGTGATTAAAGATTTGAAATGGTACGATGACATCCAAAATCGACTCGCAAAAGCGGAAGCGAAGAAGGGAGAAAGCGGCATTCCGATAGACGACGACGCTGGACCTGAATCGGCGGGCGTGCTCGGAGTCGGCGACGGGGAAGTAGCGGCCGACGTGGACCCTGACGCCTGCGTGGGCGGCGCCAGCGACAGCTGAGTCGGCCTCTGAGGACCTTGCAGCCCCTGTATCCCCTCGCCGTTCACCGCACCGGGCAGCGACACTCGGTTCATCGCCTCCATTTGCTCTCTGTTCAGCCCCATTCGTCTCTTCGCGTGACTGCCATCTTGGGGCGTAACAGTGCGATTAGATGCGGTGCTTCAAGCCGTGTGGGTAGCCCCGTTTTCACGTATACGCAAACCGCTAGTAACATGATTTACTTACTGTGCTTTTTTAACGCGTATCATCTTAAATCTTTTGTTTTTTGTGGCACTTTATCGATTGGGCTCGGCTCATCTACCGTAAGCTTATATACGAGTTAAGGCTTCTGCAACCTCGCTTTGCCATACCTTGCGGATTTCCATAACCATAACTGATACATGCCTATAATTGTATGCGATTTTAGGAACCCATCAACCAATCAGCGAATGAGTGTGAAAAAGCACAAGCTTTGTGTCTCGTGGCAGTTTGCGTATGACGATGAAAACGCAGCGACTGTGTCGAAAGTTGACTAACCGTCTAAACGTTTATGAACGGTTATCCAATTTTCACGTGGAGTGGCCAAGTGCGTAAAATGAAACTAAGGACCTAGCCTGTGTTGCGGACGATGAAATTGGAAATATGAATTACCTGTGGCATGATGTCTTCTAATGGGTAATCCTTCACTACCGGTACTGTTTGACCTTGTTCGCATTTGAACCTTTTCCGTTTCTGGAAAGCGATGAAGCATGTGTCATGAGCATCTAAGGGTGTAACAATCTATTTTGTGCGATTGGTGCCGCTAACTACTTACCGGGGTTAAATCCTTCTGGGGGTGGGCAATGAAGATGTTTGCTGCCGGTGATCATTAGCTGGTTTCCTGATAGGCTTCCACCGAGGGCTGCTTCATGTTCCAAATCTATTATAAAACACAATTTTAGTAAGTGTCTATAAGAAGTAACAGACCAGAGACCAATAATAATAATAATAAATATTGGAGGACATTTCACACAACCAAACTACGCAAAGCTTGTACTATGGAAACTAGATGGTTGATAGAATACATATATACTTTTTTTTCGTAAATACATACTTATGATACATAGAAACACCCAGACACAGAACAAACATCCATGCTCATCACAAAAATGTTTGCCCTGGGTGGGGATCGAACCCACGACCTATAGCTCAGGAAGCAGTCGTACTACCACTGAGCCATGAGGCCTGTAATAATGTAATGAAATTCTACAAATCTCACCTTGCTGTGGTTGCACATCTAGAGAGCGAGCTTCTCTCCTGGCTGCTCTAGTCTCGAACTCTTTGCGCCGCAGTGCCACACTTGGTTCGAGTCTGGTGGTGGTAAGTCTGGCCAGCTCACTGCGAGCAACCTCTGTTCTCTTCTCTCCGCCTCGTGCCTCTTCAAGCTGCTTCGTTCGCGCTGTCACTAATTGTAATTCAGGTACTGGGTATCTGGTGATGAGAAGGAATTATAAATTAACCATAAAAACATCACACACATTATCTATCTAATATTATTTTTTATTCTTGCGCTTGACCGTCAACTCACCTGGATTTAAGCGACAGTTACGGTGTACGATGGCTATCGTCATTGCCCTGCAATATGTCTAAAACATATTGCAGGGCAATGATGTATTATACGTAGATGGGTTTTCCTCGGTTCTGCATGGCAATCCTAAAGTAAGGTAATCGCCCGACTCATCTTCAGTCGCGACACGTCGGTCAAAGCTGTTAGACGCGTGTCGTGACTTGTGAACAGTTACAATGGCGTCCAGCGTGTTTAGAAAGTGCAACACCAAGATATATAAGGTCAAGATACGAGTACTAAAAGGTCTTAAGAATGTGTCTTATTCTGGAAAGTGCTGAGAATTGAAATTTGCCATAATTTTACTTCATATAATGAGAATATCCTCTCTAAAAATAGAATCTCATTGTTGCAAGGTGTGTTTTAAGAAATAAATGGAACTTACTTGTCTTGATTAGCATCTTCTTTAGCCTCTGTTGAAGATCCGTTGCTCATAGTGCCATAATTCGTGCTTTGAATACTGGGTGCTGTTTCTTGTATCTTCGATAAAGTCGCCACAAATTGATTCTTATCCTGTTTCAGCCTGTTTTTGTCGTGTGTACCATTAACTTCGCCGTAACCGCTGAATGTTCCGCTGTCTACGCTTGCCGAACACTCATCTTTTTTCTGTTCTGTTGCTTGTTGTGGAGGTGGGGAGGATGGGGGAGGGGAAGTAGCAGGAGGGGGCCACGCCTGTTTCTGTAGCTTCTGAGGCCTGGCGTAGAATTCTTTCTGTTTGATCGGTGGTGGGGCGTCGGGTGTGACCCAGCCAGTGGGCTGACTGGGCCGTCGGAGGAAGGCCTCTTTCTGCTCAAGGCTCTTTCGTATTCGTGAGAGGATTATCGAGTCGTCCAATTCTCTGCCGGTTAGCGTCGAGTTCGAGTCGAATGATCCAAGGCTGTCTTTGCTCTCAGTCGCTGATGACGGAAGTGAGGTGTCCGATTCTCTCCTCCTGAAACATAATACTGGCTGTAAATAACTAGAAATTTAAATTTAATTTTGCTACATAGTGTTACGGAAGCCAAACAAAGAATGGAAAAGAAGAGTCAAAGACATAAAAGGCCCCCTTTTGTCTTTGACTCTTCTTAGCAATAATCGTCTTTTTAGGAGTGGAGTCGAGTCAGCGAATGATGTAGTTTTTTTTAATGTAGAAATCGGTTTTCGCTTGACTGCAGCAAGCTCGCCTAATGTTAAGCGACGTTGCGGTCTACGATGGAGCGCGCTTACCTAGAAGAAACCAATCGAATGGAGTTGAAGAAAGGTGGAAATTAAGCGGGTGACCAACTTTAATTGGATACATAATTATTATAGTTTAAAAAACTGGAACAATCGACTTCAAAATGTGCAAATTTTACTAAGAAAATCAAAGTACTGAACCGATATTAATGAAATTTCAATGGGACTAATCTGAAAGTAAATATTTTCAAACAAAAATAATTTTCCAAATCGGTTTATAAATGACGGAGTTATGCAGCAAGAAACATTAAAAAACGAATCGAGAAGCTTCTTTTTGAAGTAGGTTAAAAATATGAAATTATAGTAGCGCGGAAACTTACACATCGTGCAGCATATAATGGGGTGGTCCCCCAATCCTGGGCACGTCGAACCTCGACGGCGCTAACGAGGCCACGCTAGCGTACTCAGGGTCATCGCGATGTCGGCTCGGCGCCTGCGGGGCCGGTATCGAAGCCCTGGGCCTCCGGTAAGCGTCGAACAATCGCGACTCATGCTCTGTCACCGGCGCTGGCATATTCGTTTCAGGGTTGTAGGCGGCTTCGCTGAAATACTGGGAAGAAGTTTACATTATATATTAAATTTACTAAAGAAACTGAAACTAAAGGTACGATTACGTATGGCTTGAGTATGCCTAGTCGTTTGATACTAAATGATGTTGTAATGGTGTCTACGATGGAACACGTTTTCTAAGAACTGGACAATTCACGATTTTAAAACGCTCTTTGACATGAGGCAGCATACAGTCATGGTCTTTTGTGGATTTGTCGTAGGTGACAGCTACACGAGCGGCCGCACGCCACGGGCTCGGCATTGTAAGGAGGTAGGTAGGGAGTACTCACTCTCTGCAGGAGGTCGTGGTCCCGCGGCACCACCGTGAGCCGCAGGTGGCGCGGCTCTCGCTGCGCCAGCTGCACGACGCGCGCGTAGGGCGCGCGCGAGCGGCCGCACGCCACGGGCTCGCCGTTGACCGCCAGCACGCGGTCGCCGGCACGCAGCCCCGCCGCCGCCGCCGGCCCGCCGGCTCGCACGGACCTCACGAAGATTGTGTCCATTGGCGCGCCCACCGCGCCCACCGCCAGGTGGCGCGCATCTTCGTACAGCTCCTGGAATTAACAACAAACAAATATCGTTCAACAATTGAACATGATGGTGGAGATGGAATCAAATCGAGTTATGTATGAAGTCAATATAAATTTTATTTATTTAATTATCTTATCTCTAATTTTATCTCCTATACTTTGTATCGAGACGGACACCTGCATATAGAGATGCAAATCGTTCATATCCAAAAGAAGAAGAGGTTCTGTGCTTCTAGGAATTCCAGGCAAATAGCATACTTCAACACTAATCTTCAATGGCTTGCAATACGTGACGACCGGACGGCAAGCCACTTGCCATCAGTCATGTCATCCCGTGACGATGAGATACATACTAGCTTCCATTCTAATGCAACACTAAGAAAATATAGGCATAGTACACACCTGCACTGACTCCGGTGGGTAGACTACCAGGTGTCTGAGCGTGAAGCCGAAACCGTGACGCGCGTCGGGCCGCTGGATGAGGATAGTGCGCGGAGCGGAGAGGTGCGCCGGCGGCGCGGCGGCGACTGTGGCCGGGGGCAACGCCAGCGGCTGGCCTGCTACGGGCTGGGGCTGGAAACAACAGACAAGCGCTGTTTTACTACATGATAGACAAACAAATAAATATCAGAAGGCAACAATCAATACAATCGTCTGCCCAATTTTATAAACCCATAGGGTAAATAAAAATATCTAAAATAGACCTAAATAACGGGTTACGGGAAGGGTACAAGTAAGCAAAAATTTACTAATGGTAATAAAATTTTATCAGCATCATCATCATCTCAGCCATTATAAGTCTACTGCTGGACATAGGGCTCCTCTATGGATTTCCAAATAATCTGTTGGTCTCCACTCCAGAACTTTATGACTCCATCTGCTATCATTTCTGCGTGATACGTGCCCTGCCCACTGCCACTTCAACTAAATATCAAATTTAGTGATGATTAAAATTATGTTCTATATACGCAAACAATATCTGCAATCTATCCCTTTTAAAAGGTACTATATGCAATAGATGCAGAATCCAGTGTTCGTGTCGGTTATCTATTTTGCAAGCACGCTCATCTTAAATCACCAACTAACTCGGCGCGTCGAATCCACTATCATAAATCAAATCTATACACATACAGCGTTTCCTATTTGCACAAATCTCCAGTGCTGCATAGCACTGGCGGAGACAGCTGGCTTATATAATATAGATGACAGTTTCTGATACCGATCGCATTCAATCCAACAATATTCGCGTATGCACGTTTTAGAAAAGATCTTGCAAAATTTCCGATGAAATTATTTTGAAGACGACAAAGTATGTCATAACTACGCATCGGAAAGAGTTATATGTATTATTTTTGCGATTTTTGGAAACTAGAGTGCTCTAAAATGTGAAACTTATGCAAAAAATTATAATTGACTCAAAAATACGGTATTCAGTGTAGCATTATAATCCACTTGATGTGTTTGTTTTGAACGTGTACGTAACGTAATATTATATATGTATACGTGAATCTGAAGTCTGCCAACCCGCACTTGGCCAGGGTGGTAGACTATGGCCTTACCCTTCTCATAATGAGAAAATGGCCCGCGTCCAGTAGTGGGACAGTTTGTACAAACAGGGCTGACAAAGAAGATACGTGAATCAATGCAAATACTATCCACCTTATGATTTTAACCGACTTCCAAGGAGGTTCTCAATTTAACTGTATGTTTTTTTTTTGTATATTTGTTACGCGATTACTTCGCCAGTTATGAATTAATTTCAATGATTCTTTTTAGGGTTCCGTACCTCAATATGAAAAAACGGAACCCTTATAGGATATCTTTGTTGCCCGGGAACGCGTGAAGGTATCGAGTTGAAATTAAAACCATATACGCAGATCCATAGTATCTTGCTGCAGAAAGAAAAATAAAATTTCTCAGTTTTCGTAAAAAAAAGTTATAGCCGAATATGTCGTAAAAAACGCACATTTCGACACTCACAAGGGAATCAAAACCTATGGGGTACTTCCCATTGACATAGAACTATGAAATTTGGCAAGGAGCATTGTGTTAGAGTACACATATAGGAAAAATTCTGAAACCTGGACATTTCGAATTAAATTACAAAAAAATTGTGTCTTTATGCAAGGAATGAGGGCCCAAATTTTAAAGTTAATTAACCGTATCATGTGGGGTATCATATGAAAGAGCATCATTAGCATAAGCTAAAACAGGTTTTTAAATATTTTTACGACGTATATTTTTCGGTTTATGAAGGAAAAAAAAAATGATTTCCACCTTTTATTTAGTTTGTACGGAACCCTCGGTGGGCGAGTCTGACTCGCACTTGTCCGGTTTTTAAACTATTAATTATATGTGATACAAAATGAAATCGATCGCCGATGTGATTCTTACCCTATAACTTTTGCGTCACGTGTAAGGCTACTTAATTTAATTGGGATGGCACGCGATCACTATCACAATCACGATTGCGAACGGACACTGAACACCCGTAATAAACCAACTTGTTATGTATGTATCCCTGATTGCGGGCCGTACTTCACCCCACGCTCTGTCACCGATGGCACCTCGTTTGCTGAAAACTTCGAACGAGGTAAACGTTTGTAAACTTATTGCGAGTCTTGACAACCCTAGTTATGATAGCCACTTATCTGTTACTGGCTTGAAGAGAAGTAAACGAGGTGATATGCAAGTGTTAGTCAGCCTCGGATCTACGTTTTTTTGGGGCGCCCCTCTCTCCAACGCTTAAAATAAATTACTTAAAAAAACTTAATATAATTATATATTATGTGACGCCTTTTTCTTAAAAGTTAACAGTGAGTCAACCAAGCTTTCGTATTCTAGGCGCTTTGTGGAGCAAGTTATTTTATTTTTAATTATATTAATTATGATTTTTGCGCCCCCTGAAAATGCCGCCCGGGGCGTGTGCCCCGGTTTGTGAGAAAAATGCTACACACTGTCATTCTTTATCCTGTTTTTCTTTTTTTGGATGTGAATATACTTCTCTGGATATAAGTCTCTGTGATAAGTCTTGCACTGACGTCCCGCTTGGGGTGTTTTGTGCATTGAATCAATTATATCGTTCTTGGCACAAGTAATAATTTCTATAATTACTCATTTTCTTGGGTTGCCCAGACTCCAACTGTCGTCTATCTGCCCCTGCTCTAAAATTTTCGTTAGTATTTTGGGTTTTGCTACTAGCAGCTTGTTTCCTACCTTTTATATCAGTTTCTAAGCTTTACAGCCTTTTAAAAATATCGATGTAATATCGTTTTGTAAACGTAGATTTTCGAGCTCCTACTATAGCCTTTTACACCAAGATTTTCCATAAAGCTGCACTACAACAAAGTATTTTAAATGAATGAATATATCAATTACGTCTTCCTGAATATTTGTATCCGTCATTTTGCTCCTGAAGAGATTAATTCAGTTGTTAATGACCACAAGATTATTTCTTCAATACGACTATAAAATTAAATGTGTGTGTTAAATGCCGACGACATTATTTCTTACATTACAATGTATATGAAAAAATCCGTTGACAGGTACAAAACGTTCCACGCCGTGAGTCAATGTAGCGAGAAGCCGTATCGCAGTTGCATCAGGCACGGGTATCATATTACTGAGATTAAGGCGTCTGGCGTCAGCTGCAGCCAGATTTGTGGGGTGTTTCCGTCCGGATGTGGAACGGACCTTGGAGTTATTGGAAATGTTTGGTTTGGGTTTAATGTATCGTTATACGCAAACTTTTTTTCAAACCTTATGGACACTATTACGATGTGGTATTTGTCTAGGTTCTGTATAAATATTATAAAATTGTTGGAATATTACAGACGGTTCAAAATTTCAGCATGTTCTGTGTCTGGGTGTTTCTATGTATATTTATACATTTACAAAAAAAGTATATATGTATTCTGTCAGCAATCTAGTTCCATAGTACAAGCTTTGTTTAGTTTGGGCTAGATGGCTATTGGTCTGGAGTAATCGATATGCTTTTTGTGTAGTGGTTTGGTTAGTTGAGTTTGTATATTGTTTTGTTTTAGTTAATAAAGGCACTTGCCCAATAAAAAAAATATGTTTTTTTTATCGTATAATAATATTCTATTTAAATGTCAAATTAAAAGTAAATAATCTTATTCCGAATTAATTATTATAGACGAATTAATATCTAATAAGCCGCGGCGACGCGACGGCGTCGACCACCAAGATGAGATAATTTGGTTAGCCCCTGCGCACCATGATTAAAGAGTTAGAGGCTGCATTTAAGATAATCACATCGAAATCACTAAACTAATTGCCGATGGATATTAGACGCCAGCCATTATATAATAAGGCTAATGGGCAAGGCGTGAAACCTTACGTTCAGCTATCAATATTTTGCATTAAAATATAATAAAAACCAGTAAAGTTGAGTAAGTAGATGTGAATGAATGTATGCATAACACATTTTAATATGCAACGCGGGTTATGAAGGGGTTCGATATTGTAATAAATATCATAAGACCTAATTGGTGTGCAAATAAACGATGGTTATAAAAAATTTAGAAAGCTCTGCTCTCATAAAAGTTTCATGTAAGTACTTTAACAGAATGTAAAAGCAAATCATAAGGATAAAAAAGAGCGTAAATGATTAAAATGTATATAAAGCTACCGAGCTTATTAGTCCTGCCACAGTAGCCAGTTAAGAATAAATAAAAAATTAAGTATCATATAAGATAATTGGTAATTGTGTCGTAATATTGTCTGCCGCTTATGGATACTGACTATACAATGTCCAGATCTCCAACAGTGATAACATCGAAAGTGACAAAATAAAATACTTGTCTCCGCAAAGTGCAATGATTTAGACGCGAAAGTCACATAAAATTGTATTTATATGAAACAATATTACCATACCGTTTACGATTCGACCACATAAAACTTTCCTTTCCACATGAATTTGCAATAATTATGTAAAACTTATAGTAATTATGTTAAGTGATGTGCTTAACAAGTCGCATGGTAAGAGGCGATAGTAAATGTAAAATGAATCGTAACTGCAGTTAGATCAATGTTAGTGTTATGGGTTTGTCCCACTATTTAATGCTATCGGGTGTCATAAACACCTCAAGTGCTGATACTAAATTTATTAACTTTGTACTGGTCTATATACAGCGACCGTCTGGAAAGTAGCACGATAAAAAATTAGTGTACAAGCAGTAATATGTTCTGGATGGACAATGGACTTCTGGAAATTTGGGATCCCTACTAAAACTTCAATAATGTAACCCAAGGTGTAAAAAAAAATTGTCATTAGGTAGGAGCGGGGCGAGAAAGGGATGGTAGTTAGTTTTATTCAAATACATAAATCTACGTTTGACCACTGACTCGACATTAATAGATTGAGTCAGAATTTTGGTTGAAGCAGGGCGGCAGTGCGGCGAGATTGAGCTAGGAAACACGAGCAGGGCAGATGTGGTACTGGAGCATTAGCTTGGAGGGGGTGCATTGAGTGCGGGTGGGTAGGAGCGTGACATGAACGATTTCCTTACGCGTACCAAGTCGCGGCGGGCAGCTAGTTTAATATATAAAGATATCAACAAAATGTAACGTTTTCCCCGATGCCACCCCATTTGTACCCCAATTTCATTTCGTTCCTTTGCGTAACTTATTCGATCGGCCATCGCCTCATAAAGCTTGCTCTATCCCGTAGTGTAAATATTTATGACTTTTACGAGTCCCCAAATATCCGATATTTATGGTCATGATATTCGATTTCGGTGCTAAAGTTATAAATAGGCCTGAAGGAAAGTACTTACGGACGAACAGCAAATATCAACTTTATTTTAACTGCATAGAATTAAGGTTTGCTTGTTTTGACATTTACGGCGTTTATGGGAATCGGGAATGAGCACCGGAAACACTTTCTATGGAATGTATACTCTTTAATCCTTTGATGGCAGCGTGGATTTACACAGTGGCCACGTTAATGTGAACTTTACCTATTAACGAGTAAGTGAAGCGGTTAAAATGGGGTATCCTACCTCACGGTAGGTACATGACGCGTTTTTCCTTATAATGGGAGACAACTGTTTACTACCCCTGAGCGATATATGATTTCGGAGTTTTTTTTTTAATATAAAGGAACTTTCATTGACTATAATTATTTGAGAAAAAAATATTTCGGTTCACATTCTTCATGCTTACTGCATATGAGAGGAACTCCTTACCACATTCTCTTTTTTTAAGAGTACAATCTTAGAATTTTCAAGGCTGGAGAGAATAGATATTTTGAAGATCAATGTGCTCCATCCTCCACCGCTTCGTCACTTCTATCAGGTGAGCTGGTGGTTAAATTGGGAATGCGTGCTAAGCAAGCGTTTAAATAGCATAGAGATTGTCTGTTTACACGGCACTATACTAACGTAGGGTTAAATACTCGCTACTACACTAAATTAGTAACATGATGCGGATCGGGCTTTACATGAAGTTGCGGAATAGTTTCCGAAAACAATTATCTGGAAAGTTATCTAGAAAATCGGTTGCTTTTAACCATGTTTAACCATTAACCATTTAACCATTAACCGGTGAACAAGAAAATCAGAGCCCAAAGTGCCCTTTTTACAACGTCAAACGAGACCAATTTATAGATAAGATCGCGAGTACATTTATTAACTGTCCATATCTGGAACCGAACGATCCAGATCTACAGACTAGACGATAGACACAGATGGATAACTCCCATCAAAATTATCGGATGCAACAAACTTTCTATAGTAGCAATACTGAATACTATACAGAAATCAAAATATTAATAGACGATTAAACATTAAAAAATCATGTTTAGATATTTTGGAAATAAACTTATAGTAATAGTTGTTTTTAATATTTTGTGATTCTGTAAAACATGGCTTTAACTTCCATCCATATTCTTGACCTAACTTTGCCTTCGATGTTCAGCCTCAGCCAAAATTGACATTTTATTGAAGTTATCTCCATGAGAAAAAGTTATTTCTAGTAAAAGAAAGTACTGTGGTTTCTCAGTTAAGTAGGCAATGGTAAAATGCCCTGAAATAGTAAGCCGTCTAATACAATGTCTATTTTCAGATTATTCAGAAATTAAGTTTTCACTTAACGTATTCTATTATACTATACCATTTATCAAATTCAACACACAATTTGAAATACGGACTTAATGAGTTGTTCACCGTTTCATTTACCGCGCGGGTTCGAGCAGAAACACTTTTGACGGTGTTTCTCTGTATCTTGTTCATCTGCTTTTGTCTAATCTGTGCCTCAGATTGACCGCGGCGATGGATGGTCGAGATCTATCAGACAGTAAAAGCTAGTTTGTCACAATTAGTTGATGGGATGTCGAAGGTTGGGTGGTCGGGAAGCCGGTAGAGATTCGGTTTTGCTACTTACATGTATTACTCATAAGATAATCCAATAAAGATAGTGCTATTACTATGCTTACTAGCCTTACTCTCAATTACCTGTTGATTGTAACTGCACAATCTAATGAAACTTTGTACATAGGTTTTATAATTTATTTATTTTTGTCATAGGTGATTTTTTGTTGGATATTTTACTATCGATATTTTCTCAAAAAGGGTGATGGTGCCATTGTTGCGGGGCTATTTGGCGGCCAATTTTGATATTTCACAGAACTACTAATAAATATTGTAAAAGAGTACGTGGCGGTAAACTAATAATCTAGTAAAATAAAGCAAAAAACACTTATGATCATAGCCTCTTCTATCACGCGCTAATTGAGCACAATAGTTCTTAATTATCGCTGTGTCAGTATAAAAACTAATATTATAATTAAATTCGCAATCAGCTTTCGTTTTCATCGGACCTGGGAGCACTCTCGCGCAGTCATTACGGAGCTGTCTGTCGCTACCAATTATCGAATTAGGAATGTTGATGTCGATATCGATGCTTTCGAGCGCTAGGGCTTGCTACGTGAATTGCAACGGTTATCTTGGTAAAATAAAATAGTCGTATATATTTATTTTTAAATACGCTTACGCTTGTCAAATAACCCGATGTTAAGCGTTCTACAATAAACGTATAAATCTACGAGTATGACAATAAAGCGCGCTTACCTAAGGTTACGTTGCTTGTCGAAGTCATTTAAAAGTATTAATAATGTAGGTTAAATTACATCTAGTTACCTGATGTCAAACGATGTTACTGACTGCGATGAAAAACTAGAAATAATAAATAAATAAATAAATATTTATGGACATTTAACACAACGCCATCTAGCCCAAACTAAGCAAAGCTTGTACTATGGAACTAGATGGCTGATAGAATACATATATACTTTTTTTTTGTAAATATATATATATATATATATATGATACATAGAAACACCCAGACGTGAGAACCAAAACTGACGTCACTAAACGTGTAAATCGATAATTATATTTGTTGTTCTTGTTATTCTTTTATTTGAATTAATTGTTTTAGTTGTTTTTGCCATAAAATAATAATATGTCTATGTTTATGCCTAATTCTATAAAGAACTTATGTCAGTTCTCATACATAATGGCACATGAATAATTATAGTTCAAAATCAGAAACAACAGACTTTAAACTACGCAATTTCGTTTACTTGGATGACATAATTTTCCAGTTATTTTGTTTTATTAACCAAAGTATATACTGCCTTGTCTACTGTATGGCTGCCAAACTTGGATATACACAACAAAAGCAAAACAAAGAATCACAACAACACAAAGAGCTATAGAGAGAAGTATCCTAAATAAAGAAAAATACAAAAAGTCAGGAGCAAAGTAATCAGTCAGAAAACAAAGATAACAGATGCCCTCACACAAGCTCTAAAACTGAAATGGCAGTGGGCAGGTCACATATCGAGATACACAGACACCAGGTGGACAATCAATATTACAAGGTGGAAAGGGCCAATCGGCAAAAGAAGGGTAGGGAGACCGAAAAGACGATGGGCTGACGACATAACCGAATTTATAAGGAAGGACTGGCAAACTATCGGCAAGGACAGAGATGAGTGGAAAGGACTGGAGGAGGCCTTCACTCGAGGAGGGGTCCATATCCAATAGCAAAATAAACACTAATAAACAATACCACATTTGAAATGGAAAGTAAGGATAAGGAAATAAGGGCTTTTTTATTTTATTTATTTAACCAAAGTACTGAACCAATTTTGATAAAGTTTATATGGGATCACCTCTGAAGTATGACCTACTAAACAAAAAATAATCATCAAAATCAATTCATAATTAGAGAAGTAATCGCGTAACAAACATGAAAAAAATACAGTCGGATTAAGAAACCTCCTTTTTTCCTTTTCATCCTTTTTTGGAAGTCGGTAAAAAAATAAAAAAACTGCTTGCAGTTCTGAAACATAATTGAGAAATATGCACATGCCAGTATATGTATAGCTTCAATATGCTTTAGTATTCAACGAAAATAAACTTATATCACGTTTCCTGTTACACTTAATGGTGTAGAGAACGTGACATTTTGAGACGAAGTTTTAACGCGAAAATTTATGCTGCGCTCATAAAAAAGAGCAAAACTGATAATGAGGACATTCTGCGGAGATTATGTTTCATGAGTCAGGTAGCTAAAACTGTTAATAAATCTTGATATTGAATATTCATGGCTCAACAAATAATTATAAAACTTATGGAAAAGTTGAGGCGAAATTTTCTACCCTGACCCCCTTTTTTAACGACATTAGAAATGGAGATTGTTAGACCGTCATTTATTTTTTTCTTTATTACGCATTGCCATCTTCGAAAAAAAAAATTGTTCGTAGATTGCCAGTTATAATTTTTACCATGTAAGTACTCTAACTTTAAATTCATCATTATTTTTTTGTACAATAAGGTGTTTTTTTTTGTAAAGTAAGTGGTGATCCCATAAAATATCAATAACATTGGTTCAGTATTTTTTTAACTTGATCTAAGTAGAATCTTTTTGTTTTCTTGCTTTTTCAAATGGAATATTTTTTATCTTATAAAATATTTTACTTTTTGAAGGTTTACCAAAGTTGTATTACTACTTAATACTTTTATTCTATCGTATTTCTCGAAGACGCCAATCATGATATTGTACAAAATAACATGTTAAAAAAATCAGATTGAGACTCTGAAATCAAGTTCCATATAGTAACAAAGTTAGAAATCAGCAATACAAGTTGCCCACTAAGGAGATCTATCTCTATTCAGTAGCAGAGACAGCCAGCATGTCGCCGACGCCCACCCATCTGTCCACCGCCTTATAAGGCCAAGATACTCCGATAACCTTCGTCCGATTCGATTAACGATATCGATACATTGTTTTAAGCCCGACCTCCCCTTAATGAGATATCGATACTTTCAAACCAGTCCTACCCGTCTCTACTAATAGGGCTATAACCTCAAACGAACTGCCCTGATTTTTAAACTTTAAAAAGCGCTAATTGGACGCCCGTATGCCTTATTTGAATAATGAAAAATACATTTCATTCAAAAGTTTTCGTATTCGATTTAATCGAATTCAAGCAAAATCGAATTGTGAGTCACCGATATCATTGATATGCTCGTATGTGTATTTTATTTTGGTAATGATTAATTATTCATTACATTAAAGTCTGTTCGAGTTTTTCGTACTCATTGAAACACTACGGGTACGTAATAAACGGTAATCAAACATTAAATCTCGTATTTCAATTACGATTATTACTTGGGTAATCATACTTGTGGAAAATGCAGGTTTAAATAAAAATAATTTATTTTACGAGCCGCGCGGCTGCACGGTTTATGGTATTTTTAAAATTAAATGACACGTCGTTTTGAACGTTTCCTTTTTTTATTTTAAAGTAATTTTATATGTAGATAGCAAAATAACAAAAACAATAAAAAAAAAAGAATTTAAAAAAAAAGTACAAACCAACAACAAGTTAAACCAATTTAAGATTTGAAAATAAAATAATTATGTGAATATACAATGCTTTTAGACGTGTATATTTTAATTTTATTTAAGCTCTATACAGAGTTCAATGGAAAAAACCGGCCAAGTGCGAGTCGGTCTCAAGCACGAAGGGTTCCGTACCATTATCTATAAAAACGGCGAAAAAATCATGTCTGTTGTATATGAGGCCCACTTCAATATTAATTTAATTATTTATTTTTAAAGTGAATAATATAAGTAACTCAATATTCTGTGAATATTTAAAGCGTCTACCTGTTGCCGTTATCAATATCGAGCAACAAAAAAAACACGTTTGTTGTATGGGAGCCCCCATAAATATTTATTTATTCTGTTTTTAGGGTTCCGTACCCAAAGGGTAAAAACGGGACCCTATTACTGAGACTTACTGTCTGTCCGTCCGTCCGTCCGTCTGTCACCAGGCTGTATCTCATGAACCGTGATAGTTAACCAGTTGAAATGTTCACAGATAATGTATTTCTGTTGCCGCTATAACAACAAATACTAAATACACGGTTCATGAGATACAGCCTGGTGACAGACGGACAGACAGACAGACAGCGGAGTCTTAGTAATAGGGTCCCATTTTACCCTTTGGGTACGGAACCCTAAAAACAAACCGTGAATCAATTGTCAGTTACCTCGATTTTGTGTAAAGTTTAATTAATTATAAACGTCAATACATATTCTTTACATGTCGTTATGGTTACCGATAATATCGTTTACCTCATTGCTAAATGTCACAACTGCACTGAGTCACTAACCACAAATAAACTAAAATTAAATGAGATTAATTTTAAGTATGAACAATTAAATTACATGAGTTTGAATATCGCAGGCCTCCCTTGAGCTATTTTATAATATACTATTATTATGGCCGAAATAAACGGATTATTTACCTAAATGCATAATTGATAACTGTTTGAGTAGAAATGAAGCGATCCGTAAATATACGAGTCACCGACATAGCACGCAGAGCTGTAGGTCTAAAATTGTCACTTTGTGCAATTCATAAGATGGTCCAACGGCAATTTTGTTTGTACTTGCAACAACATAATAAACAAATATAATTTATTTGATGAACTGAACTGAATATGAATTACTTATCTACATTGCCATTTTACAAATACAAGCAGAATTGGCAATGATCTGCAAAGAATTCAGGATATGAATTGCATATTTACATTGCCATTTTACAAATACAAGCAGAATTGGCAATGATCTGCGTAGAATTCAGGATATGAATTGCATATTTACATTGCCATTTTACAAATACAAGCAGAATTGGCAATGATCTGCGAAGAATTCAGGATATGAATTGCATATTTACATTGCCATTTTACAAATACAAGCAGAATTGGCAATGATCTGCGAAGAATTCAGGATATGAATTGCTTTTATAGAAACTTGTCACGACCGTTTCAGACCCGCTGATAGCCGATGAGACCAAAAAGTTATCAGGTGGAGACCACACACCAGCAAGCTCAGAGCGTAGGAATATCAGCCACAAAGATGGATCATCATCATCATCTCAGCCATAAGAAGTCCACTGTTGGATATAGGCCTCCCCCATGGATTTCCAAAAAGACCGATTGGAAGCGGCTTGCATCCAGCGTCTTCCCGCCAATTGTATGAGGTCATCTGTCCATCTCGTGGCTGGTCTTCCTACGCTGCGCTTGCCGGTACGTGGTCACAAAGATGGATATACGACCTCATTACAAGCGGCAAGAAGACGCTGCATGGAAACCGTTTCCATCGAGTCTCTTTGGAAATCTATGAGAGAGGCTGCAGTGGATTTCTTGTAGCTGAGACAACCAATTAATAACACAATATTTATATTTATAATTTCAAACAAATACGCCTGAAAAATGCACACACCAAATTCACCAATATTGAGCGGAGATGATGATGATGTATTATCTAATTGACAGATTATAAAGCTTTTGGGGTTTATGTATCATATTTGTCTATTTTAAACCGTAGCCAATACGGCTCGATATATTTTGAAATGTGAGGTCTGAAGTTTTCCTAGTTCTATTCCAAACTTTATAGGTTCCATTTTATGGTTGCGATAATTGTTTTGAAAAATTAATTCTAGTGTTATAAAACTAACACCTTCCGGTGAATTTTAATAATTTAATAAGTCGACGATAGACGAACGTGGCCATCGATGTCGTTTACGATCTGAACATTCGTTAGCAATCAATTAATTAAGGGAATATTCCAATAAATCCCGCTTTTATTATACCCATATCAAGTTAACAGCCTAATAAAGTTATCAGATGTGATTACTTGATAGCGGCTGCAGATTGTGAGGATTTGAATTTGTCTACTTAAATCATTTTAAGGGGAGAGATGAATAGCTTTATAATATACAGCAGGTAAAAATAAAACGAAACCAACAAAAGAAAATACCTTAATAATCGGCCAAGTGCGAGTCGGACTCGCGCACGAAGGGTTCCGTACTATCATCTATAATACTACAAAGTTTAGTTCTGTTTATAAAATAACGAGCAATCAACGAAATTCCAAGTAGTAAATTGCAAACTTATAGGTAGGTTTTCGACACACATCCGGGCAGCATGACCACTCTTGCGCGATTACGCGCGGCTATGGCTCCCTCCGTGATGTTACCTCCCCCGCTACCCGCGCGGCCGTTGCTTATCAACCGCCTCGCGCTCGCGCCACCACCACACCGCGGCGCGGCGCTCGCACCGCGTTTAGATGCACAGATTATTTTCATTTTGTGAGTTTTTATGTAATAGATGAGGTATTTATTTTTATAGTTAATATATTTCTAAATATTTACTTACAAATATTCAAGTTTCTACCTGTTAATTAAGATCGAGTAAAATTGCTTAAAAATTACGTTTGTTGTATGGGAGCCCCCCTTTAATATTTACTTTATTGTTATTTAGTTATTTATTTTGAAAGGTAATATACAAGTAAATATTCAGTGAAAATTTGAAGCGTCTACCTGTTACCGTTTTTAATATTGAGCAAAAAAATACGAAAAAAACACGTTTATTGTATGGGGACCCCCCTTAATATTTAATTTTTTAAATTTTTTAGTATTTGTTGTTATAGCGGCAACGGAAATACATCATTTGTGAAAATTTCAGCTTTCTAGCTATCACGGTTTATGAGATACAGCCTGGAGACAGACAGACAGACAGACAGACAGACAGACAGACAGACAGACAGACAGACAGACAGACAGACAGACAGACAGACAGCGAAGTCTTAGTAATAGGGTCCCGTTTTTACCCTTTGGGTACGGAACCCTAAAAAGTAGTGTAATAACAGGCGGTCTTTTCGCAAAAAGCAAGCACTTCGGGGCAACCGTACAAAATAAAACAAAAACCCTTCGCACTGTGTACATTTATTTTCTACTAGATTATAGGTTCTGTAGTAGTGCAAGTAGTAGACCTTGCGAGGACGCTAATAGATACATGCAACCGATAGGCAAACGCAAAATAGTTCAATGTCTGCTCGCTAGATTGCGCTCGAAGCTTGGACATGTACCAACCCACTTACGAGTACATACAACAGACACAAGTCCACTCGAATAGTAAATTCATTCAACTTCGATTTCCTACGTCATATCGCAGGCGCTTGCTTCGCTTGCTCGGTCAATAAATATCATGCCAGCAACAATTTTAGCTTCTAATGCGTCGTGACACACCCAATATTCAATTCTGGCAAAAAATTGGCGGAGCCTTCATTTTGTCGGCTAATGGACCTGTATCCACCACGGCCACGAATAAATAAAAAAGTCCTAATTTCGTTCCTGTCATGTCAACACCATGTTGACATTCCATATTGGAAGGTAAAGCCACAATAAAAAAAAAAATACTCTGCGTATCTTGGAAAGCTAAAACGCATTCTAATTTCAAATCAAATTCAATCTCAAAACAATTTGTAGTTACAAAATAATAGAATAGTATGAAAGTCCGACCAAGTTGTTCGTTATTACCTATATTGTCCACTACTCAATAAGCTGAAGCATAGAAAGTGTTCTGAAACATCATAAATCATGATGATTGACTTTGGCGACGAAATTACTTTTTACTCTACTCTATGGCAACGTAAGTTCTATGTAGAGAACGCGGTATTTACACGGCTAAATATTTTTTTTTCAAAAGATGAATTGCACCAATAGAATAAATAAATTAATATTAAGTAAAAAAAAACAGCATAGTATAATCAAATTCAATCTCAAAACAATTTGTAGTTACAAAATAATAGAATAGTATGAAAGTCCGACCAAGTTGTTCGTTATTACCTATATTGTCCACTACTCAATAAGCTGAAGCATAGAAAGTGTTCTGAAACATCATAAATCATGATGATTGACTTTGGCGACGAAATTACTTTTTACTCTACTCTATGGCAACGTAAGTTCTATGTAGAGAACGCGGTATTTACACGGCTAAATATTTTTTTTTCAAAAGATGAATTGCACCAATAGAATAAATAAATTAATATTAAGTAAAAAAAAACAGCATAGTATTACTATAAGGTACGTAGTCTCCATCAATTATTTCATATAATCATGCACATTACGAAACTTGGCTATTGTAACAGAGTCAGTTTGAATTTAGCTTTATACACTAAAATAAAACCGGTCAAGCGCGAGTCGGACTCGCGCACGAAGGGTTCCGTACCATTATCTATAAAAATGGCAAAATTTCACGTTTGTTGTATAGGAGCCCCCCTTAAATATTAATTTAATTATAATTTAAAAAAACTATAATATGAAACTATAGTCGGATATTTCGGCTCAAAACAGACGTGAGTGACCCGTAGTTTTTATTTAAAAAAAATATTATAATTTAATTATTTATTTTTAAAGTAATAACTTAATATTCAGTGAATATTTCAAGCGTCTGCCTGTTGCCGTTATCAATATCGAGCAAAAACGAGCATAAAATCACATTTGTTGTATGGGTGCCCCCTTAAATATTTATTATATTCTGTTTTTTAGTATTTGTTGTTATAGCGGCAACAGAAATACATCATCTATGAAAATTTCAACTGTCTAACTATCACGGTTCATGAGATACAGCCTAGGGACGGACAGACAGCTTAGTAATAGGGTCCCGTTTTTACCCTTTGGGTACGGAACCCTAAAAACCAATGAGTTATTATAACTATTTTAATTTATAAGGTATAGTAAATATTTATGGTAGTGAGTACATAACAATGGTGTTTAGCAATGTTGCCTGCACAATAATGATGCATTAGTTCGTTAAGTGAATGCTGTATATCTCATGTAATCTTGGGCTTATAATGAGTAGCATAAGTAATTGCTTCGCTTACACGCTAGTGAGCTTTGAAATATATTATTCTAAGTACTTAAGATACATGAGCACATACATAATTATGTAGATGGATTATCATGAAATGGGATACTTATAACACAAGCATTTTTCTTATCAAACTAAATTTATTCGATAGCTTTCATATTCAAAAGTCGTTTTTACAATTTCCTTTTTTAGGGTTCCGTATCCAAAGGGTAAAAACGGGACCCTATTACTGAGACTCCGCTGTCTGTCCGTCCGTCCGTCCGTCCGTCTGTAACCAGGCTGTATCTCATAAACCGTGAACTATCTCTAACTATAGAGAGTTGAAATTTTCACAGATGATATTTATGTTGCCGATATAACAACAAATACAAATAATCGGCCAAGTGCGAGTCGGACTCGCGCACGAAGGGTTCCGTACTATCATCTATAATACTACAAAGTTTAGTTCTGTTTATAAAATAACGAGAAATCAACGAAATTCCAAGTAGTAAATTGCAAACTTATAGGTAGGTTTTCGATACACATCCGGGCAGCAAGACGACGCTCGCGCGAATACGCGCGGTTATGGCTCGCTCCGTGATGTTACCTCCCCCGCTACCCGCGCGTTCGCGCCACCACCACACCGCGGCGCGGCGCTCGCACCGCGTTTAGATGCACGGATTATTTTCATTTTGCGAGTTTTTATGTATTAGATTAGGTATTTATTTTTATAGTTAATATATTTCTAAATATTTACTTACAAATATTCAAGTTTCTACCTGTTAATTAAGATCGAGTAAAAATTGCTTAAAAATTACGTTTGTTGTATGGGAGCCCCCCTTTAATATTTACTTTATAGTTATTTAATTATTTATTTTGAAAGGTAATATACAAGTAAGTATTCTGTGAAAATTTGAAGCGTCTACCTGTTACCGTTTTTAATATTGAGCAAAAAAATACGAAAAAAACACGTTTATTGTATGGGGACCCCCCTTAATATTTTTATTTTTTTTATTTTTAGTATTTGTTGTTATAGCGGCAACGGAAATACATCATTTGTGAAAATTTCAGCTTTCTAGCTATCACGGTTTATGAGATACAGCCTGGAGACAGACAGACAGACAGACAGACAGACAGACAGACAGACAGACAGACAGACAGACAGCGAAGTCTTAGTAATAGGGTCCCGTTTTTACCCTTTGGGTACGGAACCCTAAAAAACAGAAAAAAAAAAAATATTTAATATTTACAACAAAAGTGATTTATTTGCTCGTTTTTGCTCGATTAATAATGGCAACAGATAGACGCTTGAAATATTCACTGAATATTGAGTTATGTTATTCATTTTAAAAATAAATAATTAAATTAAAATAAAAGTGATTTTTGCCGTTTTTATAGATAATGGTACGGAACCCTTCGTGCGCGAGTCAGAAGTTGGCCGGTTTTATTTACATACCTATCGAGCATGCGTGTAACATCGAAAAACTAACACGAAGTACGCACGACAAACTATCATAATTCGCTATTTTTAACCGACTTCGAAAAAGGAGGAGGTTATCAATTCGTAGCGTATATTTTTTTTTACGTATGTACACGAAATACTCCGTCATTCGAGAACCAATTTTTGTGTTTCCTGAACTGGTGTATAGAGAAAGCTCCCAAGTTGGTCCCATAATTATTTCATTAACATCGCTTTATTACTTTTTGAATAATCTCTAAAAAATCTAATATTTTCATTGTATTCCTGAGTGAAGTGCGTCAGAATATAGAATCGCAGAGTTCCACCTACACGTTTTTCTTTGCCAAAAGTGTCAAATATTGAGGATTATCGTATAAACACCTGCACATTTTCTAATCTTCGAAGACGAGCATTTGACATTCAATGACAAATCGCATTCTTGACAAAAGAAAAAAAAGAGCGAGTGAAGAGAGGTCTCTTTAAAAAGTTTACAATCGTGAAGGATTTAGTAAGTTGCGTTTGAAGTCGGGTTTTTTAATAGAAAAATTATTTCCTTTAGCAAGAAAAAAACCGACATCGATGATTCTTTTTAAATATTTAAAACCTTAAACGGGAAGCAATAGAGTAGAACGGAATCGACTAATTACAATGCTCAAAATTTTTGGCGCGGATATTTTGGGTATTGTGATTGGTCGCATCGCTAAGCTCAGCTTTGCTTCAGTGGAAACGCACCCTTATCCTGTTTTTAACCCCCGACAAAAAAAGGGGTGTTACAAGTTTCACAAGTGTATTTGTGTATCTGTGTGTCTGTCTGTGGCATCGTAGCTCGCAAACGGATTGACCTATTTTGATCTAGTTTTCTTTGTTTGAAAGAGGATTTCATCAATAGTGTTCTTAGCTGTATTTTGTCAAAATCGGTTCATCCGTTTTTGTCGGAGATTTTTGAGTTTTCTAAACTACTTGTTACTTTTTTATCATAAAATACAATAAAAATTAAAGAAAGGAAAGAAACACGATCCTAAATGGCGCCAGCCATTCATGTAACAAAAGCATTGAATGAATCCGGGTGACTTTTAAATGTATAAACTAGTTTTCTCCTGCTTTATAGAAGAAACGAATGAAAAATAATGCACAATTCACTTCACAGTCTGAAAACCAATCAATTTAGCAGTCAAACGAAATGCACAAACTAACAAAAATAAAAACTTCAACGTCTTGAAAGTCTATATTTATTCACCACTTTTTGTGGCGAGTATTTAGATTTCTAAGATAATCGATAAGCGCGGTAAGTGGTAGCTAACGATATTGTCACAGTAACGAGCGGTGGTCACACCAAACAGTCATTAGC